>OX596206.1:6967893-7102836 GCA_951394215.1 Glyphodes perspectalis | reverse complement strand
TCTGCAAGGAAACAGAATCTAGAGTCTTGCGGGATCGAACAATTTCAATGGAAAATTTAACCAAGCGCCTACGCTTCGTTAAATTTTCCATTGAATTTAGTTAGCTAGTGTGAACCCTAGTCCAAACTTTAAAAAGCATAAATCAGCGTATCAAATTTCATCATAATCGTTCCTGTGGTTTAGGCGTGAAAACGTAACAGAAAGTAAGGTTATATTGGCAATATAATATAATAGGTGTTACTGTAGGTATATAATATTAGTTAGGAAGGAGGTACCCTACTTACAGCGAATGTAAGATCCAAATTATGAGTATCACCGAGGTTAGCCTGTTCCTGCATACGAATCAGCTGTCGTTCTAAGGCCGACGCTTCCTGTGCTTTCGCCAACGCCTAAAAATAAAAATAAAAATAAAATGTTAAATAAATCACTGCAACAATTAAGTCAATCCGTTACATCAAATCGGAATGTTCTACTTATAACGTAGAGAGACGTAAATGCTTCTATAAATAAGCAGATCACACATTAAAGGGCATTTGGCTTATGGTAAATACGTTATTGCAGTAACCAGATAAATACGTTAGTTAATTCAATAAACATATCTATTCACCAAACTGTTGACATAGCGCATCCCAATTAGAGAAGGAACTAGCCACTTGAGAAGACCTTGGAACTCTTCAGCTTAAATATGTCTCCTCATTAATACTGACCTGGCCCAGGTCGAACTCGCTCTTAGGGCTGGCGTCGTCGTCGGGGTCCGGCCGCGCGCTCAGCATGCACGATTCCTCCACCAGCGTCATGATGCGCGCCTCCATCTGTTTCACGCGGTCTTCGATGCTGTAAATAGATATTTGCATTCCTACAAAATTATGATTTTGGGATATTTATGATTTTCAAAATGTATTATCTAGATTTTTTTGCTTAGGGAATCGCTATTAAGTCTTTGTATCATCAAAAGTAACGGACAACCTCTTAACCCTATTGCAAGACAAGTCAAGTGAAGAGCGGTTGCAGTAAATATTTTTGCCAATAGTTGTTGACAAATTTTTGACTAGACCCAACATTTCGTTTTGCATACCCCCTATCTATGGCATGGTTTGTCACCACTGCCCTATGGCGATTACGTAAAACTCGATCGTTCCCTTATACTATTAGAATAGTAGTCATCCGTTAAGCAAACCAGTGAGCTACATCCACTCTGGGCACTCGCCTGTCGTCCTTGGCGAGGTCGCGCGTGGGCGTGCGCGGCGCGGCGCTGGTGTAGCCGGCGGCGCGCACGGCCGTCACGGGCCGCGCCGCCGCCGTGCCCGCGCGCGAGCTGCCGCCGCCCGCGCCGCCCCGCATGCTCACCGTGCCCACGCGGAACATCTGCGCACACCACTAAATACATACATCTATTCTAATATTATAAAGAGGAAAATTTTATTGTTTGTTTTTTTATTTGTATTGAATATGCTCCAAAACTACTGAACCGATTTGAAAAATTCTTGCACCAATGAAAAGCTACTTTATCAACGAGTAACATGGCAACATATTCTGTCCGTGTATGTACAACCGCGAGGCGCTGCTAGTACGTAATACATATCTAGGTACATATGTATTAGGTTTATGTGTTCCTAGTCTGGTATAGGCGTCAAAGGCGACTAATGGTGTATTGAGTATTGGGTTTGTGATTATGTGATCAGTTGTCACTACTTTTTGTAATTTTCCATCTTACCTAACCTAACACAATTTTTAGATAAATATGATTTAAGGAGCTCATTGGTCCTTAGATTATGCCTACCACTTCAGGGATTGCAGGCGTGATGATATCTATGTGTGTATGTATGTATAGGGCCGGACCCAGTCTAGGGCCTTTTTGAGCTGCAGCTCAGCGCAGGGCAGGATACACCACATGCGGAGTTGGTTCATACATGGACGTGTACCATAGATTTTTCAATTCTAAGCACAGAGTAATTTTAAGTACTTGTGCGGCAGTTGGGGAAACATCCTGGGAAAATTTGTATACCTATTCAAATAATTATGGATGATGAGTAATCATCACATCATCGTCCTATCATATACTTAAATAGACTTGTTCCGCTGTGCAAAGGTTCAATTAAAATCGCTTTATTGTAATAACTAAACTAGCTAGATCCAGAAGGTATACCGTGGTCTAGGTAAACCCTTATTAAGAACGTGGCTTCTTGCTAGAACTCTGATAATGAAAAACAGCGATCTTAATACTTATATAAATACTGTTATTATAACCTTATGATATGTAAATAAATATAATGACGTATTTATCTTCCACTTAATTGCATAAGAGAAGTTGATAAATAACAAACTGTTTTCACTATCACATTAACTATCGAGTTCCAAACATAACATGGTTTATCCACAATGTTGCCCATTAATTAAGTACAAATTGCCCGATTGTCTTCATAACATAGCGAAGCATTAGCCTCAAACAGTATACCAACCAGTGGCCTTTGTTTTAGTGGGCACATAAACACATACATACAAATACAAATATAAAATCATGCAAAGAAACAGCAAACTCCTTCAATCACTCTTAGCTCAAATAAAATTCGAGTTGGATTAGATGGAAAATGAATTGTGAAAAACTAATGATAACGTCTACACAAACAACATACCAGTAGTGAGCTACGATCTCTAAACAAATCAACGTATTATAGCCGTAAATGACACTTACCCCGGTGCCCATGCGGCTAGGTACCTTCCTGCCTATTCCAGCCGTCCTCAACGTCTCCTGGAAGGCCTGGTCCTCACGCAGGTTGCGCGTGTCCAGCGCTGGGGCGACCTCGTTGAAGCCGCTGTAGAGCTCGTCATCTTCGTCTACGATCATAGCCGTCCGTGGCTTGGCGTCCGTGCCTACGCGCGACGCGCTGTAGTACCGCGAACTCAACATGGTGCAGGTAGAACGAAATGTTCAAATAAAAGAAATCGAAAATTCTATTCACAATGTGCGTTTGAAGTTTTGTTGTGACGCCGTAACCATAGTAACTGACAATATCAACGTGACTGAAACAGTCAAAGAACTGATATTTTACCCTGTTCCAAAGACAAAATCATTACTTTTAATCGCTGTTTTGTGTGTAGGTACATTACATGCTTAGGGTACAGCCTTGATACAGCCTACCACGGTTACGCGATAAGGCGAATAGGTACACAGCACTAGGGAATTTCTAATATTTTTATGTAATATTATTTGGAAAATCCATTTAACTGGATGTACGCATATCAACAAATGTAGGTAATATCGAAAGTCCAACTTGTTTTGTTCATTATGTGGGTAATATCTTTACAATTTTATTTTTAATAAACAAGGTCAATTTTAGTATCATCTTCCAAGTGCTTGAACGGTTGACAAGCCCATTGTACTCGTATCATTAAACGGAATTAAGGCAAGCTGTCCATTAATCCAACAGTAGAAAATTTTCGGAATAATTTTTTACATGAATTTTGAAGTCTCTCTTTTCAATGAATATGCAGTTATTTATGCATAAGTACACGTATCTTCGAATCTATTTAAAAGGGAGGATTTTCTAAAGGTAGATAATAAATTATAGAAAAAAAATAATGTCAATATTTATTACATAATCACTATTTTCATTACAATCAAAATTCATCGCGATAACGCCTCTCCAATGAAACAGCTAAATTAAAACAACTGACTGGAAAAATGACATCACAATTCAAAATCACCAGGCATTTCTTTTTAAAGAACAGTGCTATTGGAAGACACTGACAAAATGTAGATCACTTGTTCGGTTACACACGAAATATATTATCAAAAAACTAACTCATGCCGGTGATCTTGTGTTCATTAGCCTAACCGGACCGGCCGCAACAACTAGTATTTATTTCGATTGAGATCAAAATTCACTTAATGGAACAGATTCACTTGATTTACCTTTTGGGAAGATATTTACGATAATTTTGTGTAAAAGAAATTAAAAATATGGCGCTATTGGACACAAGATCGCTGACAAAAGGGCTAAAGTAAGCTTTAAATCTACAAAACAATACAATTATACAACAAAATGATTGTATCTTCACCAAACCTACTCTTGTCTCGATAGTTCCGTTTATGTAAACATTCAAAACATTGGGTATAAAAATAAATGTATTTCAAAATTTCTCGTCTCCTCGAAAGCAATAACAATGATCTTAATTTTATTTACAATACATTTCATGAAACTTTTGTAGGCATATGATTTTGTAAACTACCTAGTCCTGAGAAATATTATTCGTGACCCTATACGACTAGTAAGAAATGCAAGTACTAATATTTTTGTACATTTTCACTTATTAATAAGATAACACCAGATAAAAATAATAGAAAAGACTCTATTAACGGGGATATGACTTAGATGTTAACATTCAATAATTATACTTAAGTAATTTCACACAATTTAATATATATACAGTTCAAGTGAGTCGCAAAGGCTGACACATTTGATCTGAACTTTCACTTTTCATTTATGCTGTTTTCAGCAATATGGGCCAGGTGTGTAAAGATATTTTATCATCAGTTGTAAATTAATCAATTCACGAAAGATTTAGCAAATTCGATTTAGTCATCATATTTACAACTTATTATGTCAAATGCCTATTCATAACCATATAATGTGTCTGGTCATGACTGCGCTTCAATTTACACAATAGTGGCCATATCGCCGTATCAGCACTTTGTTTGCGATTACAACAAGTATAGACTGATATAATATTTTTGGTTAGAAATGTAAATTTATTAAAAATGATTCCGCTTACAACATTTCATAGCCTCTTCCTTACATGCTACTTTAAATTATGTATACTAATGCATAAATCTATCAGACGCCTAAACTTGAATTTAATTGAAATTTGTTCCATTTCACAGGAAAATCAATTTAGATAATTTTCTCTAAACGTACATTGCACACAATTATTAAAATACACAAGTTATAGTTCATATCAGTAGCAGAGCGTAACTGTGTCAAAACTGATTGTATCTCGATTGCGCATAAAAATATATTATATCTATGTAGATAAAGATCGCTGCCATAAGTTCATTAGGTTAAGTATAATTATTATGTCAGTGCGGAGTTAGGGTCACAGTAATCACATTTCGAAAGCACCAATGTGTGGCCTTCGACTTGCACGCGAACGCGCGGAAACCTCACGTACAACTCGCAGAGATATTAGCGTGGTTTTACATCGGAAGAAGTGGAAGGGGTCGGGGCGTCCGCCGCGCGCCGGCCCACGCGACCACGAGGTCGGCGCAAACTTTGCAGAAGCGGACACACTCCTAGTCTAAGATCCGGCCTTAGAAAAATATGCCCTCAACTGTTATTTATTAGTGATAAGAAATAAATTATAGATAATATTCACATTGACATATTACAAGTAGGTTGCCTAGCTAAATTGCGCCCGGCTAATATTAAAAAAATATTTTTTTAATTACACCTATTTAATCTTCTTCCCTCATTGGTAATAAAAAAAAATCGTACACTAGTTAAAAGGTTGCTTTATTAAAAAGTTGATCTAGTTCGTGGTTCCTAGATTTTGTATGTAAATTTCAAATGCAATTTTCTATCTAACCCACCCCATTGTCCCATGTTGGTCTGGGACTTAAAAAATAATGTGCCAACTGTGGTTCTTGCCTAGCATGTCGTAAAAGGCGACTAATGGTATATCGGGTTTTGGGTATGTGATTGTGTAGGCGACAAGCTATCTTCTTATCACTACTTTTTAAAAATTTTCCATCTAACCCAGTCCAGTTCTATTTATGGCTGAATGGAGCTTGCTGCCCCTTTGACTCTGTCTACCCCTTTGGGGATTATGGGCGTGATGTTATGTTGTTGTTGTTGTTGTTGTACGATTTTTTAAATAACCAATGAGGGAAGTAAATTAAATAAGTGTAATTAAAAAAATAATTATTTAATATAGCTGACCCGGCGAACTTCGTAACACCCTATTATAGGATTCTACAAAGCCGTTCTTAAGTTATAGCGTGACCAGGAGAAATAGGGGTTAATTTTTAGATATAGGTATACTTTATCCGGGCGCAATTTAACTAGGCAACCTATTTGCAATGTGTCAATGTGAATAATATCTATCATTTATATCTTATTATTTATTTAAAACAAATGAGGGCATAAATTTCTTAGACCGGATCTCCTACTATCCTACATATTGCTAATTTACAACCACTGTACTGCGGGAGCCAGACGGAGCTACCCGACGCGCATCGGACAAAATTACGAAATATTTACAACTATAGGAGCCCAAATTTTAACTCCGAGTGAAGCATGCGAATCCTGCCTCGCGGAACGACGCCATCTCCATCGGCGCCGGGGCGGCAGTGAAGCAAAAACGGGTTACCAGAATTATTTGGTATCCTTCGAGGAGCTTCGCGCGGGAGCAGCGGAACGGACGGGCGGCGCGGGCGGCGCGGGCGGCGCTAGATCTGCGTGGAGAAGCGCGGGCGCGGCAGCTCGAACACGTCGCCGTGCACCGAGCGCGCCAGCGCCTTGATGCTCGCCGCGATGTCGGCCGGCTCCTCCTGCGACACGCCACCGAGCCTCTTACTAATTGGCCTTTCACATATTTACATATACATACATAATGTCATGCCATTTTCCCATGGGAGTAGGCAGAGATCACATAGTTTCATTTGCTACGATCCTGACATAAACCTTTCGCTTCTTCTACATTCATAAGTCTTCTCATACACGCTCGTCGGTTAAGTGTGCTCTTTAGCTGACCTTTCGTTAACATTCTACCAATCTGGTCATGGAAAGTCTGTCTAGGTCTATCCTTCCCGACGGCTCCATTTACACTTGCCTTATATATCTCTTTCATCAATTTCTTTCATCCATTCCCTCAACATGCCCAAACCATGCCAGCATGCCTTTCTCAATTTTAGTCAACTACATCTTCTTTCATTCCACATTGTTCTCTCATTTCTTCGTTTCTTATTCTATCACTCAGCTTCACTCCTAACACACATTTTTTCACATATTTTTGTATACTTACTTTCTGATATATCGGTGCACCTCTGTAGTTACATTAGCGAAATATATAAAGAATCCCGCGCGAATTATATGGAAAACATAATTTTGTCTGATGTGTTTCATGCAAACACAGATAAGTAGGTATGCCCGAGTCGCATCCGGTGACTGAATCGAGTCGAGAAAATTTGTCGTGTCTCGAGCAACCCATTTATAGTTTTGAAGAAACTACAAATTTTTATTCAAAAACTAATTAAAGTGAAGCGAACAGTGCATAAACATTTATAGTTGAGGGCTCTAGTGATTTCATAAGCTAAATATGTACGTAAATTGCTTACGTCGTCATCGAGTTCCTGGTGCGTATGGCGGTCGTTGGGAAAGTTTGGCATATTGATGGGCAGCGAGCGAGCGATGTCGGTGGCCGACTCGCCTCGCGGGCGCGAGATGTGGATACCTTCGTCGTTGCTGCCTTCTGGAAATACAACAAAAATTGCTTAGCAAAAAGCAAAAATATATACGTATAGAATGGTATTCTATGCAAGGTCATTTTTAGTGACCTTGTGACAAGCGATGCGCACGCGCCATAGTTTTTGTGTAATTTTTATGCAAGTTTTTGTAAAACTTATTTGGTTAAATATAACATAGCATACAAACTATTGCTATCAACTGTACAAACCATTTTCAGGTTTCGTATATAGGTACACACATCAAAAAAAGTTTGCGATCACTTTGAAAAACGAAATCTTAATTGTTACGGTAAATTATATTATGATTTCTTCTTCTTTTTAGCATATCGAGCTCAACGAGTTAATGCTGCTCTCTGAGAATACGACATAACGAGGTTAGACTGGCCTGCCAGCTCGCCTGACTTAAACCCAACAGAGCACGCGTGGTATGCTCTTAAGCGAGCTGTTTGGAACCATCAGCCACGTCCCCAGACAGTGCCTGAGCTCAGGGAAGGCTCTATTCAAGAATGGGACAGGTTACCCCAAGAAATGCTGGATAACTTGATCCTCAGCATGCCCAGGAGGACCTCCGCATGTGTTCGAGCCAGGAGTTATATTATATTGAATATAAACCTTTTATCAATAAATTGTTGTTTAAGTTTGGTTAAACAGTATTTTCTTTTTATCAAATTCCTGTTACAATTACATTATGATTAATTGCTCAATTGCTGTTAATAAAAAATTGTTTTGTTTTTTTAATAAGTATACAAAATTTTAAATATACAAGTTAAATTTAAAAAATTATATCTATGCTTATGCTAGTGGTCATTGTTGATGTGTGTATGTCGTAGTCAAAGGTCGATATGCAGTCTCTTCCCGGAATTACTGGTTTATCCTAGGATTGACCAAAGCCTTCGGGCAAACCCCGAAATAAATTAAAATTTTAAGTAGGAGCCACGTGACCGGTTGTGATTGGCTGAATGTATTGTGACGTCACACGTCTGTGAACAACCACTTCTGCCATCGCTTTACGATCGACTTTCTGGTTTTCCTTACAATTTTTAGGTCTATCATTGTACATTATTTGTATGATCAGTAATCTATTCACTTATATAATCATGGAGAATGATTTTGTGAAAGCAGACAGCGGAAACTTTCGGTCGGAATTTTCGTTAAAAATTATTTCTACTTTTACTCACCTGAACTTAGGAATGTAAAAACTGCTATGTAAGTATCTTAATACCTTTAATATTTGTTACTTACCAAAATCAATAATACGGTACTTTAAATAATCTTTTGAGTATTGCATTATTATCTACAACTAACATCAAATTAGGTGTAAAATTACTCGAAACGGAATAAATGAATGAATAAATTATTATATACAACGTTTTAAACTACCATTTGTAGGTTAGGTTCATATCAATACAACTGCAATGGCACAATTTTATTTTTCCTAATACTCAGATGTTTTAATTTGCAGTGCAGGATGAGAATTTTTTGGAGAATTTCGTATTTGTACACTCTGGCACTGCGCACATTTTTTCTAGTAAATTACAGGTAAAAACTCAAATAAATCAACAAACGAATGAGAACGATTTGAACTTCTTCCAATGTCTTCGCACTAACGTGTGACGTCACTCGACGCCATATTGCCGAAGCAGGCGTTTTGACAGCTCAAATAATCAATGTAATTTTAAATATATTTTTTATATGAAATACTTAACATAAATTAAAACAAATGTTATTCCTAGAGTCCTTATACATCATTAAATAAAGTGCAATGGTTTTCAGAAACTAGTCAAATAGCCTATTATGATGAAAATTTATAAATTCCATAACATAATGCTTACGATCCGAATCATAGTCATCCTGATCTGAGACCATATTGTGGCGCGAGTCCATGCCATCTAAGTCAAAGAGATCTTCAGCATCCAAAGAATCATCTTCAGGGGGGAAATTTCTTGGGGTCTGAAAGCAAACACATAAAAATATTAATTATTGGTTTATCCAGATTATAAGCCAACAACGAAAATTATAAAATACCTTCATTCAAATTTTGTGTGGAAAATAAATAGCCTTTTCAAAAAGGCTATTAAAAAATATTTATTTTCATAGGATTCCTAATACAGCATTTACTATAAAACATATAGGTACATATATAGAATATTTATTAAGATTTTCTAATTGTTAAAATTTATTTGCTTTTAATGTTTTGCATATCACATAATTATGTAAATTGAAAGTTAAAGTATCTTCAATTTCGAAATAGTATGATAATAACATTTACTTAAATTGATTAAATGAAATTGGGGTAAAATTAAACACACAAAGGCATGTCCATAAATAAAAAGTATACCTTAACAATATTATGTGAGAGTTTTTTGGCATCTTTGAAGGAGGACAGTCTTCGTCTCTGTAGGGGAGGCAGCTGGGGTGATGGTGGACCATTGTCTAGGCTGGTGTCTAGTTTCCAACCGTCATTGTCCCCATTACCACGAGCTTTGCTTATAATACTGGAAGAATAATTACAAAGACGCATTAAAAACCTTGACAAAATATAATAAAAAAAACAAATAATGTTAAGAATTTGTGCAAACATTATGTAAATAATAATGCAAAATATATGTACATTATTTACGTACCTAGCTAAAATTTTATGGTCTCTTTGGGCCTTTTCTCTATATGCCTCATACTCTGCATACTTTTGATCCCTAAATTGTCTTACTGAATCTTCAATAGCTTCAAGCTGAGACTGCAGAGTCTGATTAAGCTGTTTACTCAGGCTGCCAATGACTTGCTGCGTGGGCGCCCAAGGATTTTTATTATCGCGAACTATAACATTGTTTGTGTCTATGTTCTCCTTCATTTCAACATCATTTGTCACTTCAGGTACCATCAAATTGAAGACAGGAGAAAAATTACTGGATTTTTTAAGACTGTTCACTCGGTCCATTGTGGTCTGCAAGCAGATTGATTCAAGTCGTCATAAAAGCAAAGAAAAGATTTTACTGAATTAAACCCAAATTTCAAATAAATAAATAAGTATGTTTCATCAACATACAATTTTAAGAACATATCTTTAAGACAAATTACTTACTTGTGTAGCTTTGGGAATGAGCACAATATTGGGTCCCGTGGATTTCCCGCTGAGTGCAGCATGTGTTGTTTGTCCGCAAGCAAGGCATGAGTGTAAGGTCCAGCGTCCTAAGGCTCGCTGTCCTACCAAAGCTGGTTGGGCGACCAAAGTCTTCAATAAGTTTATTGGACATATGATCAACTTCTGTAAAGTTAACAATGAAACCTGTGAACACTTGCTACTATTTATTTCTACCTTGCATATAAAGTATTTAATTTAAAATAATAATGAAATAATGAGAATGAAATGAAGTACACTTCCCTTATTTGTTAAGTAGTTTGAAATAGAACCTCATCAAAAAAAGAAAAGCTCTGTTTGAGTCTTATGAGCCTACTGTGTTTTGATAAACATAGTTGTTAAAATATCTATAATATTATTCATACTAAGAAAGTTTGAATTATATAAGAGGTAGGTATTGAATGAATTGTGTACAAACAATTATTAATGAAAGTGTATTGGTATTCATAATTCCATACATTATAATTAGTATCAATAATTGGTGTACATATTTCAGCCCTAAAACTATTAAAAGTTGGTGTTATTTGCGCACATTGTATCCCGAGTTAGCATAGCAGTAAACCAGGTCCAGAAATAACCTATTTACAAACATAAATATTAAGATGGTGCGCCGAACGCACATGTATTGTTCTATTTATACATAATAAAAAGTCAACGTGATCAGTTTATCAGTAACAAAATTATTAAATCTCATTAATTAGGAAGCAAACAGGAGCCCTAGTGTAAGTCAAGGTCAAGACATGTTTACCGACTGTACCTCATTGAAAAAAATATCCCTTTGTTCCGTAGTTGTTAACTCCAGATTTCCGATATCTATGTTATCTTCAACTTTTTCACATTCCAGGGATACATTTAAACATTTACAAACACAGAGAGCCATTGTGGTTACAACTATGCGGTATTTGTATCCAAAACAATGCAAAATCACACAATAATCATAAAAATTGTACAGCAATAGTCTTATATGTGCTTACTGTACTTAAAGTAGATGCGCGTATATTTATTTATTTTATCGAGTCGAGATCGGCATCACGTTCGTCTTGACTTTATAGAAATATAACTGACTTTGTTTAACTCCATATAATAGAAAAAGACAGCTATAATGATGTTATCACACACGGTTAGGCTCATGCTTCAATAGCATGGACAGCTTTTGAACCAATCATATTATTCCCAAGTACAATTTTATTGGTTTTCCATAAGTACTTCCGTATTTAAATCTACTCTTAATAAAGACAACTGAATGAAAGTTTTCTTATTTCCTTTGCTATACATTTTGTAAAGTATAAAGCTGTCATTTTATCACCTGTTTGTCATGAAATGTCAAAAACGTCAAAATTATGAATAGTTTACATACGGCTGAGTTACGAGAAATCTTGGATTTCCCTGTAATTACGTGGCAGTATCATTATTATAGTGTTTCTTCAATGCTATCAATTGTTACAAAAAAATTAAATAAGCTTTCAATAAGTGGTTTAAGAACTAGTAGCAGTTATTTAGTTCTGTAAATTTAATGCACTTGAGGTTAACAATTCAACCGGTCTTAAAATGTCTAAAAGAACTTTACCAGCTTGGTCTCCTCCACCAAAATCTGAAAGTAGACCAGTTTTGAAGTTGTATAATAGTTTGACGCGACAGAAAGAAGAATTTGTTTGTTCTAATGGGAATAGAGTCAACTGGTACAGCTGTGGTCCCACTGTCTACGATGCCTCCCACATGGGCCACGCCAGGTAAATATGAACTCCTATTTAGTACCTTTTCAAAATTTAGTTTTAGTTTTTTTATTTCTAGGTACTTATATGTGAACAGGAATATTTTTAAATCATATACCCAGTTAATGAATGAAGAAAGAACTTACTAATTTGGTACATGTGCTTATATGGTTTTGTACCTTGCAACCAAGACTGGAAAGGACTTTGTTTCATTTTCACGCTCATAGTCAAGATATTAAATTTCAGATCCTACATATCATTTGATATTTTGAGAAGAGTAATGTCAAATTATTTTGGCTATGATATATTGTATGTCATGAATATAACAGATATTGATGACAAAATAATAAAAAGGGCACGCCAAAATTATTTGTATGAGAAATATGTAAAGGAAACAAGAGATCTCAATGACACAGTGGATGATGCAACAGCAGTAGTTGATTATTATGAGAAAGTGGTTAGAGATACTGCGGACCCTGATAAGAAAAATGCAATGCAGAGAATGCTAGACAAGTAAGTACTAGTAACTAATGTTTTTATGTGTTATCTCCATTTAACATATAAATCAAGTACATTAATCATTACTTTATTACTATGAATCTACTTTTTACAACATATTTTCACTGTGTGCATCATATATACAAAGAAAATATATTGTATAATATGATGTTAGTAACATTTAATAGTTGGGTATTATTTTGTAGTTTTTACTGCCAATAAAATAAGTTGATTTTTTATTTATATTAGTGTTGCAGCAGCTGTTAAATCTCTTCAATCAGCAGTTCAGGAAAATAATGATGAAAAAATTCAATCTTCCAAATGTGAAATGCTGAAATCTGCTAAAGATCCAATATCAGATTGGCTGGATCATAAATATGGAGCAACTGTTACTGAAAATGCTATATTTACATCATTGCCAAGATTCTGGGAAAATGAGTTTCATAAAGACATGAAAGCACTTAATGTAAGTTTCATCTCAGTTAAGAACATCAATTTTTTTTTATCAATTATAATAAGCAATTACTTATAGCAATAATATTTCACAGGTGTTACCACCAGATGTATTAACTAGAGTTAGCGAATATGTACCCCAAATCATTAAGTTTATTGAAAAAATTATAGAAAATGGCTTAGCATACGAGTCAAATGGGTCCGTATACTTTAGCGTAAGTGAATTTGACAAAAGGGAGAACCATCACTATGCTCGACTGGTGCCTGAAGCGTATGGTGATACAAAGTCGTTGCAGGAAGGAGAAGGTAATGTTATAATTGTGGTAGTTCCACTAATTAAACTCTTTTTTAATAATAGGCTCCAACAATTGTTGAAAGTAGAACATTTATAACTAACATATTACTCACCATAGCTCGTCTATTTCATTCTCGATTGCATCATTGATGTGCGTAGAAACCAAGATGATTTTCATAAAAAATCTGACGTTCATTGTTTTAATACACAAAATAAACACAAACTTGCTGTCCTAAAACCCAGACTTGGTAAGATAAGTAGCTCATATGTAGCCCGTAGCCCTAAGCATAAATTTAATAAATCGCCACAAAATGTAATTGAATTATCCATATATAATTTTAAGATTTTTATTAAATCATGTTTAATGATAAAGGGTTACTACAAAGTAGAAGATTATTTAAATGATAAAAATATTTGGACAATATACTCTCCTCGCATGCACAGTGAAATTTATATTTTTCATTTATAATGTCACTAAATTAGATATAATTACATATGAACATATTTGAAAAAGGCCATCTGTCGAGTTTCTTGCAACACCTCTTCTCAGCAGGCCATTCACGTTGAAGTGCTGGTGGGGCAAAAAATGTTTGACATGCAAAAGAATTGTTATGAATCGACTTGTGAGTGAATGATGAATTTTATTTAATAAATCCATAATAAATTATGAAAAGTCAACTCCAAACTACAGTAGCTGTTTAATATACTTGATTAATCAGTTCAAGGTTTTTCTAAATTAAATTATATAAACAAAGAATGTAAGTGAGGTCTTAATAATTAAATGGCTTGTTTTATTATTGAAGCTCAGCTTAATAACTAATAAATTATAAAATAATATTTTATGGCTATTAAATGAAATTATGTATTTTTTTAAGGCGATTTAAGTGATGATTCAGCTGAAAAGCGTTCGCCTAATGACTTCGCCCTGTGGAAGCGTAGCAAAGGCGGTGAGCCATCATGGCCATCTCCTTGGGGTGCGGGGCGACCCGGCTGGCATATCGAGTGCTCGGCTATGGCCTCTGACATATGTGGTGATAACTTAGACATTCACACTGGCGGAGTTGATTTAAAGTTCCCCCATCATGACAATGAATTAGCTCAAAGTGAAGTAAGTGTTGTTAAATTTCCTAATCTTTAATTAGGCTGAATTATCAGAGGTGTATAAAACTGTCTCAAGGAATTATCAACACTTCCAATGTGCAAATGGGAGTATTGGGAGACTATTAAATATAATTGGATAAATTAATATTAGAATTAGTATTTATAAAGATCTTTTTTCCTACAAAATGTTACAGTTGGTAGTTTAATGCCATCAATAGATTAGGTTAGATAGCATAATATATTTCTTCATAAAAAAATGTTTTTTTTTGTATCCTTGCAGGCGCACTTCGATAAACCCGGCTGGGTGAACTACTTCCTTCACACTGGCCACTTAACGATCGCCGGCTGCAAGATGTCGAAGTCGCTAAAGAACTTCGTCACCATATCCGACGCACTGAAGAGCCACACGGCGCGCCAACTGCGCTTTGCGTTCCTTTTGCATGGGTGGAAGGAAACGCTAGACTACTCAGCTAATACTATGGAAATGGCTATTTCTACAGAAAAACTGTTCAATGTTAGTAATTTATGTCATTACATAAAATGTAGCCACTGGTTTTATTGCTTTGATATGAAGAAGTTTGTCCTTGCTGCCTAATTATTACTAATGTGCCTATAAATTTGGTCGCCTAAAGGTTTTTATGTGTCACATAGTCGTCATACATAGATAGAATAATTAATTTAATTAAATACTAGTATATGACAACTTTGATAATAATTGAGCACTTTTTAGGTTGATCACAAGTCAAGACATATTTTATGTACAAATTAGTAGTAGTAATTTAGACATATAAAGTTAATGTCTCTCTCAAAGTATTTTCTAATTATATACAATATTGTTTCCAGGAGTTTTTCTTAACGGTGAAAGATGCATTACGCAGCGGCTATGACGAAGGCTGCGGCGGTTCATGGGGGCCCGAGGAGCAGCAGTTAGCTAGCAAGCTTAGTTCAGTTAAGGAGGAAGTCCACGCTGCTCTTTGTGGTAAGTGATGATCAATAATACTTATCTTTTAATGAGGTTTCTTTCAAATGATAAGTTTATTCGAATCCTACTAATATTATAAACGCGAATGTTTGTGAGGATGTTTGTTACTCTTTCACGCAAAAACTACTGAATTGATTTAAATTAAACTTAACCATAAAAAAATAGCTTACATACATACATAACATAACAACGCCCATAATCCCCGAAGGGGTAGGCAGAGTCAAAGGGGCAGCATGCCCCTTCAACCACATTCAGCCAAAAATAAAGCCGGGCGGGGTTAGATGTAAAATTGCGAAAAAGAAGCGACAAACGGCCAACTTGTCGCCCACACAATCACACACCCAAAACTTGATACACCATTAGTCGCCTTTTACGACATGCCAGACAAGAACCACAGTTGGCACATTCTTTTTAAGTCCCAGACCAACATGGGACAGTGGGCTGGGTTAGATGAAAGGCTATGAAAAATTAGTGACAAGGGGCTAGCTCGTCGCCTACTCAGTCACATACCCAAAAGCCCGTAAACCATTAGTCGCCTTTTACGACATGCCAGGCAAGAACCACAGTTGGCACATTCTTTTTTTTTGTCCCAGATTAACATGGCCCAAGTCCCAGACCAACATGGGACAAAAATAGCTTATACACCCGATTATCATATAGGCTATGTTTTATCGATGGACTACGCGAGCAAAGCCGCAGGCCGAAGCTAGCAGCACTGCAGATGTTAAAATAGGAAAATTTTTCATATTGGTTGATATTTAATAATTTCAGTAACAAATTGCGGGCCATGAACTAGGTACCGTTTTGTTCCGTACAGTTTTGTACTGTTTTATAATGAAAATCTGTCCGCGCTTATCACCCGCGCTAATTACAATTCAAACACGGCCTAAACGAGACACCCTTGCCATCCGTGTGGGCGGTCGGCGTGACTCTGAAACCAGGCTTAATGTATGTATGTGTTTGTGTGTCGCAGACAACATCGACACGCGCGGCGCGCTGGACGCGCTGCGCGCGCTGGTGGGCGCGGCGCACGTGTACCTGCGACACGCTCCCGCGCGGCCGGCGCCGCTGCTGGCGGCCGCCGCGCGCTACGTCACCGACGTGCTGCACGTGTTCGGCGCCGTCGAGGGCGCGCGCGGCGGCATCGGCTTCCCCGTCGGCGACCGCGACGCGGCCAGCGTGAGTTATCTGCTTTGTAGTGAAGATTCCTTTAGCAGCAATTTCCAATAGACGGTTTGGCAGAATGCTCAAATTAAAAAAAAAAATTGTATGGCTGTCGTATATTATAATTTTAGAATTAAAAATATAGTTATATTACGGATTGTGAAATAAAAGATAAATATTTATTCTTGTTACTTCCCAAAGGTTATATTACCTACCTCCCCTACCTATATATAGTCTCGTTAGTAGGTATAGTGGTTCTGATTACGCGTCAAACGAAAATGGATTAAAAAACTTCCTACTTCCAATTAAATGCAATATTTTCTCTGGAACTGATAACGATAGATTAAGGTAGCTGGGTAATAGTTGGTAGTTAGGGTAGTCATTCTTATGTACGTGATATGACCGCATGAAGTTTATGTTCGCTCGGAGGACTAACTCTAGCGGATAATAAAACTATGAGAGCTATAAACGTATTGTATGTCGTCTGGCGGCCCAGGTGGAGAGCGCGGTGATGCCGTACCTGGAGGCGCTGGGCGCGTTCCGCGCGGGCGTGCGCGACGCGGCGCGCGCGGCGCAGGCCCCCGCCGTGCTGGCGCTGTGCGACGCGCTGCGCGACCACGTGCTGCCCGAGCTGGGCGTGCGCCTGGAGGACAAGCCCGGTAACGCCTCTGTCTTGACCAGTGCCGCAGCCCGGTGCCGTCTCCGCTTTAGCAAGCGCTGCAGCGCGCGCCGAACTTTGTAGTAACGGTACCGTCGACTCGGAGATAAGGGGCCTCATCGATTTTAAGCACAAAATTCGCTAAATTTGTCTATAGCAATTCGTTAGTGAAAAAAGGAGTCTATCAATCATTTTATATGGGGCCCACATGGAACTAGCTATGCCTAACAGTTTAACTTTATTAATCAATAGTAATTAATAAGAAAATAAAGCCATGTTTTTGGTTTTCTATGCAGCATAGGTTCTAAGTTTTCATTAGATTATGGGTAACTTCAAAGTTTTACAACTATCGATACAACCTATCTCTGAAAAATTACATAAATAGGTACCATACATAACATCACGCCCGTAATCCCCGAAGGGGTAGGCAGAGTCAAAGGTACAGCAGGCCCCATTAACCACATTCAGCCAAAAACAAAACTGGGTTAGATGGAAAATTGTGAAAAAGTAGTGACAAGTGGCTAGCTTGTCGCCTACACAATAACATACCCAAAATCCTGATATATCTACCATTAGTCGTCTTTTACGACATGCTAGGCAAAAACCACAGTTGGCACATTCTTTTTAAGTCCCAGACCAACATGGGACAATGGACTGGGTTAGATGGAAAATAGAAAATTACTTAGGTATTTTATAAATTTTTTAGATATTGTAGTGATTTATCATATTGCCTTTAAAACACTTTATATTTATAACACATAATGTATTTTCTGATACACATTTAATATACCCACGTAATTTTTCACTTTTTAGACCGCACCGTAGTGAAGTTAGTGAGTAAAGAAGAGATACAGAAAGAGAGAGAAGAAAAGCAGCGTCAGGAAGCGGAGAAGCAGCGCAAGAAGCAGGAGTTGCTGGAGGCGCAGCGCGCAAAGGAGGAGCAGAAGAAGATCCCGCCCGGCGAGATGTTCAGGAGAGAGACTGACAAGTACTCCAAGTTCGATGACAAGGTAATGGATAATGTTAATTCATTGTATACTCTTTGTATGTTAGTATGGCCCGTAAATGATATGAAATAGTATCTTATATCAATACAATATTACCAAAAATTAATTTAAAAAACATAAATAAGTGCCTATCACCACGCCCGTAATCCCAAAAGCGGCATCTAGCCACTTTTCCAAAAAATATACTTGGCTGGTTTAGATGGAAAATTGTGAAAAAAGTGGTGACAAGTGGGTAGCTCGTTGCCTACACAATCACATCCCAAAACCCAATATACCATTAGGCAAGAAACACAGTTGGCACATCTTTTAAAGTCCCGGATCAACATGGGACCAACATTAAAAAATATGTTTAAAACGAAAATATGAATAATATACATTGCATTCCCTATAAATGTATGTTGATACATATTCATTTCAAGTATATATTATATCACGCCTGTAATTCCCGAAGGGGAAGGCCGAGTCCAAGGAGCAACAAAACTCTTTAAACGCAAACGCATTTAGTCGAATGTGCTAATTGGAAAAAATTTAAAAAAATAATGACAAGTGGACAGCTCGTCGTCTACATAATCACAAACCAAATACCCAAGGCACAATTTGTCGCCTCTTGCGACATGCTAGGCAAAAACACAGTTGGAACATTATTTTTAAGCCCCAGACCAAAATACTCATTTACTAATTATAGCAATACTTTTTCAATAAAAATATGTGCGTATGCGAACAAATAAATTAAAGGAGATTTATATTGCGAGCACAATATGTATGTAAAGATGCCGTGAGTATTACATTTCTCTATGAAGCATTATGTATGGTCTAGCGTTAATTATAAGTACGTTGCAGCGGGGATTTGGTCACTATGTTGTATTTAGTGTTTTTTATATTTTTGCAATGATGGGACCAGGCGACGTTGGATTGAAAAGACTTGTTGCGATCGACTTTGGTTTATTACTCCCATAATTACTTAACACTACGCTTAAATACTACCTACTTATCCTATTTATGTGTGTGGGGAGGTGAGTCACACACTACATTATTTTAACGTTGTAAAAATTAACGAACGCCTTCTTACAGGGTTTACCAACTCACGATCACGAGGGCAAAGAACTGAGTAAAGGCCTGGTCAAAAAGCTTCAGAAATTGCAACAGGCCCAGGAGAAGAAGTACAACGATTACTTGGCAACCGCCAACTCTTGCTGACCATTGAGGGTTCTATCATGATACATTATTTGTAATAAATAGTATATTAACCTACGTCGGTGCGATGCTGTATCTGATACGGATATTTCATTTTCTGTATGTTGGCGTAAAAGTCTGACAAAATCTTTTTTTATTATACTCTAATAATATTAATAAATCTAACATATTTTGTAGATTAACCAGGCTAAAATGCAGGTTGCCACCTGGTTGAGCTAGCGTGTAGGTACTAAAGGCTTAATGATTTAAAGTAATATAATAATAATTAAGAGCACACCTATTTTGCAATGGGTGTGCTGTTAATTATTAAGTTTTTTTTTTCGAATGCATAATGTTAAATTGCTATAAGTATTGTCAAAAAGAATTAAATGAAAAAAAGTATTTACTATTGAATTAAGAAACTAGGTTAGAGAAATTGGCATTTATAGATAAAACGTTACGCGGACGCGTTAATGTGGTATAATACCTATTTAAAAATATTTATTAATATTTTGTATATCGAACATTTCAATAAAATTTTTGCGTTTAAATTTGGCATTGCTTCAGTTTAAATTGTACAAAGCCTGGTCTGTGTTGTCCCAAATTGTGAATATGTTATCATCAGCCTAGAATCACCTTCTGCATATAAGCGCATTTTAATAAACGCCAAACAAAAAATAATATTACAATATTATTATAAAAATAAATAATCCATTATGCATTCATGCATTCAATAAGCTATGACTGAATTTTCTCAGCGCGAGCACTTTTATTACAGACCTGGCTGTGGGATCATTTACATTATGCTATAAATAGTTAAACAATATTGCTTTTAAAAAATAAGTATAATTCACGATTTGGGATTGTCATCTGTAAGTATAAATTATTATTGGTGATTTTAGTAAGTGTCATTGTTTTTAAGCTAAAGTAATCGACTTAAGTATGTTACGTACTTAATATATCCTCATAGTGTCATTACTTGCGTTGATTCTTTAAAGATGTAGGTAAATTATTTATTGCGTATGTGCCTACATATAGCAGGTTGAGATATTTGTAAGTATTGGTCGTGTTTTTATTGTTTCTATATATTAATATAATTTTCATTTACCCATTTTTTTTCACTGGAAATAAAGATTTTGCATGTAACATTTTCGATGTATTATTTTTAGAACCTGTGCGAGTTAATGTTTATTCCATAATATCAAAGGTAAAAAAAAAATGTGGTGTTTGTCTTGTATTACCTTTTGCTTAATTATATCTAAATATAGGTACAATAATTAACCTTGCCTTAGTACATTATGTACATAGTACATACCTTCATATAGACGTACCAATCACTCCAGCGATTCCCGGAGGGGTAGACAGACTTCATAGAGCGATAAGCTCCATAAACCATATTCAGCCAAAAATAAAATGGATTTTTGGAAATTGGTTTAAATATAAAATTGTGAAAACGTCTCTATTACTAACCCAACACTCAATACACCAATATACCGTTATTTGTTTTATACAGCGTGTCCCGTGCAACCTATACCAGCGAAGGTCAGTGGTTAGGGGACATCAATATCTATCGATTGAAAGCCCATGTATTTTCTACCATTTTTTGTAGTTTTCGATATATTACTACTCATTTTTGTAATTTTTTTCTGATTTTATATATCTGTAATCGGTTTTGATTATAACTTTTTTGTATGATGTTTATCTGAAATATTTTTGTCCATATCACGCTTAAAGAGTCGTCTGTAAAAAATATGGCTGTAATTGTGACTAATAGCTCAAAAATGTATCACAAAGTGGAAAATTAGGTTTTAGAGAAATTCATGAAAAATATCTACCTACTCGTACTTACGCTACTGAATGACTTGTAAGTAATTTTAAAAACTTTGTAGGTTCCTTAGCTTTTAGAATAACACAAAAGAACTAGTACTGGCATTTGACACGATAACGCAGTTCAAGGTTAAGACAGTCAAAGATAGTAGGTACCTACACATACATAACATCACGCCCATAATCCCCAAAGGGATAGACAGAGTCAAAGGGGCAGCAGACCCCTTTAACCACATTCAGCCAAAAACTGGGCTGGAAAATTGTGAAAAAGTAGTGACAAGTGTCTAGCTTGTCGCCTTACACAATCACATACCCAAAACCCGATATACCATTAAGTCGCCTTTTACGACATCCTAGGAAAGAACCACAGTTGGCACATTCTTTTTAAGTCCCAGACCAACATGGGACGAATTCGTGCTACAAGCTAGGCGTTGCGAAAACCTATGCATTTAAAAAACTAGGTATAGATAAAAGTGTAACTTTAAAAAAAACATGAATCCATTTTGTCTGGTTCCTCTGCTCTAATGATTACGAAGGTGTTGTCCAAGCGAGCCTCGACTAGGAACGAAAAATAATGCAAGGAAGACGAGTCCAGGCCAAGTTGGCCTTTGCGCTAATCTGTCCATGATTTTACCGGTATCGCTTTGTACATACTTACATCTAGTCTGTCATTTTATTTTTTAAATTGAAGTAGATATTAGACGACAAGTATTTAGTCGACGACAAATCGCATGAGTAAACGTATCAAGATTATTGTAATTAAATCTAGTAAAAACACGCAAGCGACAAAACTATAGTAACTAACAAAATACCTTGTGTTATAGCTTAATCTAATAGAACATTATTTGTAAGCATGACGTGCTACTACACAACATGGCTCTGCCTAAGTATTTAGTAGAAATGTTACGCTCATATCTAGAATAATGTAGGTACCTTAGCCATAACTATCCATCCACATCTTCGTTTTTACAATAAACATTCAAGATGTTTTAAGCTGTATGGTGTATGATCATTTAGGTACCTACCTCAATAGGAATTATCTAAATCTAGGTCTAAATATTCATGTACAGCATAGTAATGCTTATTTCTTGTAAAGCGAGTACCGAAGATAGGTAACTAAATATTTTCTTAAAATAAATGCTCGAGTCTCAGCTTTTTACAGTTACTTCAGCTTTATAAACGATGTGTTAATTGCCAGGCCGAGGTTGGCCGGCCGGCCGGAGAAGGCTGTTGGTCTAGTGGTAATAGTTCTTGGCAGCGAAACAAAGGGTCGCGGATGGGAATACCGCTAGGAGCAAATTATTCGTGTCATGAACATGAACATCTGTACTCGAGATTTTTATAAACTTATTTTTAAGTAGGTATGTCTATCCGATACCCAGTCCAATCCATGCATATCACCCGCATTCATTATTTATTTATTATTTAATTTGGAGCTAGGGAATTGGTTTGTAAGTCTGTATAATTAAAGTTATAATAAATAATTTTTAGGTATAAAAAAAAATCATAGATACGTTCCTAAGCAATTAATACATGTAGACAGTACCTACATACTTAGACTAAATCTAATTAACCAAAGCGCTCATATATATTGCCAAATGCCTTTTAATTGGTTGGTATCTTTCGTATCACTGAGTTCTGACTCTGAATAAAAGTGTAAATTCGATTAAACTTAAGCAAATAATTCCCCTTAATATCTACATTTCTAAACAATTTAATCTATACTTATAATAAATATGTAGAGAGGTCAATTCTGTACATGAAATATATTTTCAAAATAACTAATCAGGGGGTGATTAGTGATCGATACTGATGCCAAAAATACAATCAGTAAAATTTTTGTCAGACAGACAGACAGACAGACAGACAGACAGACAGACAGACAGACAGACAGACAGACAGACAGACAGACAGACAGACAGACAGACAGACAGACAGACAGACAGACAGACAGGCAGACAGACAAAAATTTTACTAATTGCATTTTTGGCATCAGTATCGATCACTAATCACCCCCCGATAGTTATTTTGAAATTATATTTCATGTACAGAATTGACCTCTCTACAGATTTATTATAAGTATAGATTTTGATCAACTCTTATAGTTTCTATAATCCCTATTACTGTGTATTTAGGTACCAGTATTTAAATTAAACATGTCTAGCTCCTTTTGTTGTAAATGAAACAGACATCAAGTTTCCATTCTATAAATTGACAAATGAAGTTATAAAGAGGGCTACATTAAAATCCACCGATTATCTACATTTAACTAAACATTAAAAACGAATTATTCCGGCGTCTACTATAACAATGGCGTGGTACGCTTCAATGAAATCTTTGTAAGGGCGGCGGCCGCGTGTGCCGCGATAAAAATACGTAAAAAACGCAAACTGAAGTTTAAAAAAGGTAAAAAGTGAGGTAAACAATCTGTGAGTTTTTTGTGCTGCGTTGTTTTGGTAGGGTGGCACAAGATCAGCACGCGAGCGGCCATCTGCGCCGGGGCCGAGTCCCTTTTTAGCTGGCTACCATTTAGCTCCTACTAATTGGTAGTACTTAGGTTTGAGGTTGACCGACCAGTATTTGATATTTAAGTGGTCATTTTATGATAAAATCAACGCAGGCATACTATTGTTTAAGGCAAATAACTAAAAATAAATAACTATGCCACTTGTTTTATAACCATTTTTACCCTTAACGACGATATAAATTAAATTAAATATTTTAACTAACTATCAACGAATTATAGTTAGAAATTAAAAAGGTAAATGTTTATTAATTACCTAACTTACAATACCTACATAAACTCAGAATAGGTATGTATATAGATCGTTTAATAATATAAATATTGGAATACAAATGTTACATATTTATTGTTTACTTCATGTGGCAAAAATATATTTTGCATTCCTATACAGACAAAAAAATAGAATATCCCTATCAAAGTTACCAATCTGAAATAGGTTGAGTAAGTAAACTGTATGGATTATACGCATTAACTTTTGCATTTATTAAAATTTCTATTAACGGAAATTCCCATCAGACCCGTTAAATTTAGCTTCTGGTTTCCTTTTTTGAATACGATTTAAATACTTACGTTTGATACAAACGAATTGATCGCGGTCAGATGTAACAATTGGTCCCGGAAGGAAGGACGAAGGGTGCGTCCCATCTACATAGCGGGTACCCACTACTCCTGGCGGTTGACCGCCCGGGGAGATGTCAATCATTTGAAATTCGCCCTAGATTATTTGAATGCATATTGTTACGTTTCCACAAATCGTAAAGATTTTACGATAACACAATTTCATTATAATGAAGGCAGCGAACTGAATATTGCATTTGGAGAATATTTCTAATTTCTGAAAGTTTTCCTTATGATTGGTCATGTGGAATACGATTTGCAACGGACCTAACGGTCATACCATAGAATTGCATTTAAATGCAAATCTTTAAATGTCAATCTCAACCTTTTATTAGACTATGAAATTCTGGATAAAATCTTTGTAACATAATTTGAGTTTTTTTGTTATCTGCTAACGGTTTTAAAATATCATGGAGAAATATTTTATTTTCCATTTGTTTGCTCGTAAGTCCCACACTTATGAGCAAACAAATGGTGCGAGCTAGCTATGAGATAGCTGAGTGATGAAAAAGTGGTAGGTGCGTGATATAAACAATTCAGCAGACTCTATTAATATTAATATTTAATGGACATCTTATCAAAACGTATTTGGTGGCAATTAAAAGTGTAATTTATGAATAATGGCGAGCACGGCTCCCCCACGGTACGGCCAGCGCCGCGGCGGTGCAAAGGCCGGGCGGAGGCCGAGCGGAGGCTGAGCGGAGGCCGTCCCGTCGGACGGGGTGCAATTATGGCTTGTTTTTCATCGCGACCCCAGAAGCAAGCGGCAGCCGCTGAAAAAAGAAACCAATTTTGCACGCTCATTAATTATTTAAATCTCATTAAACAGCCGCAAGTTTCCCTCTCTTGTTTTGTAATTTCGCGACGCTCCGTGGCTAATTCGAGTCGTTGGACAACGGGGGAATAAGAACTTAGCCTAACAAAAATTAAAGTCTGAATAAGAATTTCGTCAACCTAAAAGTTGTGAAAGTGGGAGGAACACAATTTGTGCTTAGCCACGGCTTTTATCTTATTTCAGGCTTAGGTTATTGAGGTATTTTAATTTGAGGCTGTTGGCACTAACACAATATTATTAAGTTAAATTATTAAGCATTAAATTCCTCACTTTATTACCTATCTGGTTAGTCTCCTAAAACTGTCTAGTGTTTTTCTATTCATATTAACTTTTCATGTTAATTTGGTTAGAGGAAATAAACATGGCGTTCTATAGTTGGTTGTAGGTAGGCACATCATTTAACCGCGCGAATTCAAAGGAACCGAATAAAAATCCATTTACAAGCTTCAAAGTCATTTAGTTGAACAGGAAATTATACGGCGTTGTTGTAGGTCCTACTTATACAGAAGTACCGCACAAACACTTGAATGTTCGCGTTGACGCTCGCTTCCGATTTGATGATAAAGTCTCTTAGGAGCGTCTTGTTTCGGAGGAATATTTGAAAATTAGGAAATTAAGCGATGCTGGTGGTTCAAAGGTGCGGAAGCGAGCGCCGCGCCGCGCCCGCGCCCGCGGTCTCCTTGCTTTGTCTGGTTGCTCGCGACGGCGAAGCGCGTACACACGACTTGCAAACGACATTATGTGTTCACATTAATAAATGATACGCTTCTGAACATTTTCACCTACTTATAATTAATACGAGTCGAATCGCCCTAGTCTATGCAAAGAAACCAGTTAATTTATTATCTATCTATTACGAGAGTTTTATCTCAAATATTTAATGTGTGGGTTTTATTTATATAGGTTTTTATTTGATTTTTTTACAATATACGCACTATCACACTCGTCATACCTAAAGGATAAGCAGAATAAGACCTAGTCGCCTTTATACGGCATATTAAGATAATAAATAGACGCGGTTGTTTACACTTAAATGGGTTATTTGTGACAATTTGTGGTTGTTGGGTACTTTTAAAATGCTCTATGTACTTAAAAAATCTGTAAAAAAAAAAGTGAGAGTAAGTGGTGGTAGCTCAATGGTAAGGACTCGCACCTCATAACCGAGGTGTGCGGGTTCAAGCCCGAGCAGTGCGGGTTCAAACCCGAGCACGTACCTCTGGATTTTTCCAATCTATGTACGTATTTATACCACTAACTTGGCGATGAAAGAAAATATTGTGCTGAAACCTGCAAATACTAATAACATTGGATTTTTAACCATATCAAAAATTGTCTGGTACCCCTATCTTAGGGTTACGAAGGTCAGAACGGCAGTCGCTTCAATGTCATTACCAGACTTGCTAAATCCTGGATCATGGTCTAAGCCAGTGGTTCCTAACCGGTGGAACCGCGTACCAGTTGTTGGGACCAGGTAGTCCGCGGTCCAGAGGTTGGAAACTTAGACCTTACCTTAGTAGTAATCCGCAAGATTTATCATTTGGTCCGCGGTACATCTAAAATTTTATTCGACTTAAATTAAAACAAGATTGTTTTAAAATTAACACAGTTAATTTTCTGCCTAGTGGACCCTAGTAACGATAATTATGTCAAAGTGGTCCTCATTCGCTAAAAGGTTGGGTATCCCTGGTCTAAGCGGACCCCGTCTAAGCACGGGACATAACGCTAGGAAGGTGACGGCGTAAAAATAAAAGTAATTTGGTACCATGATCGTTACAAATAATAATAATAAGGATTTTTTTTTTTATTATAGTAGCTAGGAAATAAAACCCCTACTACCTACGTAATGTAGGTACCAATACTTAAGTGTTACTACCATGATAAATAATGTCTTGTATAGAGATACCACAAAGAACTTTCCTGATTTATATAATATATAAAGTACCCAATTTACAACTAATCTGCCTATTTATAGCCTAGGTATTAAAACGATAGTGTAACAACAATCAAATTATTTCATATGCAAGTTTTGATGTACTTAGTAATAATATGAATGCTGTAAGAAATTAAACGTATTGTATTTATATAAGTATTATTGTTGATCGAGTGCGCGGCGAGGGGGCGGCCCCGGGCGGCGGGCGGAGATCACTCGCCCGTGCTTTAATTGCTTTTCACTTAGCAACCGCTCATGAACAGAAAACGTTCGTGAAAATGAAGAAAAAAATCATTACACCAACATCTTTTAGAGATTGCCCAGATTTAGGACGTTCAGAGACAGCGACCTTCTTATATAACGCTTTCCTCTTTCTTGTTTTTCCAGCGCGCCTCATTTCCGGAAGGGGGTCGCGAGGCGGCGCGGGCGCGGGTGGCGAGGGGCCTAAGTAATTTCGCTTAAGAACTCTAAACGTAATTAGTGTAGGGCGTGCAAAGGGAAGGGCTTGAACTTGAGAGGGTTGCGTCCCGCACCGCGCCGCCGCGCGCCGTCTGAATATTTGATCGCTCTCGTCTCGCGATAATATTTGTCGGAGGAGGTTTCCGTAAACACGGACACATTTCCCTACCTACTTATACTTTCCTTCATCCCGCTTTTCAAAGCTGTCGCGCTCTTTTAATTGGAGCCGGTGTTATTTATAAGTAGACTCGTGATAGAATTAAAATCGCACGCTACGACGCTCCCCAATAGATGCCTACACAAAATGTTTTATAATGTTATTAAGTTTTTGATGATTTTTCCTTTTACGTGGAATCCTATTTGTAAGACTTCAAACACATTTACAGCATCTATCGCTTTGACTGATGAATATTAATAATTTCCTCTTTTCATAAACTGATAAAATGTTACTATATGAGTAAGTATTTAGAATCGTGTACCTATTGCTTTGAGATGTATTAGTAAGCCCACGTTGATAGACGCTCCCGAAAAATACGTAAATATTTCAGTTGCTGATATAAAAAATAACAGTTTTGTGCTTTTGAACGTAACGTACGACTCGACTTAATAACACTTAAAACATAATTAACTAATCTCTCACACTCAGGCATTTTAATACCTGCATACCTACCTATAGGTGTATAGGTAAAACTCGTACCTATATCTACTATAATACTATAATATACATAAAGGGGTTTCCATAAAGCTATAGGTACCTAATATTTTTCAAAAAAAATAAATTTTGTTAATTTATTCTGTGAGTACGGCCCTTTAGCGTAAAGAATTATTTGATAGGCTGAAGAAGCAAAGGCAATAATTTACAAATTCAAAAGGCCTGTGAAACAAGAGAGGGAATTAGAATTTGTAATTAGCCCGGAGCGCGCCGCGGCTACTCCTACGACATTTGATTAGCAATTATGGTAATTTGACTTAGAGCAGGGTAAGATTTCTTCTAATTTGTTAGTTAAATTATTATCGCGACTGCCAGGACATATAAAATTTATTCCCTTATTCAAATATCCTTCTTAATTGCGTCTAATTTTACATACCTTCCATACTTTCCTCCGTAATAATCGGATAATTAGCCAAGTCATTCATATAAAAAAAAAATTATGACCTAACAAAAGGAAACAGAATTCGTGGAATATTTTAATAAGTAAGTAAGCATGTGCTTAAATGTGGAAAGAAAAACAATACGAACAAATTAATACTAATTATACAACCGTTAACTAACAATAGGTATCAATTTTAACTAACGGCAGGTTTGGAAAATTAAATAAATCAGAGGACGTACGATGACGTTTGCGAAGATGAATCGTTTTAATTGCGGACTTAATGTTTCGAGAGACAGTATCTGGCGCTGCGTGGGGTGGCGCGGCCCAGCCAGCACGCGTACCGACGCGTTTTTGCGCTCCACTCCGCGCGGCGGTGCAATTTAATTATCGGAGCGAGCTCCCGCGCTTTACCCTTTTGTATCTTAACCCCCGGATGAAAAAATACTCTCCCATAAAATAGAGGACGGGTACGAAAAAAGGAGCGTATGCAAATTCAGGATAAAATATAGCCCGTAAATGCCACCGTTTCTAAAAGAATATTAGAGACGTTTTTCAGTGGGTGGATGGGGGTGCTACTTTATACTTTGTCTCCTCGCGCTAAGTACTGCAGCTCCGGGTGTCCGCGGCGGAATCCGCTTTAATTTGCGACTGTTGTTCAACAATAAATCAACGCGCACGCCGGGCCTACAATATGCCGCGCTTTAGAGGTAGGTACTTCACGGCTGCTTTTTATACTTATAAAAAGTTTTCTATCGACTCGATTACTTGAACGATTGAAGTCGTACTCAAATGGGTGTTTTAACGATATTTCGTGGTTAAGCAAAGATACGTACCTATATTAATAAAATTAATGTACTTCCTCGCTTCCATTTGTACAAGATATGTAGGACATTATATTTGTAATACTAGAAATGTAAGCATACCCTATTGATGTATGCATGTAAAAAAATGTTTAGTAATAAAACTACTTACAAAATTACTTAATATGTACTAATTTATTTGATGTCTCAGATTGAAGACGAGTAGACAAATTAACGGTAGAGTAGTAATTACAGAGTGTTTAGTTGTGTGCGGTAAGATTGGAAGCTTTTTTTGTGAAAGTAACGAGGGGTCACCTGAAGAGGAATGAGTTAATAGGCGTTTTAATTATTGAGGACGAGGCTTTGGGCGCTGCCCGCGCCCAGCGAGTAGAAGAAAGAGACAACATCAAATATTTAGCGCGTAATGCCGGCCGCTCTCTCGCTTGTAATTAAAGCGTCCTTTCCTTTTTTCAGCGGCCTGATACAATATTCAGCATGAGAAGGAAGCGCTTCGGTGGCGGGGTGGCGCCTCCATTGTATTCGCTAAGGAAGATAAATTAAAAAATATAATTACAAGGCGGCCGCCATAATTCTCGGCAGGCGGGTTGTGGGGGGCGGCGGTCGGGGCTGGGGATAGTGGAGGAGCGGGCGCTCCCGGAGGAGGCTTCTTAAATATTTGGGGATAGCGCGTACCTACGCATTACGTAAATTAATGACACGGATTCGAGGAAGGATGGCGCCCGCGCCCGCGCCCGCTCGAGTTCTGTTTGTTTTGTTTTAATGTGCGTTGTTAACGACGTTATTAGACGCAAATTATAATACGAGAACCACTCGCCGACCCGAGCCCCTCACTCCGGCCTGATTGGACTAATGACTCCTTTTATACGTATTATTATTGCGCGAATCCGACTTACGGGCCTTCGCTGATTCCCTCAATTTATATCTTCTACGAAAAATAACAGTCATTTATTAAGAGTTTATTTATAATTTCGGGGAATTATTCGTTACGCTTTTTTTCTTTTCTGGATAAATGGAGGTACTTAGCTCTCGTTAGTTAATTTTGACAACGAGGTGATATGATTACGTAACTAAACTAATAGTTAAGTACCTAGAATTTTAGGGGACAGTTAACTATGTAGAAACCGAGTTGGTTTTTGTTAGCTCACTACCTATCATAATTATCACAATTTAATAATACACATCAGTGTAAATGAGGTTAATGTAAGTCATACAAACCTTACATCACACAATTATGTAGTTAGACATAATAGGTACACACATACAATTTGTTTTAAAGCTCGTTATAGTATATTGGTCGGTCATTAACAAGTTGCGTGTTTGAAACCCGGAATGACTTGGAAATTCAGTATTTAGATAGCTTAGTGGTGGATTACAGGCAATTAATATAATTTATTGACTGGCTCGATGGCGCATTCGGTAGTGACCCTGCCCCATACGCCAAAAGTTTTCGGTTCGACCCCCACTCAAGACAAACATTCGTATGATGAATACTTGTGTTTCTTCTGTGTCTGGGTGTTAATATCCAATATATATTAAGTATATATTTTCAATACCACTGTTGATTCTGATATCCGTAACACAAGTGCTTAAGCTACTTACCTCCGAGTCAGATCAATGTATGTGATGTAGTCGGATATTTATTTATTTATTTACGTATTTGACCAAAGGACAAGAAAAATTTTACGATAGACATGCGAGTGTCGCTGCGGCAATAACTACATTCCTTTGATATTCGTTCGTGTTGTGTGTATGTGGCATGTGTGAGGCGCATGCCCACACATCGGCCGCTCAACAAGTGGCCGCATGTGGTCGGAGCACAACGCAGAAACGCTTGCGGTGAAGTTACTACTTAGGACGCTTGACAAACGTACATACGCATTGCCAGATTTGCCAGACGAGGTAAATATTGCTGGTTTGACCAGCTCATAACTAGCTGATATGAGCAAGAGCACAAGATATAAGTATTTAATATAATATGCGGTACCTATTATAAGCAAAACTCCCATTTATAAACATTTCCATTTGCAAAATTTAGAAAAGGGGAAAAGGGATGGATGAATGTCTTGGCTTATCTGGTTCCAGCATAGATTGCTGCATGGTGCGTCACTGTAGCTATTCTATAGTGTGAATTCTCGTCTAGCTTCCAATCGCAGCCGAGATTGACACCTTACATTACACATGAATCGTAATTCGTTCACCCGCTCATTGGATATTTGTATTTTTTTTATCATACAGTAGAACAAAGACTTTAATAAAATTTCGGTAAATGGTTGTATAATTTATTATGTTAATTTATACCATTCAAAATTAGTAGATACTATATATTTTGTATGGTATTGTAGTTGATTTTCTTATAGCTTAGCTATAATAGCTCTAGGTCTATTTCAAAATAAAGCTAGTTTAAATGGGATTTACTATTGGAAGCGAAGTATAATAACTAAAAATTTGTGTGTAGCTAAGTAGATAATATATGCGTACTACTTAATTAGGCTTTTGACTATCTAGATCGGCTATAGATCCAGTCTGGGGACTAGATCTAAAATATTATCACTTATAATAACTACATTATTAAACTAAGATAATGAAATATAAGAATTATGCAGTTGCCTTGCAAGAACATGATAACATGTTTACACGTTCAAAAAGAATGGTTATTTTTACATTAGTCCTTTAATCTATAATATAAAATGAATCGCTGAATGTGTTGCTAAGCGCAAATCTCGAGTACAGCTGAACCGATTTCGCTAATTCTATTTTAGTTGTGTTTGTTATTATCAGGTGAAGGTTCTGATGAAAGAAAAAAAGAAAAAATTGCACGGTAAAAAAAGGGTATTAAAACTCCACGAACGGGGCGTTACGAAGTGCACCGGAACAGCTAGTACCTAATAAAAGTATAGCTTGAATGAAATACACTCGAATGAAATGCACGAAAATAATTTCTTATTGCATGGAACGAATAATATCGCATTATTTTCATATTAAGTAGTAGGAAAGTCTTATATTGGACTAATTATATGGATGTCCACTTTACTACACACGTATACGCTTACATTAGCGATAAAGAGAGACGTGTTAAGAGGGTAAAGTTTGTTTCGTACTTTATCTTCATTATTATAACTTCGTGTTGCAAACACATTATATTAATGATAAAAACTATCATTATATATATTTTGATCTTTAGCTCAGGATGCACGCTCACAGTTAATCTTAATAAAATAGGGATTATAACTCAATGAAATAAGAAATTAAACAGCTCCTCTTTAATTGTAGCATAAGTTCAAATTGTCTACAACAAGTATATTAACTAACTAACTAACTAAACTGTAAAATGCATTATTTTCGTCGAGATAAAACTAACGCAAATAAATAGGTATAATGATGCGAATTTTCTCAAGAAATCTTCAAAATCTATACATACTTAATACTACTACCACCACCACTTATCAATTAACTTTAGTATTGTTGTTAACCGTGATAGAGAATGTACTGTTAAATGCTGTAGATTTTATAAAGGCTCTCCAGTATTTGAGGCGTGTAACGAGTGTTAACGCGAACAACTTGCTTGCGTGAAGAGTAAGCTCTGAACATTGCTCCGCATCGGCCCAAATCGACACAGCGAATTTTAGTTGTCTGGCTGGCTGTCAAATAATCTGAACTGAACTGGATCCTTGGATCATTCTTAGTACTATAGCAAACTGTATGAACAGTCAACAGTATGTCAAGTTACCCACTTGCAGTCCAATATTAGCACTTATGGCCCCGACCTAAGGGCGGTACAAAGTCCGAAGTGGATAGTCTGATGTGCTGTTGTCTGTACATACTATGACTCGAATTACTGGAACGTTACACAGAAATTCATTACATCATGAGGCTCTGAATTATCGTAGGTAAGTATATAATTTTGATTCACCATCACGCGTACCTACGATGTATTGTTTCACGTTCAATTGGATCAAAAGTAACGATGAGTACAACGATATTTTCATAATACTTACATGCTACGGTTGGTTAATGCGACTGCGTTCCCCAGGTCTCGTCAACATACGGACGGCAGGAACTACGGCTTAGTTTTAGTCGACAAAAGTCCGGCATTACCGTCTTCGCAAAGATTATGATAAAGACGGATGTTCAGCTTTTGAAAAAAAAAATAGTAACACATATAACATAACATAACATCACTCCCGTAATCCCTTAAGGGGTAGGCAGAGTTAAAGGGGCAGCAGTCCCCTTTAACCACATTCAGCCAAAAATAAAACAGGGCTGGGTTATATAGAAAATTGTGAAAAAGTAGTGACAAGTGGCTAGCTTGTCGCTTACACAATCACATACTTACCCAAATCCCGATATACCTACCATTAGTCGCCTTTTACGACATGCTAGGCAAAAAACACAGTTGGCAAATTATTTTATAGTCCCAGACCAACACGGGACTAAAAAGTAGTAGTTAGGTACGTACCGTTACGCAAAAGATCGTTAGGTACATTTGCAGCTCTAACCCTTTCAATTAACCTGTCAAACGGTCACAGAACAAATTTGTCTGACGTAGCACATTTAAACACGTAATCTGTCTCGTTTTGATGAAGTGCGAGACAATGCGTGTGTACCGTTTAGTAGAGGATGTAGGGGCTGGGGGGTGAGTTTTACTTTTGTGAATGAAGCCGCGTGTGTGCCGCCGATAGCGGACCTGCGGCGGGGACGATATCTTGCCCGTTATCTGTGAAGCTGCTTCTTACACTTTATGAGAAGCATTTTTTGTCAATAGCGTTTGGGTCTTGTGGGAGGCCAATCCGTAATTGTCGGGTCAAAATTACCTTTAGAAAGCATGTAAATTGGGTCATAGCACAGGTATTATTTACCTATTTTAGGCACCAGTCTCGCACAAACTAGGTTAGTAAAAATTTGTACTATGTTAGGAAACCATAATTGTATTGTTGTACCAGTTTGTGATGAGAAATAAATGAACTATATCTAGAAGTACGGGTACAGACTCGAACCGTCATCTATCGCTTATCGGACCGTACTTATTTGTCTGTCAATTGGACTACCACTACCCAAAGTATATATGACATGTACGAGTATTAGCCTTGTTTTTAAAACGACATAGATTATCACCATCCATCCTACATATGACATATATTATTAGTCTTATATTTAAAACGACATAAAATGCAGCATTTATTTTATGTCGTGATAGTAACCAAACAACATTTTACTTTTAAATCTGTTATACCAACAATTGACAATTTTAGGAAAATATTTTGGAATCTTTTTACGAGTACTTACTCTTTAATGAATAGATAAAACATTATAAATATGATAAACAATGAACATAATTGATACCATTAATCAATTGATATATTATAAAGGTAATTTAAACATTCTCAAAGTTAATTCATAAATATTGTAAATATACCTACTAACTTATGACATAGCAGTTTAAAATACCTAACTGAATATTTAATTAAAAACAGTTTTGATATAAGATCTAGTACTCACGGAATAAAAGGTAGTTCTTTAAAAAAATATCAACGAGAATCCTTATCCATTCTGGTTGTCATGGTAAGTAAAGTTCTTATACGTAGGTATACGTCAATCGCTGTAGTTGTAAGGGCCCTCAAAAAAAACTTATTAATTTTCGTCATTATGAATTCCGCGGGCGAAACTCGAACGTCTAATTTCAACCCTAACTTATCAAGACGCGAATAAAAAAGTTCACCCCCGGCGCACCCCACGCTCACCCCCTTGTTTAAAACGCCGGCGAAAAAAGAAGCACATAAAAATGCATGAGGCCTTCCTCGTTATAAGGAAAGGGTAGCACCCCCCTGCCCCCCACGGGAGGTAGCTGTAAAAATCGTCTCTAATTTAAATTTGGGAAGTTTCGCGTGGCGCGAGGCAACGCTGATGTCTTGATAAATGTGAGCGTATTCCACTAATTTCTCGTCTTCAACGCTCGGAACTTTTAATTGGGCGCGCATAAATCGCGCTGGAGTAATGGAGGTGGCATTAATTTCATCTCGCGACAAAATGGCCGTCCGGAAGTAGGTACATTTAGATAAGCATCGCTCATTGTTTCGGCCCGGTGCAGGTCGCTTGCTATCAGCTGATTCCGACAAAAGCGTCTCTACGCGATTATGCCGGAGAAGTTGCAATTACTCCTTCATCATTAGGAATCTCAAATCTCAAACCCCTCTACAAAATGAATTTGCTTACTCATTACTATAATTTTATGTAATTCGAAAACGGCAATTCAATAAACGCTTCTTATTACGATATAAATATGTTATTATTACTTATATAATTAAAATACAAATTCCATAATTATTTGCTTTTAAATAATTTTTAATTACTCTATACGTATAAAGTACGCCAAATTTAATTGAAATCTTTTGTTTCACAAATCTGTTGAATGAATCACATACAAACATTGTGCATTCGAGCAATTGTATAATTTTTTTTTGTAATTAAGAGAATCAAATAATTAATACGGATAACTTTCTAAGTAACGTGCGTTAGTCGTGCTACGACTTTGCTACGGTCGTAGCAAGAGCACACATCGTATATTTAGTAGCCAACCAACATAGCGAGATGAAGGAAATCCTTAGGAAGATTATACACGTGACTATGAGTCTGTTTTGATTGTTGTACCTCTTTTACGTATTAAATACTCAACCTATCGTCATTAAATTGCATACACGTTATCAGGAATTCAAACACGTTAAGCGGTACTTATCATCGAAACAATATCTACTATTCTCTGATATTTCTCGGATTGAAAAAAATTATTAAATAATTAATTCTACAGACTGGCACACCAATTATCTAGTTCCAAACTAAGCTTAAAGCTTGTCCTATGGATACTAGGTGAACGGATAGTTAATACTTAAATACGTTTATAAACATCCATGACTCGAGTACAAATGTCCATGCTCATCATACAAAACATTTACCTCTGACCACTCGACCAATGGGCCTGTCAAAAAATCACTTCATGAATCTGCAGAGAAAAGCTCATTCATATGATACATTTGTAATAATTTTGACAAAACACTGAACATCGGGTCTGGAGGCCAAGAGCGTAAATCAACATATACCATTGAAAATATTGGAACTTATTTTCTTTTCATGACTTATTGTATAAAATGTCATTCGTTTGCATAACAAAACTTTTCACTCGAAGTAATTAGAACAGAGGCCGTTTGTTTTGAGTGAACAATTAAGCGCGTGGCGAGTATCGCGTTCTTCTTCCTCATTAAATCGGAACAAAGCGACCGCGGTGAAACTTCGACGGGTGTAATGTTATTCATTTGGGAAAGTCAAAGGTTGTATTTACAAAAAAAAAATAAGTTGCCGGAGAGCGGACGGTGGCATTTTTTCCATTCGGCGCGTTCCATTAGCGGGCCTTTGTTTGGCGGGAGCGCGCAAATTAATTTAGCTCTCCCGCCATTTCCTCGCGCCCCCCTCCGCCCGCCGCGCCCTTTTTTGTCTACGCCTTGCTCTACGTATCGTTTTCTTCTTTATGGCTCATTAGGCAACACTGTCGCCATTGTTTTTTTTTTCGCCTAACCCACAAGATCTAATTATTATGATCAGCAAATCCCATGAATCGATATCGCCAACGGTTAGCCGGGATACGTGCGTGTTATCTGATTGTTGTTCGTCTAGTTAATGTGTAATAGTACTCCTAAATTATTGTAAGTAATAGTAATGAGCTAAAAGTGAAATATTTTTATTTATTTTCCTTAATTTACTACGATTTTGGATTGAGATAATTTTAAACTGACAATTTACTTGAAAATTCCCATGTGCATATTCATAATATGAGACGTTCTCAACGAAAAATTCTCAACTTGGAACCTGGCTGTGTCTTTTGAATGCATTAATAAAATATTATTTGTAACTACAGACAAGCAATACCTATTTCATTCATGTCCTGTATTTAACGCAGTGAAGTCTCTTATAAACTTGTTGTAATATGTTTACTTTTATACAAACTAAGTTATCAGAAAGTCAAAGGATTTATTTTGAGTATTAAATTTTAGTTAAATATCGGACGGCTGGTATTGACACATGGAATCAAAATAAAAGTCGGTAGTGTCCATTTAGCAATGTCAAAGCTGACGAAATTTGTCTAAGTAAACCGAATTACTCTTATGAAACCGACCGTAATGGTATAAGTTATGTTAGATAATATACTCAATGACTTAATAGATTGAGATTAATGTTTAAATTAACAATATATTATGTGATTTCAATTTAGATAGCCTTCGGTTTTTAACTTGCTAGTTTTTGGTTGAAAAAGCAAGGATCATTGACCGTCACTTTTCTCTGAATTTATTCTGTCGGTGTTCTACTTTTGATATGTTTCTCAAATGACCTTTACGATTTCCATAGATACTCATGTCCTTTTAGCCGTAGTGAAGCTAGTGGTGCTTGGCGCGACTCGCTGTAGTCCGCCTTGATTCCGTTCTTTCGTCCGTCCATTAGTGCCGGGAAGTCAAGTAACTCGATTACCCTTGTAGCATTTAATATAATAAACAAACAAAGGCTTCCATTATTAATACATGTGCATTTCTAACTAAGTACATATTTAACATCTAAATATAGCTTTTATAGGATTTTGTAATTCACCGGCTACATGAAAGATAGACCTAAATGGGTCGTGTTTAGCGCCTCATAAATGATATTACCATTAACATTCCATAAATATCTAATGTTGATTGTTTTATACGGTCGCTTGGAGTATTACTAGATATATTTATTTTTAATCAATATTAGTTATAAAGAAAATAGTATCAGATAAAGTACACATTATTCCACAAAGGTTACATAAGATGAAGACGGATCTGCATTAGAGCAACAGATCTGTAAATAGCTGATTCATTATGTGTTCTATTCGCGTGCGAGTGATACACCTAATCTTCGTAAGTTTGAGTAGGAAATTACTATCAAACATAATCTTGCTGACGCCCCACGCCAACATAGGAAATTTAAATAGTGTTTAAAAACCAACTGTGTTCCTCCTCCTTTTTCACAATTTTCCAACTAGCCCAATCTAGTTTTTATTTTGGCCCAAAGTGATTATAGAGCGTTTGCTGTTTTGACTCTCTGTGGACTCTTTGAATATGGATGGATGGATATGGCAAGAAGATTTAGCACGGCAAAGTCATGAATAAGCCCAGATGCATGATTTTGACCTATCAGTAGATCCTTAAAATTAATGTAATACGTATACAACGCGATTATTTGTTACTTAAATAAATCATCGTACTCCAGATTAGGTTATGGTTTTTTGACTCCCAATCATAATTTAGAGGCTTTAGCCCACTAGAGGACCAATTTTTTCAAAAAGGTATATTATTATCTCTATCTCCTAATTACTGAAAAATGTATATCTATCACGCCTATGGAGTATACGTTAGATTTTATCTCTCAACTTCTACAAACATATTATTAGTTATACTAAAATTATTATAAAAGGGAATTGTCAAGCCTTTAAATAACATTATATACATGTTAACATATATCTGTATATATAAAACAGAAGCCTGAAAATGTTTAATCGAATTTTTGTGAAACACAAAATAATTTGAGGGTGATTATTAAACTATGACAATCTATTGCACCCAAATACTTTGTGGAGTGTGTGTTTTCAGAAGATAAATAGGTGCGACAAATAATATTAAGTACTTAAATAAATAATATCGATTAAAAAACAATTCTCACCTATCAGTCACCCGCGCGGGCGCCGGCGCGGGCTGCGCGCGCGCTCGGGGGCACAAAAACGCGGCGACTGAGGCGGCGCGGGGCCGCGGCCGTGACCCACAGTTTTTTAGCCGCGCGTGCCCCGCTATCCATAGTTCCAACCCTTCCGTATTCATGCACGCACCCAGGCTATAATAAAAAATATAATGAACAGTGAAACACTTCTTCCTAAGCCTTCAAACTACATTGTTTCATCACTTATACTATTTTAATGTTCATAGAGCGGTGGTAGCTCAATGGTAAGGACACACGCCTCTTAACCGAGGAGTGCGGGTTCAAACCCGGGCACGTACCTCTGGATTTTTCAAATCTATGTACGTATTTTATACCAGTAGCTCGACGGTGAGGGAAAACATCGTGATGAAACCTGCAAATTCAAACAACTTTGGATTTGTAACCATGATTCAAAAATTGTCTGGTTCTCCTATCTTAGGGTTACGAAGGTCAGATCGGCAGTCGCTTCAATGTAATTACCAGACTCGCTAAATCCTGGATCATGGTCTAAGCGGACCCCGTCTAAGCACGGGACATATGTAACGCTAGGGAGATGATGACTATTTCAATGTTCATATATGATATTATAATGAGTCCCATGTTGGTCTGGGATTTAAAAAGAATGGACCAACTGCGTTATTAGCGTAACCTTTTTAGTTACTAACTAACTAATCGTACAATGCAACCGCAAGATTTTGGCGCAAAGTCCTGCGAAGATCGTATGAAATATATGTTGCGTGCGCATGAAATACAAAATGATTTTGTCTGTTTGCTTCACTGTCGTCCTTTGCACTGTACATAGAGCATCCCGCATGTGAGGGGTCTAGCACTTCTACTGCATAATTTTCTGGTTGATGACTTGAGTATCTTTCGCGTTTTTATTATAGTGATTAAATCACAATTTTTTCTCTGTTTTAGTAAACACATGTTGTTTCCTTTTTTCTATTTCATTTACTTAGTAGTCTCTCAAAAGCACACGATTCAATGTTACTTTTGAAATTCATTACAAAAAATGGACCCACCCACGCCCGGGACTAAGTGAAACAATTAATTCTTTGTTTCATAAAATATTTAATTAAAATCTTAATAGCTCTACGGCGCACGTTCTTGCAAAAAAGAAAGTAGAAATATCTTATCGCGAGCTTTAAGTTCGCAGACTGAAAATTTCTAATTAATTACTTAGTAGACACATTTTAAATTCTTAATTAAGCAATCCGTACTTTCTCCCGCCTATAAATTAGATCGAGCCGTTTCCATAGAGACTACTCATCCTTTAAAGCGGGCCGGGGGGAGGAGGGGGCTTTACAAAAAATATAACTTAGGGTGAGTAAAAAACCGCGGGGTGACTCAGCCGGCCGCTGCACCCCACAACGAGAAATCTACGATCAATATTAACTCTTTTTTTGAACGGGGAAACGCTGAATTTTTAAGTCGTTTTAAGTCTTTACGACGGTGTGGAGTAATAACGTGTATCGAACTCGGCGAGGCACATTCGCTGACTTTGGCAATATTTGTTCTGGGTGCAGTGGCACCATAAATCATCACAGCTCGCCACTCTTGGTCGGCGAGAGCGTTAGTCAAGGTCGGGCGACATATGTGGGTGACGTTGCCGCCCGATACTCAATTGTTATTTTAAATTGATGTTTTTATTAAGTACGTTTTGTGTTTGCTTTTTTAATATAAGATTATTTGCGGGAAATGGTGAAGGGATCAACGGTTACTTATTTGTTGTAAATACCAAAATTATTGAACTATTTAATGCGTGACTTTGAAATCATAGATTAGTATTTAATTTAGCTTTATTTTGCTTGGCTCTGGTCTATTCTCGTTTTATAATATTTAAAACAGTAAGTAATTTGTTAAGTATTCAAATATCACTAAAGAAGCTTAAGTGATTTATATTTGTCATCAATTGACATAGCAACGGCACATTAATATTGTCGCAAACATTAACATTATTCCCCGAACAGACGCCTTAACAAACGTGTGTCGCGTTAATTAATTCCTACGACAAAAGGTGAAAAGTTTTTATCAAAGTTTTTAACAATAGCGTATAAAATAGTAAAAAAAAACAACCTGCATACATAATTTGATACAGTGCATTAATAAAAAGCGCGTAGGGTCCGGCCGGGTGCGCGCGCGGCCTAAAAAATGTTCATTTGTAAAAAGCTATTTATGACAGCGACCATTATCGTCTAATAAATCAGCTGCCCGCTCTTCTGTTTTCGATAATGATTCTATTATTATGGAAAAGCGTTATGTAACTGTAACATTTTTTCTTGAAGGATAGGATAGTGTGGATAGCGCTTTTAAAGTGAGCTTCTTAGTTGTCAATATAAGTAGACAAAATACGTAGACGCTGTTAAAGATACATGAGTAAATGTTCCATTGGTAAACTAAATTATCGCCGAAAAAATTATATTTACGCACCTACCAATATGTAAGTGGCTTATTCATAAGAACATGCACAAATACATAACACTCCACTCACATTCCATTGTCGTAGCACTACTGCTACGCCATCTTATTTCGAGTTTAAATAGTAGGTATACAAATAGAGAAAGCACACACTATGCTTTTCTTTATAGTCTGTTATAGAATACGTTCATTAATTAGCAAGAAAATTGCATTAAGTATCTAATTAATAATAGGCAGAAACTCCCAGGGCAGTTTTATTACAGCGCTTATGCAAATAATTTTAAGTGATCACCAAAAGTTTCACATTTATTTTATTCATTTCTGTAGGAATTCAAAACATGCATCTTAATTGTCAATCAATCATCACAATATTATCTACATACTTTTTGCGTAAATTTTTATATTTACAGAGTTTAAATCGAGACCGTACCATCTAATAACAATCACGATGTGGAGAAAATTATTGAATATGAAAAAGGTTTAAAGGAGATCTGGACAGGGAAAGATTGGATGAAAGCCTATTCCATGCTAGCGGACGTCGTAGGGTTTTATGCGTGTCGGCGGCGCGGCGCGGCGCCCACTGCACGGGTTACAAATTGTGGGGTGAAAGGGGTAGTTTTTTCTAATCGACTTTCCTAACTGTAATAAACGATATTTATCTTTCTTAATTATAGTTTCACTCCGCGCTTGGTAGCGTTGCTCGTGTTTTTGTTGGGACTGTTTGTGTTATTATCGAATTGAATGTGTACTTACATTATTTGTCGACTTTGTTGAATTTAAGTTGTAGGATTACCAAAATTCCAGGTTTAACATGTAATGTAAAGATACGACCTGGCAGGGATGAATCACAGTTTTCTATTATATCTCCTCTATGAAATCTTATTTATTTTTATAATAGACATTATTTTAGACTATCTCTGAGTGCTGGCATCTTTGAACGTTTGCAAATACCTATTATTTACAATGGTTACAAATGTTTAAACTTATATCTAAAAGACCAATAAACACATGTTATATCCTCTTTTTATATAAAAGTTGTGTCAATCAAATACGACGTTAAAATGCTATAACTTTTTGCCGTTATAATGATCATATCGATTAAAAAAGGCATTTTGAAATGTGCTTGCTGTGAATTTTAAAATGAGAAACGAGGGCACTGATCCCACGGGGCGCATGCGTAATAATAACCCTTTTTTACCCTTTCGCCTCCCCGAGTGTTTTTTGTAAGCGTTTTTCTAAAGGGTTGTGTGGGGTACGTACCTGCCACGCGACTCGGAAGGGTTGAGTTTTTTCTGTATGGAGAGCCGCGCTTTTTTATGGTGATGCAGTTTTTTCTCTATGCGCCGCCCGAGAACAATGTTGAGTGCATTGAACTCTAACAAGAGATCAGCTGATGCCGTAATGGTGCACTTGTTGTGTGCGCTATTGATTTTCACTAGTTCAAGGTCACACTAAAGTATAGAGCATATCGCGTGCGCTCCGATTGTATTTCAAGAATGTACAAATTCAATGAACATGTTATCGACATTATGTCGACTTTGATAGCGAACGAGTTTAGGCTTAGATATTAACTAAATATAAAAGATCTTGGATCCTGATTGGAACAATTTAAAACCCAAAGTTGAACCAATTTTTACAAACTCGTTGGAGTTTAAGTTATCAAAGCCATTCCTGAAATCTTTACGAAGTACATTTTAAAGGACAATGGAGCGTTGCATTGTCTGGTACCTACTTCTGTTATTGATATTAATATGTAGTCGCAGCAAATCTAACGTCTAGCTATAGTAATTAGTGTAATAGGTAGTGTTTTTTTTTTTCATATCAATTATGAAATACTCTAGTCGCTCAACTTGTTGCATTTTTTTCGGATGGCGCTTTGTTTCGTTTCTTATCAGAATGCGCTTTCGCTTAAATCCTTCAACTGGCAAATCAGAACTTAACCAAAATATTGTCATCTTTACATAGTTTTAAAAAAAGTCACCGATTCAGTCTGTTCGCTTAGATCTCTTGAATTACGTGAGGGATGTTGTTGCGGTTTCCACTAAAAGATAGAGTGATTCAAGAGGAAGGTATATATGTATAATTTCATATTGTTTTGTGCTCACCATGCGAAGTTGGGGCGGGTCGATAGTTTACTGATAAAATTCTTTGGACATTGATGTGAAAATGATATAACGCTTTCGAATCAGAATATGAACATTTGTTCAATAGAAATTTATAGCTACACTAAGTTTTTGGAAATCAGCGCAAATGTTCTGCAATTTTTATTGTGGTCTAGTCCCGCATCGGTGATCAATTTCAATCAACAATAGGTACTTGGCTCAAAATGCAATCATGAAATCGTTTCGACAGAAGCGAGCTAGAAATTCTACACGAAGATAACATAATGCAGATGCATAAATACCAGCACTCGAACATATGCTTGGAGTACAGATTTTTATATTGTTTTTTTACTGGCTCCTCTTCTCCTTCTCATCGTTATCGTTACTTCATTTTGTTATTCTGATCTTCCTTTATATAAGAGGTACCAATACAACTAGAAAGTACGTTTCCAATACGAGTATTAGATACTCCTAGAGAGACACTCAAAAAACTACGTCTGACATTCTACTATAATGTATTCTCGTAACGCCAAACATAAATATCCATGTTAGATCAAATCGTAATGTGATTGGCATTGTGTCTTAAGTCTAAATGTTCTGGAAGATGCCCCAATGAGTTGGCCATCTGGCATTCACATTTGTTATTATTATCTATTGTTTACTATGTAGCCCTTTGACACCGTTGCGTAAGCGGAGTTGGCACACCGGATGGTGTCATTTTTCGCCAACGCAACACCCGTTCATTTTTTGGCAATTTAAGTAAAAAACAGAACAGTTAACACCGGTGCTCGACATTCCAGTAACCCACATTGATCAAGGTGTGAGCCGATCGCGTTGCAGCCCGTTAGCGCACTCCACTGTCAAACCTTTGTTCAACTCTTTTTTGAACGCCAAAAAACGTTGCCCCCTCGCCCGTTTACTTTGTAGGCCGAGTTTTTGCGAGACTCCATCAAACGATGTGCGTGCATTTCTAATCGCAAGACGCAGATAACACCTGACGCTTGAATATCGATCTTACCTTAAACTGCCAATTTAAATAAATTAGCAATTTAAGGTAGGTACGATCAGATTAGAGTTTATGTATGTACATAAACATACAATCAAAAACTATAACCTGAAACTTTATATCATCAGGTATAAGCAGTTCATCGATTTGTATATAAAGAATTATATACGTATGAGAGAATTTGTACATAGAGTGAATATACTTACTTAAAACCATTGCACGGAAGACTGTTATACCTTGTCATAATTTTAATGTTAACGGCCTAATTAATACCTACCATCAACTGATTGCATGGACAGTTACTCACGTCGTGTCCATAAATTTTACAATATTTTTAAACAAGTTTCTAACAGACATGTTACGATATATGCTTATAAATATATAAATATTTCACTCGTTTATAACGTAATGTATGCACATCAACTAATAAGTATATAATTTAATTTGTTTCGCAAATTCAATAAGTATAACTTATGTATGTAAAATTGTCTTGGCCGTATAAAATATGATAAAGGTGAAGGTTTTGGAAGTCTAAAAAGTTTAGCAGGTAAGTACTTACACTGTTTTTGTTAGTGGTGCTACTATTAAATGTAATAATCTACATAATAATGGCTAATGGCATCGCTGGGGTCCACGCGAGCAGCATTCGCGACTCAAAATTACGGCAGCTGCCGAGCCCGCCCCCGTTTTACTTTTTACTCAGAAAAACAACAAAAAGTGAAGTTTTTTCCACAAGCCGGTCGGGATCTGATTTCGCGAAGATAGAGTTTCATTAGTAGATAAAGCATTTCTACGAGTTCTTTTTTAATTATATCTAACAGCGTATGCCAAAACAGACTGGGTCGGGTGACTCCGAATTTAATTTATGGTCCTTCAAATAAACGTAACAGAATCTATAAAATTTTTTCGTTCTACATTTATTTTACGTGTTTGATTTTGTAATATTCAATGTTTAATCTAATTACAAAATGTATCTTAATACATAATACGTAATTAGATTTAAAAAAAATAGGTATATCAACATCATAAAGCGGAAAGCTCACGTAAATGTTTCACTTACATTGCTTGGAAATTAATATTTAAAGTGTGTGCGCTATGGGGTTCCAAAGTAGGTACACTAAAAATCCTGGCTTAGACGTTAGCTCCAAAGATACAGGTAGATAATAGCTTTGTCCCATGCACAAATGTGAACTCTGTATTCTCTCAGCTACGAGAGAGTAACTATAAAAAATAAAACTGTCATTTGTTTGGACATTTCATGTGGGCCGCCTATTTTGTTGCCATTATTGAAACATCGGAGAAAGGACATTGCAAACGGATTAAATGCCAACAACCCAGTAGCCCCGGTGTGTTACACAAACAACTAATGTAAAGCGAACGCAAACAAACTCCTTTGTTGGGTTTCTTTATACGAGGCGGCGTACCGAATATACAATTTCAGTGACAATTAGGCATTGTGGGGCCGCGGGCTACTGTCCGCTAGTGATACTCGACAGATTAAAGGATTACACAAACAACTTTGTGTGAAACTCGTTTCTCATTACTCTTTTCACGCATAACTTTATGGTCACCGACAACGCGTTTTTCAGTAACCAAATTCAAAGAAATTACCCGTGTTTGGATTTTAATGCGCGTTTCATGTTCAAACACATACCAAACAACGATTTGCATAGTAATTTACGTCAAATTGTTTTCTTAATAACAACACAATAAAGGCTAAGATGTCACATTTATTATGTGATGCAATGTATTTTAATAGGTCGCCCAAGCAGCTAGCTTAATAATAACTTACAGGTATACGACGTATGTATGGTAGCAACAACATTATATGAACTTCGACTATGTAATTATTTTGCTGTAGGTACCTACTCGTTATCACTTATATGAACTATGTAGGTATTATTTGGGACACTCTCAAAACATAAGCTTTTATCAACAATTATGTAAATATATAGTGCTAGAGATTAAGGTAATCCCAATGAAAGAAATAATGCACAAATATTTTAATAAGGAAATAAATAGTACATTAATTTTATATATTCGTTAGTAAAATAGATAAAATGTAACAGTAGGCACAATTAAAATATACATCTGATCAGATTTTTTAGTCACAATATTTTATTATTACTTTTCTTTATAATAATAGTATACATATATTAAAATCTTAGTCCAACTATTCTAGACATCTTTTGATAAACTCCAAATCTTGAGGGTCATGTGACTTGCAAAAGTTTCAAAGAGTAATCCTCATCTTTACGTGGCGACTCATCATATCTATCAAAAGTATGATGATGTATAATTTTTGTGAATAACCGAATCGCGACAAGTTCTATACGGGTTATTAATGACATTGTGCAGCATCGTCCCATTGTGCGAATTAAATACATCAAATGTTAAAGGAAATCATAATTGCGATGAATGGGAATATTGAAAAAGGGAATATTTGGCGTAAAAATCAATAATCAAAGTGTTCGTCGACAAAAGGATGCGGTCGCCGATCCACTATCAAAATAAAAAATCTGCGTGACGCGGCGCGGGCGGGTTTTTGTGGCGGGCCTCGTCATTCAGCCTGAGTGGTGGAACGGAGTCGTGTCTCCGTAAACACTTCAGGACTGCGCTTGAGGAGCTCCGGTGGCGTTTTGGACCATATTCATATAGGGTGGCCCAAAAACGAACTGCATTTGGGACACTCTGTCTGTATGTCTCTGTATACGCACACAGCAAAAGGGTTGTCGCTAAAGATAGCTTTGTAACATACGTACTAACTAACTTTGCTCCTTGCCTGGCATGTCGTTAATGGTGGCTAATGATAAATAATTAATAAATAATTTGATGGACTCGATGGCGCATTCGGTAGTGACCCTGCCCCATGCGCAAAGAGTTATGGGTTCGATCTCTACCCAGGACAAACATTCGTGTGATGAATACTCGTCTTTGTGCTGTGTCTGGGACACAGCACAATGTTATTATCCGATAATATTTAAGTATATTTTGTAATACCGCTGTTGATTCTGATATCGGTAACACAAGTGCTTATGCTACTTATCTCGGAGTCAGATCAATAATATGTATGTGATGTAGTCTGATATTTATTTATTTAATGGTAATTTGGCTTTGTGATAACGTATGCGTTGAGCTTGCCACTTGGACCCCTCTACTCATCACAAATTTTCATCTAATCCAACTCGACTTTTAGCTAAGGGTGGTTTAGAGAGCTCATTGTTCCTAGGATTCTGCCTACCCCTTCAGCGATTGCAGGCGTGACGATATGTCGTACTAGCTTTGAAATAAAATAAAATGATTCACGTCTCAGAGGTTTTAGGGAAAATGCTACCTTTCTTAAAACGATTGTGTTTTTGGAAGATATATAGATAAGTTAGTCAACATAAAGTGTAATTTTTGAGGCAACAGCTGGGTTACAGCACAGTACACAGTTCTGTGTAACGTGGATGAATTATAGGTACAATAATGACGTTGTAATGTTGAAACTAATTTATCAATAGAGAAATGCAACAAAAAGTATACTAAGTATTTCAACATCGTCAATATCGGCAAAACTATATAACAAGTAATATAATGTAGTAGTATGGACGGGCAAAGAGTGGCATTGTGATGTTTGCCGTTTTCTTTTCACATTTAAAGTTTGAACTATGGATTATGTATGCTGTAATCATTAACATCATTGTATGCATCTTTGATTTTGTAAATTTTTTTGCAGATTTTGAAATATCTAAATAGATTTCCTTTACATACATGAATTTGCAAATTAAACCTTACTTGTTATGTATAAAAATAGTTAAGTATGTTCTCGACTGGCACTATTGTAAAGTATATGTAGCATTGCAGGCAAGGGTAAATAGATCGCGAGCGATTGTCAAAGATCCTCGATGCGCACACGTGCATCAAATCACCAGTCACGGTCACAATGCGCCCACGCATTCAGCGCATTCACGCATCGGCATTCGTCTCCAGTGTTATTGATGCGAACGACGCTTTCGCTCCGATTCATGTATGAGTTGATTGTTGCCTTTATACAAACAACGTTTTTGTATAACATCTCACTCAGGGTCGTTTCTTACTTTAAAATATTTATGTTTTATTATTATTTATGACATTACGAAAGTCCAGAACCGGAATGCGCTACATGGAATGATAATGTCCACCTAAACGACTTCGATCACGGCTAATGTCAATGAAGATAAGCGAACTATGCAGAAGATTATAAATAAATAAATAATAAATAATTTCTCCAGACTGACACACCCATTCTCTAGTTCCAAACTAAACTAATGCTTGTACTATGGATACAAGGTGAACGGATACTTAAATACGTTTTATAAACATCCATGACTCGAGTACAGATTTCCATGTTCATCATACGAAACATTTGCCCCTAGCAGGATTCGCACCCACGACCCTTGATTTCGTGGCCAGCGTCTCTGACCACTCAACCAACGGGCCAGTCTATAAGGAGATATTGAGTTTAAGTTTCTACGTAAACACAGTATAAGCCCTGTTCATTCATGACCTGAGAGGTCAGGCGCAGGATTAATACGGCTTAACGTGCTTTAAAGGCACATGTGTAAAAAAGTGCCAGCTTCGTGATACCAGGTTAATAATTGCAATTAAAACACCAATGCACAATTTTTGCTGCCACTGCCTGCTGAGATTTTAACCCAGGGCCTCATAACCGGAGCTTGCTACCAATAAACCAAAGCGTCAAAAGTTAATAAAAAAATCACCTAATACGCTAACCCCAAACAGTCTTGAATCCAAAAGCTGAGTGAAAATTGTTTTATATTTCATAATGCATCGATAATACATACAATTCACGTTACATACAAGGACGATATAAATAAAAAAACATTCTTGCTCAATCTCCCGGGGCGAGGTTCTATGCGCAACGCCTAATAAGTGCCTACAAATAGTTATAATCCAAAATCTTCAATGATTTTTGATGATAGTGTTTAGCGGGCGAGGCGGCGCGGGTTGCAACTGTTGTTGCATAAAAAGCGCAGCGCATTCATTAGCTGCAGTCCTCGCTTCCTGGTGCATCTTCCGGCAACTCTTTTTTGCGAATGCAGAGTTATTAGTTTTTGTCCCAAATATCTTAGTTATAGGTATAGTGAAGTTCAAAATGCGCGCGCTTTTATATTGTGCGCTTACTATCATATATCATTGTTATAAGAAGTAAAATATAAAGTTCAGAAGAAATAGTAGATATATCAAAGATTATTCAGGATTTGTAAAACTAGGTATAGAATATCAGTACTGACTGTTGCTGTTACTAATTTCTTTAGGAAAATAGATCTAACTCATGTTAATCAATCCTTATAAATATAACATACATACAAAAAAAAAACAAAAAAAAAAAAAAAATTCAGTCGAATTGAGAACCTCCTCCTTTTTCTTGAAGTCGGTTAATAAATAAGTGATCGTCACTTATAAGGATTATGATTTATTTAATTAAATTAAATACCAAATAAATATGAGTTAATTTATACTATCTTGGTTTGTCCCATGTTGGTCTGGGACTTGGCCCATGTTGATCTGGGACAAAAAAAAAAGAATGTGCCAACTGTGGTTCTTGCCTAGCATGTCGTAAAAGGCGACTAATGGTATTTCGGGTTTTGGGTGTGTGATTGTGTAGGCGACAGGTTAGCCGCTTGTCACTGCTTTTTCACAATTTTCCATCTAACCCAGCCCGGCTTTATTTTTGGCTGAATGTGGTTGAAGGGGCATGACTCTCCTCCCTTTGACTCTGCCTACCCCTTCGGGGATTATGGGCGTGATGTTATGTATGTATGTATGTTATACTATATTATAGAGCGTTTTGTTGAACAATAACGTATTTTCTTTGAAGCAATTACTTAAGGCAATACGCTTGAAGACCTGCATTATGCAAAATTATAATTACACATGATGAAACGTTGCGATGATTGTCCGCGGCACCTGTCGCGGCGGCCGTGATCAATAGCGGTCGCTTCCGCCAGACTGCACAAAAACAAATGAATGTTAACTCGGAAAAAACGCAACAAAGCCGAAAGTGTTCCGAGCGGCAGATTATGAGCCCGTTCAGTTATTAATTTATACGTAGCACCGCGGTAAAAAACACAACCCTCACTTACGATAAAAGAAAAAACGTAGCGCGCGTCGCGCAAAAGGGAAAGGGTGTCTCGCGTGCTGCGTTTTGTTTTTTGACAGTGTTCTGCGGTTTGTTTTTTCTTGTGATGCGTTCCTGTTTTTTAACAACACAATACCGCGGTTAAGAACTGTTTTTTAAGAGCGTCATATTGACGTGCGCCGCGAGCGCAAGGCGTGATCGCTTGTGTTTTTATAAAGGATTTTATTTTTAAATCTCCGCGTTTCGGGTAAATGAGAGATGGAGAAGTTTTTCATGTGTTTAGTCACGGATTGATAAAAGGGGAGACGGTTTTTTCTCTATGACACAGACGGTGTTTTATATTTATATTGTAGCGGGTCGACGGGTAAAGCACGAGCGGAGTTGAGACATATGGTTCGTTAAACAAAGACGTCGAAGTTTTTCGTGGCGGGCAGGTGTTGAGCTCAACGATACGCAGACACATTATGTGTCTGTCAACAGCAAGCTTGTACACTTTTCAAGTGCAATACATCAATGTAGTTGTACATAGGCTTGTTGCCCGAATTATCATATAATGTAGTAATAATCCAATAATAATAGCACGAAGAAGCACGCTTTGTATGCGCTTGATGTTGTTTCATTAATTTATGACGCAATAAAAAAGTCATTAATTTATACAATTATGAGTCGAAAAATAACACTGCCGATTAAAAACGTCAATAATGTCGGGAATTCGTAAGTGCGCTATAAAACACGAGCCATGAAAATGCCATTAAATATTAAAAGTGGAGAAACAGAGAGCTTAACAAGAAATAAAACATCGTTATAAGAGGCTAGGAGAAGACGAAGTCGCCCCCGGCCGGGCTAGCTATCGGCGCGCCTCAGTTAATGCCTACTTATACCTTATTATATAGCGGAGTTTGCGTTGAGGAACAAAATTAATTGGTTAAAACTCCTCTCAGTATCCAGGGCGGGCCGCCCCCCTGCCTCCCTCTTAATTCCGTCCCCCCGCGCCCGCGCCCCTCGCCCCGCCAGCTCCTTTGAACGCAACCTACCTAGAGAAAAAACAGAAAGTATAAAGTTTACACCCATAGCGTTGCAGCTTAATTAATCAATAGAATAGATATTTATCGTGTCGCAGTTATAATAATATTTACATATTAATTGTTTTTATTAAATATTATATTTTTGGTGTTTCTGATTGAACTCGTATTAGTTACTCAATTGGAAACAGTTAAGTTAAATCTTATTGGCATAATTTTTATATTGCTCAATATTTGTATTCGGTCAAAATGCAAAATGAGTAACATAATTAATACTCATTACTTTCGTCATACCTCTCTAATTCAAATAATTACACCATCGATGTCTCCAGGCTAACAAGTAACTACATAGGTACTTACATTTTTATTATTGCATCAAAAACACGAAAATATTATATTTCAAACGCTTTTCTTTTAAGTGGTCACTTATTTCAAAAAGTATCTAACTATTAAGGTATTTTCAAGGCCTTAAAGTGTAACCTTGCATGAGACGCTTCTTTAGAATAATATAAACTAAGCACAATTTAAATCTAACTCTTTTAATTTTTTTTTAAAGAATACCGATCAGGTGCATTTCTATGTGGACTACGAGAAGAATTTATTGTAAGCATTGTAAACCGACGATTATCAGTTAAAAGAGTTACAAAATCGATATAAACAAAAACGCGTCATATAAAGGTGTCCAAATGTAGATATACCTAATAAACTTATTTTGTTATTGTTGCACAATAAGAGGTAATTATAAATTAGACAATATTAGTATTGCAGGTTTTGTAACGGCATTTGAGGTAGTATTGATATCTATAATCAACAAGTGTCAAATCTTAAGCTATCTATAATTGCTTGCAATTAATTAATGGAACCAGCTTTAAATGAGATATTTATTAATTAGATTAACGGATATGATATAAAATAGGAAATTTTGAATTCTCGCCAGATTATTGTGCGATTCATTGAGATCAATGAAATAACAACGACACTTAACAAAATACATTATTATAATTTCGGAGCCTCAAATATTCCGAGAACGAGTGGCCAGCAGACAAAATAACAAAATATATTTTTCGAGTTACTACCGCAGGCGAGTGCGTCCGTAACGAAGGGCGAAAGCAAAGGGTAGGTCGGGCGGGCGAGGCGGCGGGGGCTCGTTGCCACTTCTACAAATAAATTATAATTCGCCCGCTCTCAGCTCCGGGCTGCTGTGCCGGCTGCCCAGCCACCAAGCCTATTACTCTTCCTCTACTCATTAAAACTTACTACTATGCATAATATTTGGGCTTATTATACTTCGTTACTGTTGCCGCTTTATGTCCTAATCTTGTAATGTAAACTAACCACGCACACAACTCAACAATTTAATTGTTGTGAAAATTTCTTTACGATGTTGAACTGCTGAGAGATAATATTGAAAATAATAAAGACCTTTAAAATGTAAGTCTTAATTCGGAACTCGAATCAAAAGTGATCGATTAACTTCTCTGTGCTTTGAAAGTCACGAACCGCTCTAGGTTCCGGGTGCTTTTATAATATTTCATTTCATAGAATTAGTTTACAGTTTAAGGACCGACACTACTACTATAAAATATAGTATTGTACTATATTTCGGGTCTAGAGCGGTGGTAGCTCAATGGTAAGGACACGCGCCTCTTAACCGAGGAGTGCGGGTTCAAACCCGGGCATGTACCGCTAGATTTTAAAAAATCTATGTACATATTTATACCACTAGCTCGACGGTGAGGGAAAACATCGTGATGAAACCTGCAAATTCAAACAACTTTGAATTTGTAACCATGATCCAAAAATTGTCTGGTTCCCCTATCTTAGGGTTACGAAGGTCAGATCGGCAGTCGCTTCAATGTAATTACCAGACTCGCTAAATCCTGGATCATGGTCTAAGCGGACCCCGTCTAAGCACGGGACATAACGCTAGGAAGATGATGACTATATTTCGGGTCTGCGTACTATATACTGTTGAAAAAATATATAGAACGCAAAAAACTATAGTTATTCCATACCGAATCTAAGTGAAAAACCATTTGACTCGTCTTATAATTCAAAAAAATTACAAACTGCAAGAAATGCTAATCAATATACAATGTAAAAGTTAGCAAATATATCTTTATTAATTTTTCTATAAAATACTTAATTTATTTGGGGTCTACTTACTATATTTGCTATATTAATAAAATACTAATCGCAACTGATATTGAAATGAAATGAAATAGTTTATTTCTGCAAGTGGATTAATAATAACAAATTCTTTTGGACCTCAAACATTTTCTGCCCTACCAGCACCTCGACGTGAATGGCTGCTGAGAAGAGATGCCGCAAGAAACTCAACAGATGGCCTTTTTTAAATGCGTTTATAATTTGTACTTATATCTAATTAGGTGAAGTTCATAAATAAAAATATAAATTTAACTGCGCATGCGAGCAGACTATCTTGTCTAAATATTTTTATCATTTAAATAATCTTATATTTTGTAGTAATACTTTATCATTAAACATGATTTAATAAAATATCCTAAACTTATTTATGGGTAATTTAATTACATTTTGTGGCAATTTAATAAATATTTTTATGCTTACTGATGAGCTACTTATCTTACCAAGTCTGAGTTTTGGAACGGCAAGTTGGTGTTTATTTCTTGTGTTGTAAAACCATGATAATAAAAGTTATTTTTTATTATTATTTTTATACGCTGTACAATATGTGGTAGGCTTAAGTCTAAATTACGTAGCAGCGCTGTCTTAGAGCTGTCGCTAAACTAAAACAGCTAGTTTGTGAAGAGGTAGTAATTGCTTAAAGCAAGGGTATATGGGAGTGTCAGAGCCGGGTAGGGGGAGGGGGTGTTGTGGTAGATCCGGCGATTAATTTAATAAATACCAACCGGATTCCGGTGCGTTTGTCTCCGTAGCTATGCGGTGGCGTGCGGCGCTTCTTGAATTACGACCGTTCTATATCTACCCGCGATACGTAGGTACCTCGTCCATATCGTGCTAACTACAGGTGCCCATTACTGGGGTATTGTCTTTCTTAACAATACATAATTGAATTTTCTTCTTGGGCACTTTTGACGGAGTGGTCGTGCTCACGGGATATGTTTTAACTAGGGATATCGAGATCACTTCATTTTTGCGCTTATAGCATGCAGTCTGCAGAAAAGCTTTACGAACCTCGGAAACCCAGCAGAAAAATGCCTAAGGTAATCTCTATACAAAATAATTATAACCAATAAATAATATTTGAACCAGCAGGGAAATCTATCCTTGTCCTTGTATATATACAGCCTAAAGATGCCTATTTTTGTTATTGTTTTATGAACGGGCCATCTAAAATATTTTTAACCACTACAAAAATAAGGGGAGATTCTCAATTCGACAGATTTTTTTTGTATGTTTTGTTTAATTATAAATTAATCAGATTACAAAATATTTGTAAAATAAGTAAAACCTTTTTAAGACCTGACTCGATGGCGCATTCGGAGGTGACCCTGCCCCATGCGCCAAGAGTTGTGGGTTTGATCCCCACCTAGGACAAACATTCGCATGATGAATACTTGTGTTTGGTCTGTGTCTGGGTGTTAATATACAATATTTAAATATAACTACACGGGTGAAACTGCGGGGCGCTGCTAGTCAGTTATTAAGACGGTATTCCCTTGCTAAAAATAAGCTTGATTAACAGTAGTTACAACAGTCAACTGTAACGATACATATTCCGCACGTGGCCCGACGTCTTGAATTATATCAGTGCGGTCGAATGACCAGCTAATAATAGCTATAATTCATGTTTTTTATATTTTGTATAATAATAGCCGAAATATAAAATACATAAGTATTTTATACAATTCTATGGACTTTATTCGCAAACACGTCCATTTCCTTACTCTTTTTTCCATCGTTCTCGCAATTTCATCTCTGCTTTAAGAAAAATTATTTAAATTCTAGAATAAAGCAATCATATATAACTTCAACAAGAACTAACAAAGGCCCTGTTGATGTAACGGCAAAAGTTTAATGTTGCTTTTACAAAAGTTACCAATTTATCAATCCATTTTCTATTCCTTTTATTATATTCCGTTTTATTATTCGAATATAAGAAACAAAGCTTGCCTAACTGATATTTATTTTATACTAAACCAGCGGTATAGCATCTAAATTAAGAGTCTGTGTGTAGTGGACTTGAATCCGTGCAAACGCACACAGAAGAGTAGTGGCGCGACAAGACAACTCATTACTTACGGCCGATCGTAGATAAATTACACTCCTTTCTTACTTAGCCCCAGTATAGAGGTTAGGTTTATCAGACCTTGGGATGGTATATTCGTCGTTAACGTAGATCTATACAGCCTCATTCACCATTGTATTTGTTTCGGAGCAAACGAAACCTATTAACCTAACGGTTGAAAGCATATTTATTAGGGTGAAACCTATATTTTATGTATTTGAGTAAAAACTTGATTATTAGGTTCTTGTACTTATCCACTTTACACGTCATGAATGTTAATCTGCCTAAAAATTCGGCCACAGAACAGTACAATACACAGCTCACATTTTCTTAGTTTTATGGATCCTTTTGTAAACCAAAGAATTCAAGAATAAAATAAAAGAAGAATATTATCATAATTTATTCCAAAAATTTTATATTATTTAAACGAGAAAATGTTTAGCTCCCGACACAGCTATGAAGGATTTGAATACTGTGAAGTGTCATCACAAACGCGACAAGCACCTACTAATGTATTCCTGACATAATGTAAGTCAAAAAGCGCAATAATCATCAAAATTAGTGAAAGTACTACAGTCACATCTTCTATTTGTTCCTACCAATACAAAATTCACCTTTTATGAATAACAAGTACCTACAATAACGTACAATTAAATTAATTGTGTGTGTCTGATGAGGAGCGCTACTATTTTTTATATTCTGTCAACGGATTGTATGATTTGTAATTATATGCTATTTCAAAGGACATTAAATAGATACATATATAAAATATATACTTTGTAAAAAGTGGATAAAATTATATTTTAAACATTGCGACTTGTTGCTGCTAAACCCATGCTAACCTAGTACTCGCAGTAGTCGAACAGGTAGGTACCTAGTTCTTTCTTATGTTGGGAGCATGTGCTGATTGTCTCTTTCACTTTTATAATATCTGGTTTGGCATTCACAAACACATAATTTCGTAGCACGTACCATACAAGTATTACAAAATCTTACAATTAAATGTCATGCGTATAAAAGTAAATAAAAATATTATCATGCAAATATATTAATTGTCACTACTTTTTCACATTATCCACCTATCCACTTAACCCCACTCAATTTTATTTTTGGATTAATGCGATTCAAGGTGCTGGTCGTTCTTTGGACTTTACCTACCATTCTGGGAATAGCAGGTGCGAAGATATATCTTTACATAGTATAAAACAAAGTCACTGATTCTGTCTGTTCGCTTAAATCTTTTAAACTACGCAAGGGATGTTGATGCGGTTTTCAACAATAGATAATGTTTCAAGAGGAAGGTTTGTGCTCACCGTGCAAAGCCGGGGCGGGTCGCTAGTGTATTCGATTTATTTTTTTACGATTACACCAACAATTTATTTTTACGTCCATTGACAAAAAAAAATTATTTTTTAATCAACGGACAATTAGTGTACCTATATTAGTAGGACGGCGTGGTCTTGTCGCTAGGAACCTTAGCTGGATAACCAAAGCACCCACATTCGCATCCGTCTAAGGGCAAATGATTGATGATCGTAGTATTAGACTAGAATCATAGATGTTTATTAACATATATAAGTATGTACTTTCAATGTCTGAAATCCATAGCAAAACATATGTATCTGCTTTGCGGGGGGTTAGAGGATTGGAAAGCAATAGCCACTAATAAGTTTAGGGACCTTTAGGGACTAATCCACTTATCTTTAAAATCTTTGATGGTTAATCTTATAAAATTAACCACAAAAGTCATACTCTTCTTGATAAAAGAAAAGTTTTAAACTTAAATTTTTCAAATTATAGGTACTATTTGGGAAGTCCAATACCGACTACATATTTAAAATAAAGTTATCGTTTTCGTTTCTGATTCTGGTTCGCAAAGCAAGCGTAAGGTTAAAGTAAATATAGATTTCTCGTTCGTCGGTATTACATATTTTTGTTAATTTAAATGAGGCTCCGGTTTCAAATAAAAGAAGAAGTAAATAACAAACATCTCTTTATTTTAATAATTATGTACTGGACATTGATAAAGAAATACATATATTCATAGTACCATAATTATGTCACATTTATCTTATTATTACTATTATATTTTGTACAGTTTACATTAAACAGTTTAAATGCTTTAATTGTTCAATTAAAGTAACTCCTGTATTCCGAACCTGAGGTAGATGAGTTTAATGGCAGTTCTTAGTGTAATCGGAAATAGTTAATAATAATCAATCACATACATTTTATCAATAATATAAATATATTTATACATAGGTATTTAATTTCTTAATACAATTGAGAAAATTTTGGAATACGAACAAAATGGCACCGACTGCTAAATTGACTAACTAATGAGGTAAACGACTTCTAAGTAAACAATAAATTTTTAAATCATTATTTTAAATAGGAACTTAAACCATTGCAAATAATTTTATGTAACTCGTTCTCTGTCCACAAACATTTGAATTTATAGAATTGAAGGTCACAATATTGCTAAGTTTTGTACGGAATGAATTATAGTTTGTAAAGAAATTATGAAGTCAGATCTGTCAGTCGGGTTAGTTGTAGACAGAGAAATGTTACAAATAATAAATTCAATATAATTACTAAGACATTCGGCATTTAATCATAAGTAGACATTAATTATTCGGATAACAGTAACATAAAATAACAGAATAAAATCAGTCTCAAAGGCAAATTGTTACAAGACGTTATTGGTTCATTTTACTATTATTCTGAATATTGTAAGAGCTATCTTGTCAAGATAAACAATATAATATATTCCAAGAATTGGCTCTTTACCCTGGGGCGGTAGTCCGTAGTCCAATGAGGTAGATAATGGCACCACTCGCCTACTTTACACTAACTACAGTAATATTACAACATTGCAACATGGAATTACGACTTCTAATCAAAAGTACATATCATTAAATTTGTACACATTAAATTTTGTACCAATAATTTCTTTGGGAAAAATATTTCATATTGTTACTTCGCTTCTTCTAATACACTAAGAAGACCCTACAATCCGAAACCTTACTCCTAAGGGGAAAATAAAATAATAATAATCAACAATCATCATTTCAGATTATATAGATATAGTTATAAATCATGTGCGCTAAAACACTGAGAACAACTACCGACGTTAAATAAGAGCGAAAACGAGGAAAATAAACACTACACCTAGTAGGAAACTAATACCCGTAGAACAGATTGCGGAGCGACAGGGCCGCGCGCGCACGGAGGAGCCCTACGCTAAATATATACATTTATGTTAAATATATGTGACTTTATTCGTCTTACAATTATACTGAATATCTATCTATCTACCTAACAAATTTCAATTCCGTGAGCGCGCGGCCGCGACTTCGGTTCATTCAACAAACACATACTTACAATAGTTAGATACCAGAAAACCCACAGTGAGATCGGTGGGTATCTAACCTACATAGAATTTTATTTTACTTACACATAACCGATCGTCCACGACGTCCAATGACTTGCTACATAAATAAATTATATACATACATTATTAACATTACGTGACAGTTTCTTTAGCGGTTAATTTAAACCGCAAAACATTGTAGAAACGTCTAGAACTAAAACCGAATAATAAATAATTTTATAAGAGACAGAGCTTATTTACAGAAGCTTGTTGCGCTCGGCCGGCGCGTCGGGCGCGCGACGTCGCGCGTCGCGTCGCGTCGCGCCTCGCCCGCTCCACACGCTAGAGAGACGCTCGACAAATGTCCCCTATCAGCACATTATTTTACTAATATCGGTAACGGTTGACCGACTGCTCCCTTCGATACCAAAAAACACTGTTTTTAGAAAAATCTTTGAATGAAAACTTGAGAATTGCTATAATAAGGGTGATTAGAAACCGGTGTAACGAGCGATGTCGGATCAGGGCGCACATAATGGTGTAGGCATTGTGCCGCGCTCGCTGCCGAATCAATGGGCTCTTAATAACCGCCGATTGTTAACTAGCCTTTGTTGCTGAAATAATAAGCCAATGTCGTGGCCTTCTCGGCTTCGCCGCATTCCGGCCGCACTCATCAGGCGAGGGAGGACATCGATCTGAGATCAATGCGCGTCAAGCGTGACGAAAGCGCCCAAAGTTCGCATTCACAAAACAATACATCAGCTCAATAAATCAAAAAATATCTTTTGTGCAACACATTCTTTTCTGTGTTTTGCAACTTGCAAAATAAAAGAACAAAACGGTCGCGTTTTTGCCTCACCTCGCCTTGCGATTATGCAAATGGTACGACAATAAAGTTTTAAACTGTAACACGGATAAAAAAAGTGTTTTTATGGCGAAGATTGCAGTGCAAAAACATAAAAGAATAGACGACTACCTAACGAGACTACGTCAGTAGTATTACCGAGAAACACAAAAACTATAAAAAATACCAGTGCAATTTCAGTGAAGCGAGAATTATTGTTAGGTAATTTGTAAAGATTTTAGAAGAATCCTAAATCCGGTTTCCCTGAGGAGCGTCATGTGACGAGCGAGCGTGTGGTCGCGGGGAGGCGGCCGGCCTGCGCGTGCTCTACGCGGGAGGAACTCGTATACCGGCTCGGCGGCGCGTGGAGCTTAGGAAGCTACTCGCCCCAACAATATCGTGCCCTTGGGCGAGCGTCCGATTTCTGTGGAAATCAAAGAGAACAGGCGAGTAGATGTCTAAGCCCGTGTGGCGCGCAGTAACTACGCAGAGTGCACACGCAGGTCGGTGGGTGAGTCCGGCGTGGCGGGCCTCCGCGGCAGCGACAGGTCCTCCGGCTCCGTCTGCTCGGGCCACTCGTCCCAACGCCAGTCGGCGGCAGCGGCGGCGGGTGGGCTGGGCGTGTCGGGCTCGCAGCCGGTGCCGGCGCAGCGGTGAAGCGCCGCCGCTTGTCGCCGGCGGAAGCGCGCGCCGCAGCGGCACGCGAACGGCGCGTCGCCCTCGTGCACCAGCGCGTGCGCCTTCAGCTGATTCGAGTCCGAAAAGCGGGCCGGGCAGCGGGCGCAGGGCGTAGGGCCTCTCCCCCGTGTGGACGCGAAGGTGTCGCCGCAGGTTGGCCACCTGCACGAAGTGGCGGGGGCAGTGCGGGCAGCTGTACGGCTTCTCCCCGGTGTGAAGACGAAGGTGCGTCTTAAGGTGGTGATCTCGAGTGAAGCGTTTGTGGCATTCGCCGCACTCGAATGGTTTTTCCCCGGTGTGGGTGCGCTCGTGGTTTTGTAAGACGTGTTTGTAGCCGAAGGATCGTGAGCAGACTTTGCAAGTGAAGAGTTTGTCGCGGGGAGGGTCGGTGGCGCCGGGCGAGCTGCCCGAGGAGGGCGGGGACGGCGGCGCGGTAGCGGTGTCGTCGAGCTTGGGCGTGCGCCGGCGCTTGCGCGCGCGCTCCATGTCAGGCGGCGGCAGCAGCGGCGCGGGCGGTGACGGTGGCCACGCGGCCAGCAGTGCGCCCGAGTACAGCTCGGCCGGCAGCCCCGCCACCAGCGCTGCCGCGCGCGTTGCCAGTAGGCGCTCGGCCAACATCGGTAATGATTCTTGACGCATTGTTGATAGCGGCCTCACTGACACACCTACGACAAAACATGACATATTTATTACCAGAAAAAGATGAAATTATTCATTCTTTGTTTCAATGTTAACCAATGGAAGATTTTGAAGGATACCTAATTATTAGTGAAATAAAACAAAGGTATGCATTCGACGTGAACACATCCGTCGCGTTAGAGCCCAGCCTAAACAAACATCGTGTTGGAACCTATCGATAGCACACTTATCAGCGAAAGAGCACAAAAAATTGAGCAAAAAGCGTGAGCCAGGGAGTGCGGAGGAAACATTTGGTCGCAATCGCGCCGCTGCAGGTCGCTTCCGCCCCGACCTGTTGCGCAAATTGCCGCTACTTGGAACATATAAACTATCTTTGTTAAAATTCAATGTGTGGCGCGCGTCGCTCTCCGATCCCGATTTTGTAAATTGTTACCTATACTCGATGAAGACGAGTTTGTATACTGTTGGCGGGAGGGGGCGGCGGAGGCGACCGGACCACTTACCTATATAATGGAATTAATTATTCCTCGAGCGGCAGACTCCACCCGCCCGCTCCACCCAAATTATATTCAAATATTAATTTCGACGAAGAAAAGCCTTTTTGAGAGCACTTAATTAAAATTAGACAAAATCATAATTGAAAGTTCTCCTCGAGGCGTGAAGAGGCGGCGCGGGAGGGAGCTCCTTACATTATCCACTTAGCCGTGGAATTAATTCCGGCCGGGCCTGGACTCGCGCTTAATTGAAAGAAGCAAAATATTTTGTCGTCTGCGAAACTCGTCGCTTTGTCCCCCCCTACCCGCTTGCACTTTATTACATTACATTCAGCCTGAAACCCTTGTGTTTTCGGAATCTTTACGTTATGTCGTTTTATACGGCAGTCGAAACAACAATAATCCAGATCAATGCCAATGTCTTCGAGAAGAATATATATATACCACCAGCCTGGTACAAATGAGTAGAAGACGACTAATATCTTAAATATTTTGACTACTAAGTAAAAGTGTTTGAAAACATCGTTAAGGAACCTGTATTATCGTTAATTGTCAAATTCAAATGGTTGTGCAAAACAAACCAATATTTAGGTATTACATTGCACCTGCACAGATAATAATCAATTTAAAAAACTACAACTTTCAATAAAAAAAAATTGATTTTTTACTTTAAAATTTTTGATTTAATAACTAAGTATTACGAGATCAGTAGAAAACATCCGTAGAAAATGTATTTCTACTTATTTACGCTCTAATGCGATATTACACAAGATAACCGTTCATACAAAATATACTTCCTTATAAATAAACCTAAAACCTAAAGTTTCAATAATTGACGAAGATCATAGCTGTAGAATTTGAATGAATTAGTTATGTAAAACAGTCATGTTAAGCAACTGGAACAGTCATTCACATGCAAAAATAAAGCTCTTGTTATACAGTGTATAATTATTCATTATCCGCGCCGGGTGATATTCAGAGAGCGTAGTGAGTATAAGATAATTTTAAAGTTTGTGATTAGGCGGAGGCGTCGCGCGGCACGTACCGCGAGCTTATCCCATAACTTTTTAATAACGTTCCTCTGTTCGGGGACGAGCACCGAGCCGCTCTCGTGATGTGCCCCGCATTACAATACCAGCGCTGATGTAAAAGTTAAACAAGTAAACACGCCACGCCCGATGACACCCGAACAAATTAAAATCGCATCTTCCATACGAATCAATTCGTAATTAGGCACGGACATGCTAGAAATTTCTATGTTTACCAATAATATATATTAAGTATTTATATTACTTAATGCAAATAATTATAATATGTAATTATAACAATCCTTTATGAAACAAATAGTGCGAGCTTTTACACGCTTGACCCACATTTGAGCGGCTGGACATGTAAGAAACAACAGAATATAGTCTTAGATTTTTTAAATACTTAATACTCAATAATTTATTGCTTCCATAATGGGTGTTGGCGGTTATTAATAAAGTACATTATAGACCCTGTGAGGGCACTGCAACTGAAGAGAGGACGCTTCATTTTCATACTTTAATGCTATATTATAATACTACCTACTAAATCTATATTTAGTAAAAAAAATCTAATCAATTTAAACAACTAAAAGTAGTTCAGTTATTTATAATCATATGTATTTATTCATTTCATTAAAGTTATTGAAAAACATGTACTATACTTGTTCTACTATAAAAGCCTATAAAGCAATATCAAACACGAAGAGTCCATTCTGGCATAAGGTCTTTTATTTGGCGGCCGGTCCGCGGGTGACAATGTTGGTGATAAATTTTTACAGCGCGCCGCACCCTTCTGCGCGACGTTTTTTATGTGCTAAAGAGTTGTAATTATCCCCTCTTTATACCCCATAAATATTTGTCAATAACCCATATTCAATACTTTTATGGAGTCGCCTGCGGCTGCCACTCCATAACTCATTATTGTGCAAGGGTTCTGTCGATAAGCGCCGATGACGGCCGCATTGTAAAGTAATTGACGAGACTATGTTTTTTTGTCTGCCTTTGTTGTAATTATACGCTTTTTTAATTTGTTTATTGTAAAATATACCTACTTAGCCGATGAACGGGACGCGATTACGTTAATGAAAATATGAATCAGTGCTTTAACGCGATTATGAGTGGGTATTACGTAATGTAACGAGTTAGTTGAGGAGGCATTGTACCTGCCAGAGGGTGACCTAATTTCGGTAATTGTCATATAATGGGATTAACCTGTGGCTGCCGGTCGGCAGGAGGCACTCGCACAGATTACTGAGTTGGTACGGTTTCGGTGCTTTAGGGTTAAGAGCGGTGCGCGGCACACGCGCTCTTGCGAGGCTTCTTACGCGCACTCGTTTCGCTTTCATTTGATACTAATTAGCAAGAGACGAAAGAATAATTTCCAAAATTGTTTTCATAGTAATTTCAGAGCATGAATTCAGAGGCAATTTCGTTTGAAATAAAGGAATGTTACCTTAACTTTGTATTTGATAATAAACGCAGCAGGAGATTGCAGAAAGAGCTTTAAATAGGTTTGTCAAGTTCGTAAATAGGTAATTCAAATTGAAACTCTTATAATATTGGCAAATAAAGAATTACCTCCTTTTGCCAACAAAAAAAAATAATCCATACAATAAAACTTTATTACAACTGCTTATATTTCATCCGGCGAGGGAAATAAATCACATGCAAAACGAGAAAGGGGATGCGGGATTGAAATGTGTGATATTCTTAATTTTAGTCGATCCTAACGCCATCTAGTGCCTAGCAGAAGATATTCAACTAGTAACAAAAAAAATCCGCCCGTTTTATAATTTTAGCAGTGATGTAATTTTAACTTATTGTTGGCTTAGGAGTAAAAATAATTCATAAAAAAAAAATTAAAGCAATGGCCTCAATAAAATCAATCTGCCGATGGCGTGCAAGCATTTTATGTCTCGTTAATTAGATGTTCAAAATAAATGATTCCTTTGTTCATTTTATTAAGTTATTAGTATAGAAATAAGGGTCCAGTCTTAGTTGTTAATTTGATTAAACTAATAATGCTGCAGTACATCTAGTATCTAATAAGAGTAAGTCTATTGTATACATACCTAATACAATACAATGTATAAATGGACTATGGTCATTAAATTCAAGCGTTTATTTATGACGTTACTACCTCATTACTGAGGAATTTAGTGTGGTATGTGATTGTAATAATAAAAAATAACTGTATGCAAGTCCTATAAAAACATAATTACGTATGTCTTGGGGAACTTTACGATAAACGTCACTATTTATGCTGTATTTTATTATACGTCATTTGTTTAGTAGACTGACAGAGGGGTTATAGGCAAATTATATTCTTGAAATTAGATTCAACGGATATAACCTATTCCCAAGGTTTTTTTTGTGATCATTACTACACATTAATGTTTTGAATTATGCGTAGATTTAAAAATCTTGTGTTTAAATATTCGTTTGAAACTTAAATTCTCCACATAATATCGAATAAATATCTAGAATCAACAATTACTTCAAGTTAACTGATTCAAAAATAAGAGGTAAACATATATTTACATGCTATAAAGAGCCTACTTCGAGTAATAAATAGTTAAATAATAGTACTTACAAGAAAAAACATGATATATCCGTCAGTTGCAATAAACACAAAACAAAACGACAATAAAGGACTACGTAGCGCGGTGCTACGAGCGCGCGTCGTAGCGGAGCCGTAGCGCGCCGCTACGCGCCCGCTGCCGTCTACGGTTCACTGAATCTGCAAAAGCTCGCGTCGAATGCAAATAAACACATGTGTGCGAGCCGAGCGCGGCCAATCGCGGCCCCCGCGACACGCATGCCGCGCGCCGCTAACTTTTGAAACTTTTCACACACGCGCTTCCTTCAGATTCAGCGAGCCGAGACGACACGACGCCATACATAAAATCTCCACAAACCTCTCGAATTCTGCGTCGACTGCAGCGACAATGCCATCTCACATCTGTTTCACGCGAAATGCATGCATTTATTTTGCACCACTAATATAGTCTTTGGATCGTGTTATAGTCCACGCGAACAGTTCGAAGTCTAAGATGAACGGTATTTGGGGAGCTGTGACATGTTATGTCGGCGCGGAGTCGCGATAGTGAATGATCGCGGAGCGCGGTACGAGCTCGCTCGGTGTGACCTACCACAACACTGGCGCTGGCGGCCGGCGGCCGGCGCGGCGTGCGTTCGCCGCCCCTCCGCGCGGTAAACACACCCCCATGCCCCTCCCTCCCGCGGGGCCCCGCGCCCCGCCCGCCCCGGTGCACTCCACGTGTGCACGCAATGCATTCACTTTTTATGGCCGCTACTACATTATGTTCCTTCCTGAGGCCGTTTTTTAGCCCTCTTGCGCGAGCGCCACATAGGCACTTTTTATGTTTACGACCGGCTTCTGTTCGGGACGGTACTCTAAACGATAACTAATTTGAAAACATGTTCAGATTTATTATCTCCCAACGCATTATGGCTTGAAACGAATCAAAAAGTGTTTCTTTTATGTACTTAAGATGTATTTTAAACATAGTTTTTAGTAACACATGTTATTGTATGTAGATATGTGATTGATTTGCAAATTAATTACAGTGCCGTGATATTAAAAATATGTTGAAGTATTTTATTAACAAAGACAATGTAAGCTTATAAATTTTTGATCAAGTAGTAGAAGTATTTAACAAATATAACAGTTTTTTTTAATAGTACTTACATTTTTCTTTTTCTATTTTGGTTACTGGTATAAATACGCATTCATTTTAGAGTACAAGTGATGGCAGTTCTAAGGATTATAATTTAATCTGTGGTAGAATAAGTACCTATAGAATATGGGTAGATACATCAGAATAAATAACGCAGAACGTTCATATCAAGAAAACAATGTTTTCGTGTGTTATGATTGTAGTAACCTAAACAAATATTGAAATTTTAAATATGTTGAGAGACGTCTCGATAGGCTACTTTTATAATCAAACGTTTATAAACAACTAAACTGTATCATTATATTATGTTTATGCAGTCTTACCTTTACACTTCATTGAGTGATATACAGCAGTGGTAGTCTAGATAAAGACCAGAAAATCGCCTCTTATGCATGTTGATCCAAAATCAAACACGATACTTTATCAACAGCTCTGATTAGCTCTGCGCCTAGGGAATAAACATAATAACTTGAACCAGAGATCACTTGACTATAAATACTTAATTGATAATTCAACAATTCGCTAGGTAGCAAACTAAAAATTATACAAGATAAGTGATAACGCATAGAATTCCACGACTTTAGTACAAATTACCATTTTTAACATAACATCACGCCCATAATCCCCTATGAGGTAGGCAGAGTCAATGGGACAACAGGCCCCTTTAACCACTTACAGCCAAAAACAAAACTGGGCTGGTTTAGATGGAAAATTGTGAAAAGTAGTGACAAGTGGCTAGCTTGTCACCTACACAATCACATATACAAAACCCGGTACACCATTAGTCGCCTTTTACGACATACTAGGCAAGAAACACAGTTGGCACATTATTTTTAAGTCCCAGACCAACATGGGACAATGGGCTGGGTTAGATGGGAAATTGTGAAAAAGTAGTGACAAGTAATATTATTGGCTTTATCTATACTTATAATAAATCTGTAGAGAGGTCAATTCTGTACATGAAATATATTTTCAAAATAACTACCAGGGGGTGATTAGTGATCGATACCTACTGATGCCAAAATTGCAATCAGGAATTTTTTTGTCTGTCTGTCTGTATGTTCCTTATAGAAACCAAAACTACTCAACGGATTTAACGAATTAATTTTAACGAAACTTGGTACAATTATTCTTCATACTCCTGGGCAGGTTATAGTATACTTTTCATCACGCTACAATTAATAGGAGCAAAGTAGTGAAGGGAAATGTTGGGAAAACGGGAGAAGTTACTCCATTTTTTAAGCTTCCGTCGCGTGTGCAGCCTTAATGGTTAAAGTTACATAGAAATCATGTATGACGGAAATAGTCTTTATAATATTAACCATTAACGCGGGTGACACCGCTGGCACAGCTAGTTATCAATAAAACTAAAACTATACCATTTTTACACGAACATTTGCTCCCAGCAGGTTCCCAACTCGCAGCCTTTGGTTTCATGGCCAAAGCCTCTGGTTTAAGACTTGTTAAATATATTAACCAGAAATGGTAAATGGAAAAAAACGTGCTTTAAGCAAATTTTGACAAGAAAAATGACAATTCAATAGAAGAAGACTTTAAAAAATACAATTATCCTATTACGTTTCAGATAATCTTAACGATAAAATAGAGGAAAAGGTGAACAGTTTTAGATATTAACAGACAATATTAGATCCCATGTTGGTCTGGGACTTGGATAAAATATATCAACTGTCCCTTCATCCCTTGCCTAGAGAGACAAAAAGCGTATTGGGTGTTGGGTTTGTGGTTGTGTAGGCGACGAACTAGTCACTTATTACTACTTCTTTACAATTTTCTTCAACTAAGATTAATTTGCAGCTAGAGATGATTGAACAAGCTTGCTACTCCTTGGACCCTATTGCGGTGATAGTAGATACATATATCATGTATGTGATAAGTATTAGAAATACCTATCTATTACTTTTTCATAAAAAGTGTTCAGAAATTGGTTACCATGCGGAACACTAATTGCACAAATTCCGCTGTTGCCAGTTTTCCTCGTAGTAGACAAAATGTCTCGCAGTAATGAATTTGCTTATAGATTTCTTGGAAATTGTAGTAAATATTGATGACGTATTGTTATAATTAGATACCAATTTTGAAGTTAAAGCAACTCTTGATCACAAATTAGCTGAGCAATAATCACCTGCGCGATATATACTACAAAATATTAATATACGGCCGGATTGTTTAATTAGTTAATTTATTTCTAAGTATCGTTTTAAGACGCGAACAGGTGTGACTGCTTCTGAGCTAACTGAAACCAGTTAATAAGGTGTCAGCACGGAAAAATTACATTTATTTTAATGTGTTGTAAGCAACTTAATTAAAGTCAAAAACAAAAGCTTGTTTTCTCTATATCCGCCACAATAATAAATAAACATGACCGGTTTTCCTTTTACTTGTATGATTGATAGAATGACTTGACTGGCTCGATGGCGCATTCGGTAGTAAGCCTGCCCAATGCGCCAAGAGTTGTGGGTTCGTTCCCCACGCAGGACCAACATCAGTGTGATGAATACTTGTGTTTGTTCTGTGTCTGGGTGTTAATGTGCAATATTTAAGTATATATTTGTAAAACCACTGTTGATTCTGATATTCGTAACAGAAGTGCTTAAGCCACTTATCTCGTAGTCAAATTAAGATCAGATAGTAGGTGATGTTATCAGATATTTATTCATAGAATAATAAGACATAACATTGTTTTTTTCCAGTTTGTTAAAATTCTCATCAGTTGATTCGCATTTTTTAAGTTATACATAGATACCATTACGCCTGCGATCCCCGAAAGGGTAGGCAGAGTTCAGGTGATGATAGGCTCCTAAGATCGAAAATAAATTGATATGTTTAACTCATGAAAAATTGTGAAAACGTAGTAACATTTAGCTAACTTGCCGTCTTTTAATCGCAAACCGAACACCATTGGTCGATACTTATGACATAAGGCGAGAAGCGCAGTTGGTACATTTTTTTTTCTAAGGGTCTCAGATTCTTCAGATTATGATCAGATTGTGATTTGACAATCTTAACATTCTATAAAGTCAAAATTATTCTATTACGAGTACGTCATCTAAATAGTCCTCGTATATCTAAATGATCTAAGAAACCTCATTATAGACTTGTATATTTGTAATTATTAGAATTAAAAGGAATGTCAATTATCCTCAAGAACTTTTTTAGCAGCACATCAACGTCGCTTCGGCATCCCGATATGGTGACGTTTCCTAATTTGCTCAAAGCGCAGCAGGAACTGCATCAGCGGGCGGCAATTAAGACGACATTGTTTTAGTGCCGCAGATAGATTTAGCAGCGGCTTATCCAAGTGTAGTCGCCGCGCGGTAAGCCCGTCCTGCGACTGGAGGTAATTATTGGTTCAAAGACAACACGCATAAAGAGCATAAGTGTCGCCCGGCGGCGCGGTCCGCGTAAATTAAGCGTTTTTATTGTGGCCCGTGTACGCTATTTTTACCACTTTAACTATTTTTACCGTTTAGTGGGCACGCCGCACGCGCCCCAGCGCGACGCTTTTTATCCCGTCGTAAAGAACCATGTAGACGGGTAACTTATCTGCGGGATTATTATTAGAATAGAGATACGCCTCTATGTTTTGACAGTAGACAGGACAATTTTTTTGTTTCCTTATGTAAAACCATATTTTTTATTGTTAGAGTAGGTACACTGTACCTATTTAATATTTGCGTAGACAATCCGCTTACTGAAAATAAATACATTTATCACGAAGCTCATACCTACATAGATTAACACTGATCATAGGTAGCTTAGGTGCTTATTGTTCTTTCAGTGCCATTTTAAATGAGCATAACGAGTGTCAGCACATTGACAAAAGTTAACATTTATACCTAACAGTACTTTTAAATACCTACCATACCTAAAGTTGCAGTTAATAGTAACACTATGTCAAACTAGTAACTTAAACAGTTATAATACACTTATCGGTAGTGACTCATGACACTAACACAACAGTTGTTTAATAATAGCCCAGGCGAAGACTTATTAAAGACAAAACACAGTTCTTTTCACAATGCTCGGTGAAAAAGATTGTTCGTTTTTTAAGAGCATTGCTCCCCGTCCCACCTGCTGCTGTCGCGTGCCTCCTATCGTTGTTCTAACAGCATCGTAAACTTTTTCCCGTTAAAGTTCATATTTGCTTGTACACCCAAAAGTGCAAGGAAGTTTTTTAGATAAAAAAGTAAGTTGTCGTCCCGTTCTGTTGTAGTGCACCATCGTGCAGGATGTTTGGGCTGGTTATCTGGCACACGCCGCACCTTGCCGGCAGCAGACCCTTGCTATTTCACCACTGTGTCTATAAATTAGGCAACAACGAGATCTTTGTGGAACAGTTTTCGCAGATAAACAACAAAGATTGCCGTAGAGGCAGGTGTAGCGACCGAACCTTATCTAAAATCAATATTATGCCGTTAATTAAGGCAAATATCTACAAAGGTTGCCGATTGCATCGCAACCGCAATGTTGATTTATTAACCTATTTTTAGAATTCGCCTCCTAACCTTAAATTAGGACCCTAATTATAAAAACCAAAGAATGCTTAGTGTAGTAATACCGGTACCGATATTTAGCAGTACAATCGCTTCTAAATGTGCAGCTAAGTACCTTACGTATTTGAAAATAATAATAAGTATATTTAACTTGGTACGTTTCAATTCGTCTGTTGCGGTTTTGGCATATACATTTTTTAATAATTAAAAAAATATAGTGGCATAGTAATTCCAGCGACTCATTATTAAATTATTCGTAGAATGATATTTATATTAGGTTGACTATAGATATTTTGGATGGCAGTGACTGTGTTTATGTTGTGGTGCAGCGAAATCATATAATAAAAAGTAAGGTTCATCAGGCACGGGGCTGGGTGCCCTCCATCTCCGGGCGAGGACGCTCGATCCATTTCAATGATTGATTGATGTTCAGCTGTTATCGGCCGATTCTTCTTCTGGTTTACTTAATTATAAGTTCATCATGACCATTTAACTATATGACATTCATCACTAATGTCTTACATGTTTATAATAAGGGGGAAGAAAGTATTGCCTTAACTAGAGTCGAATGCAAATACGTTCGAGCATTCTGAGAGTCTAGTCAATTAAGATTAAACTAGCGTATTATTAATAATTACATAACAAAATACTCAATTGGGAACAGGATGTCAATAGACACAAAATACTAATATTTAAGTTGTTATTCAATTGCTAATATCAGTAAGACTTATTTGCAAAACAACTGTGACATAAAAATAACAGTTTTAGCGAAAAGACGCATTTTAACAGATAATATACAAACGGCGCTTTTTGCTGTGTATGGACTTAAATTTGTGATGTTTGTCATAAATAATTTATTAAGCTTACCTTCTTAAGTATATTTTTGCTCTCGAAAATATTAAACGTTGCGCACATATTCTTTTCCAAAGACAACAATAAAACAGCAAGTTTTGAGTGTTTTACATGTATCACGACACGAAAATAAGCTTAGGTTTGTAGTGAAAGTGATGGCGGAGAGTATTCCTTTGTTTTGTAGAAAGGTAGACCCCTCCTCGCCACCCCGCACCCTCCACTGCCCACTGCTCAAAGGGACCAACTCTTTGAAGCCGTGAAACCACAATTAAGCCTTGCCGAAGAGAGCTCAAGGACGCATCACTTTGCCCTCAAATGAAAGGAATTCGAAATTCACCAACACTTTTACTTTCTTTTAGATTGCGCGATGGCGGACACCTATTGTCCGTAGCGCTTATTCATCGATAGATAAAGATCCTTTTACTGCCACGTAACCGGTTGTAAAGCAAGCGTCCTTGCCATTTTGCAACCCTTTCAAGTGACCGATCTTACTGGTCATCAGTGTTGCAGTAATGTCCACCGTACATTGAATTAAGTATGAACTATTGTAATTAGGTATCAATTTTAATCAATGTAAAGATTACGAGTATGTGAATCTTTATAGTCTAGATTAAACAACTACATAAAAAAACACACAGCTTAAATAGATATATTTTTTTTTATCTGTAAAAAAATTTAGGTTACATCTTTCAAAATAACATGTTAATGTAACTACATTACTTAAATAAAAGTGTTTATTATATTTCTGGAACCAAGTGCCTTGCCAAAAAGGTTTATTACGTGGCATTGTAAACGCTTTGTCTTGCTGATAGGAATGTAGGAGTCGGCATGTCACATAACATCGAGTTCAGTTGACGACGCTGATTACAGACAATAGTCTGCAAATGTGTAGGCAGTTTAGTTTATTGATAATTGCAGTTCAAGGTTGTTTAGGTAGCAAAATTGTTTCGTGTACAATGTCAAGTCTTCTCGCAGCAAACATTAAAAGGGAAAGTAAACAAAAGGCTCGGCGGAACAAAGCGGCCGACATGCGCAAGCCGTTTGTCCTGTTGCGTTGTTGTCTGAAACAATTACACTAATTTTGCAAATTGGGGCACAACCCGGTTTTATGACATAACATCGGCCGTATTGTCCGATGAACAGATAAAGCCTTGCTAAACTTTTTGCAGCGGTAGTCACAATAGGTAGCTAGCACTAAGAAATATCATTAAGGCCGTCGTAAAAAGGCAAGGCCATACCACCTATTTGCGAAAATTACTTAAACAGAGCAAAAAGATGAACATTGTTTTATTTTTCAATGAACTGGGTGCTAAAATAATTGAGAATCTTGCTCTCGCAATCGATGTTTTAATTGTTGATATAGTACCCTATTTTATGAGCGTTGTTGTATAAGAATTGGAATCGGTATCGAATAATTACTGTTAACGTAACCCGCGTCCCGTCCCGGGCCCTTCCGTGTGAACGACAGATGTGCGCTGCCGCCGAAATTACAAAAATTGTGAATATTTCATTCACATAATTGTGCGCTCGGCCGTTACGAATCAATCGAACACAATGAATTCCAGTTTTAGCCCGTTTTTTTATTTGTGTGTGATTTTAATGTAAATTTTGAGTAAACTTTGCACAAAGTCTGGTTTTGCTTTATTGTATCGGAAGGGCGTTTGATCAAGGATCAATAGTGCTCACAATCTTATGATTGATTACAAACTCGTTTGGCTAGATTGACGTTTCTATGACGGGAATGACGGTTGTACTAATTAACACATTTTAGTAAAAAACTTGTAATTTTTAATTACTCGCATTGAAAATAAACCTATTATGTAATTAAAACGCAGTGTAGAGCAAAACATATTTTTGAGTTGAAATATTTTTTACTTTATAGACCGGAATAGCATTCCGCTAAACTAGTCGGTAATTTTTCTGACAATCATTGTTAATTGTCGCTCATTTTTATTTAGATTTGTAAAAGTCCGTTATGTCGACATGCTCCCTCGACTCATGTAAAATTCTTGTGCTTTTATGCTCCATCGTTCCGCTAGATCGCGCAGGTGAGAGCCGGCGACAATCGTCCGGGTATAAAGTATAAAATATCGCCTCCAAAGGATTCGCATTGAATATTTATCCCTGCCGTAGCCCTGTCCAAGCGCCCTTTGTTCTCGACGGCCGTTTAAACTTTTGATTCTGCAACTGGCAACAGTCAACTGGACCCTCTGAATCGATCAAAACGCCTGACTCCCTACTGATAACAAACAAATCTAAACTCTATCTTGTAACGAATAAAGATTCGAATTATGCTTTCAATGGGCGGTGGTTAGGTCGTTCAAACGGCGGCAGGTGGCTATTCTGTGCTTGCGTCACGGGCTCTCCCCTTCCGGGTGTGATGAATAATTCCCTTTTCTCCGGGAAAGAATTGTCCTTGCGAACTATCCCGGCGGCTCGATACGCAACGCTGGCTGCTCCGCATAAATGTGAATTATATCCTACACTATCCCACTTACAGAACTCCTCTTTTTATTTCAACGCAAAAGCTGGATTTATGTTTTACCCGAGTCAACATTACGACCGATTACATGTTCGTAGATATGTTTTTCTAGATGTTTCTATATATACTTTTACACATGAATTGCACCTATTATAAAATACAACTAATAAATTTGAGGTTTTATATGTTTACTTTTATGAGAATTTGACAATTGAAGATTTTTCCAAAAATAGAAGGTACTTTTAACTAGGTTTATTTTTGCAAATCACCAATGTATTGCAAAACTTTTTATTTTTTTATTGAATTATGTATGTATTTCGACTACAATAAGCGGATAGTGATCGGAACATTACAAGATAAAATATTTATTCCTGGGTCGCGGAAAATATTTAATATTGGTGATTTAACCTTTCTTAGAGCAATAGTAAGTAGTGAGTTATTTATATATTCCTAGTAAATACATGGGTTTTTATCGGACCACGACACCCATTAGTAAAATGGTTTTGCGGAAAGATAATTAATTACATTTATCTATAATTTTATGAAACAATTTGCATTGGAAATTTAACATCATATCTTAATTGTATGAAGTAATACAATAACTTATCCATAACAATAATAGAATTTCTTAAACCCGTATTGGCAGTATACTTGGTATTAATAAGTAATACAAAATTTGTTGCGCTGCTACAGTTAATGATCGTGTAATTATTATCACAATGAGCAAGTAAAACACAAGTATTTACCAAGTAACCGGTGCGCACGCGTCATATCGAGCATTTCGTAAGTCACCGGGTAGCTGTAAGCTTTATCTATTATTGTTCGCGCGGGATTAATGTGATAGTGTATTGTCCGGCGTGGGCAGGGTCCGGCGGCGCGGGGGTGGGTGGCCGCAGACGCAGCTCGATCACTCCTTTCATCCATTCACGACGTGTCTTTCATGTGTCGCGCCTTTGTGTCACTCCTTCTACGCCGAAACTGTCACCTTTTGTGGCGCGCGACTCGTCTCGTCCGCTGTCAAACGTCTTGCACAAATTCAAAAATAACATCGCCATACATTTTTTGTCCGTTCCCTGTGCAAACGTTAGATAAGTTTAGCGTGTTGGACTCTTTGTTTGATGCAAACAAGGGACGCGTCCTGTCGCTTATCTGCATGTATTGATCGTGAATGAAATCGAATAGATAACTAGACGAGCATAAGACGTTTTTGTCCCCTTCCGTGGATATCTGTCAGCCACCAACAGATTCTCCTTTCGACCATGTGATCTATTATAACACGAAGTCCTGTAGCAACCTCCATCTACTTATAGAGAAGATAAATAATTACAAAGATGGAAGCTAGTACAACATAGGTAGGTATATTTGAACAAAAATATGAAGTAGGTTTTACTATAATCTAGACTTGATAGAATTCCACTATAAAATATCGGCGACTATTTCATATTTAAATTGTAAGTTAACCTGTTGACCCCGGGAGAGTTGCAGTGAAATGGGAGAAAAGTATCTTTAGATTAGCTCAGTTAACAAATTATATTTGATAGATAACCCAAAGTTAAAGACCCGTTAGTTAAATACCATAACACAAAAGTAACTGTGCCCATATTGAGATGTGCCAATGAATATAAAAGAAATAACTGTTAGAAAACCCAAAGTCACCACACGTAACAATACTTACTTAATCAAATAGGGCAATTGTTAAACAACATTCGCGCGGCAAGAAGCCCCCGAAACACAATGGGCCGCGCTTGACATCAATTCGCAATTTTCAAAATTGAATATGCACTCGTGCGCCGGCCGACCAACGTCATTGTGACGCAACGAAATGCATAATTTGTCGAGCACATGCCATTTTTTACTAAAAAATGTTAGTAAAAAGTGACCTACAGAGCGATTATGTAACGGGAGTCTGCCGAATGATCTATTGAAAATTTTTAGCCTCGCGGACAGAGGACAATAATAACAAAGCGCCGTCCAGGTGCATATTCACACAAAACATATTAAAATATAACGTAGCTGAGTATTCTTTGTAATGTGATTAGAATTTGTTTTTTTATGTCATGCAGCAGTTAGTGAATAGCACGCGACCGATAGATAATATTTTTTTATCGAAGTGTCAAGACCAAGAACTTATTAGTAAGCTATTTCTTTTACAATGATGTCGTAACGTTTACAACAGTCGCTTATTTTGTCCAATAAGTATTACGTCTACTTTTAAAAAGTGCGTAGAATCAATTTATGTCCTGTGGTGCTAAGGGTGTGTTTACATTTTTGTCTGCAGATTTTTCTAAATTAACACATATTTTACAATGTAAAATGAACTTATGTCTTGAGATACTTAAAAAAGAAGCATTTATTCAACTGTATTTTAGAAAGTCAAATTCATCCATGTAAACAAGTCGTAATTAATTAACTAAGTATTATATACATAATTTGATTAAAAATATATATAAAATATTTTTTTATAATTTTTTTTTTTTATCTCTATAGTTGTCCTAAACTAAATTTGTAATGTAGATACATACATACATTACATCAAGCCCATAAATCCCCGAAGGGGTAGGCAGAGTCAAAGGAGCAGCAGGCTTCTTTAACCACATTCAGCCAAAAATAAAACTGGGCTGGGTAAGATGGAAAATTGTGAAAATGTAGTGACAACTAGCTAGCTTGTCGCCTACACAATCACATACACAAAACCCGATATACTATTAGTCGCATTTTACGACATGCTAGGCAAGAAATATAGTTGGCACATTATTTTTAAGTCCCCGACTAACATGGGACAATGAGCTAGGTTAGATGAAAAATTGGCAAAAAGTAGTTACAAGTGGATAGCTCGTCGCTAACACAATCACATACCCAAAACCCCTTATACCATTAGTCGCCTTATACGACATGCTAGGCAAGAAACACAGTTGGCACATTCTTTTTAAGTCCCAGACCAACATGGGACTATGTAAGTAGATAAATAATCTTATTTCTAAGATACGATTATAAATTAATTATGATTTCATTGTTTTTTGACTGTCCAACCGTTACCATACTGGTCTTATATTTTCGGGATAACCAGAATAAAATTGACAAAGCGTGTTCTATTTTGATCATACTAGACAAGATTGTTCTATATATAATCATTTTTCACATTTTACCATCTCAATGTTATCCGTCAGTGTGAACACGGGCGAGAGCACTGGACACGTCGAATCCTTTCCGACGTGTCGGGGCGAGGCAGCGCGGGGGCGGCGGGCGGCGGGGCGGCAGCGCGACCGAGAGTGATCCTGAAGGGCAGCCGACCTTTGTTGCCTCCTGCCGCTGACAACACCTTTGACGCAAGGAGCAGCCCTTGCGTAACCTCGCACTACAAACAAACCCTCTTCTGGTTTGACGTCGAATTTCGTACACAAATCACCATACAATAAGCTGCTATCGACGGCTCTATTTACAATTTCTCGCCTTTCTAGATCTGTATTTCACGTCTACCCGATGAAACGTTGGATGAAACGAGGGTAAAAGTAAATCAAAGGAGGAAATTCCAATAACTAAAAGTCAAAGTGGACGATGGGAATTTAGCTTGGCAAGTTACACGAGAAAGGATGTGTTTCCTTCATAACGTACGGGCCGAAAGTGCCCCAACTCCCGAAGGATTGAAAGTACCAAATTCAAGAGAAAATGTTGCTGAGACTTGAATAATGTTTGATTGTATATTAGGTGGTACCCAAAATGGCCTTATAAAAATTTCACTTGCTAGTTACTTTTCAGTAATTACTAAACACAATACATACATACATACATAACATCACGCCCATAATCCCCGAAGGGGTAGGCAGAGTCAAAGCATGCCCCCTTTAACCACATTCAGCCGAAAATAAAGCCGGGCTGGGTTAGATGGAAAATTGTGAAAAAGCAGTGACAAGCGGCTAACCTGTCGCCTACACAATCACACACCCAAAACCCGATATACCATTAGTCGCCTTTTACGACATGCTAGGCAAGAACCACAGTTGGCATATTTTTTTTAAGTCCCAGACCAACATGGGACAGTGGGCTGGGTAAGCTGGGTTGGATGGAAAGCTGTGAAAAAGGAGTGACAAGTGGCTAGCTCGTCGCCTACTCAGTCACATACCCAAAAGCCCGTAAACCTTTAGTCGCCTTTCACGACATGCTAGGCAAGAAACACAGTTGGCACATTCTTTTTTTTAGTCCCAGATCATCATGGGCCAAGTCCTAGACCAACATGGGACAAAACACAATACAATTGCAAAAATAATTAAAGTCTGCTCCAATATACCCGGGTGTTTATACCACGCTCAAATTTTGAGAATTATGAGAGTCGTTGGTCTGTTATGATCTGATAAACCAGATTCCTTCATTATTAAACCAGATCATTCTACGCGATTTTCCAAACGTGATTGCAGCTCAACTTATCCTAAAAGTTTATTTCCAGTATTTTACTATGTAGCATCGTAATGATAGACATATTAAAGAAGTCGAAGAGAAAAATTACGTCACACAAATGACTGTTTTCGAATTATTTTACTCCTACTCCGGTTTGCAGCTTTTTTATACTTACCATATTTTCTTAGCCAGCACCAGGCTGATATTCATCAAATGCGGTACGTACTTAAAAACTCAACGATGAGTTAAAAAAATATTATCGGATTACCAGAAATATCATTTGACGAGTCGGCCAGCTGTGGGACGGACCGCGGACGGTTTTTTCCCTCATTTCGCAACAATCTATCACGAATTGCGCCATTCAACTTTTCTGTATGCACTTCCGATTTCTAAAGTCCAATTTGGTTTCAATTCGGACGTATCTAATTCAAAATTCATTAATCTTTGCGAGCCCACCAGATCCCACAGCACCCACTTGTGCATGGTCAGTTATTGACAGGAAATTGATTGTATTTTTTACAATCATACATCTTTATTTACCTGTTCTTAATTTGTTAAATTTGCAGAAGGCTGGTGTAAAAATTAAAAGAAACGAAAAGAGAAGAAACGCAAAAGAAATCATGAGCGAGGAGATCATATGATTCCGATAAAAGTTTAGACGACTAGTGCATCAGCATCGACAGCATTTTTTTGAGTCTGTTTACAACTCTCCAAAATAAGATAGAAGCTTAAGAACTTTTTGATAAGGCATACCGTTTTAGGTTTGTAATAGCTTTGGGCCCGCTGCTCAGTTAAGAAATAGAATTGACTTAATTTTTAGAACACATATGTATGTATTCATAGGCTCAGTGCTAGCGATAAAAAAACATCTACCCAAACGCACAAATGTGACATTCCTCATGTGTGACATTCGTACAAGAGATTGACATTGCGAATCTCTTGGGGATTTAAGCACCGCATCCTGCCGTAAAATGACGTTGGACCAAAATAGTTATAGAAAACTTAACCTTCTAAAAGAGCATTTAATACAAATTTGCCATTGTGTGGGCGTACGTCACTCAAAATATATCAATGGCTGCCAAAAAAGGGCATTCGGGGGGCTATTATTAATAAATACGGAAAACCGGATTATACTTTTGGTTTATCTAATCCAATAACGTTTGCTGTCCACATATCTGAATATTTAACTACCTGCGCCTATTTACTTGTAAATAAACGAATTCCCTTTTACCAATTAAATATTGATTCAATGTAGACCTAGTACACACATACATGCATAACATCACGCCCATAATCCCCGAAGGGGTAGGCAGTGTCAAAGAGGCAGCAGGCTCCTTTAACCACATTCAGCCAGAAACAAAACTGGGCTGGGTTAGATGGAAAATTGTGTAAAGTGGCTAGCCTGTCGCCCACACAATTACATACCCTAAACCACATACACCATTAGTCGCCTTTCACGACATGCTAGGCAAGAACCACAGATGGCACATTCTTTTTAAGTCCCAGAACAACATGGGACAAATATAGGTACCAAGTCATTTCAAATAAACAAAATGCCAAGGCAAGCTAGTTTTTAAATTAGTTTTAGTGGCTTTTTCACAATTTCTACCGAGAACCAATAAATAATCATGTGCTCCCACTTACTAAACATGTAAGTAAGTAATATTGTGCAATTACAACTCAAATGAAACTTTTTGCTTTGGGTCAACATAAAGCCAGCGAATATTATATTTCTCGAAAGAAAATATCCCATTTCCGCATCTTCCCACAACAATGAGTGCGCCATCCAACTATTCAAATATGCTATAGGCGTTGGCAAAACCGAATATTTTTTGCGCAACGAATTAATGGATAAGCAAAACCAAGGCAAAGTAAAAAACGAGCTTATTAAATGTTGGTTTCGCGTAATAACACGTTGGTGGTTTTTTCTTTGTTTCCAAGAGAACGTCAAGATATCCGGTTACGGCCGTTAAATATTTTACCTCCCGATGAAAGGGAAACTTGGTAGTTTTTTCGCCGGGATCTGGTTTTTGCTCTTCAAATGCGGAAGTCGTGTACGTTTATGCAAAAGCTGGAATATAGAGTCGATTTCGCTTTTATTTGGCGACCGCGACCCACGCAACATACAATTACACACATTTCTATTCACGCAGTAACGAACGCGCAATAAATCGCCCCCATTGTTACCACCGCTATGATTTTAAGTATTTTCAGATATTCATTAAAGGTATTAAGTGAAATATCTACATTTCGGCGTATTCAAAGAATTTTTGCAAAGGAACATTTATCAAGCCCACAAAGAGAGTGAAACCTCTCTCAAAAGAGGCCTGCTCCGGACAGATTTAATTTGTTGCGAAGGCCTTTATAATTGGAACATAAAGATTGCGAGTAATTAATTTTCGCAGCGAGTCAGAAGCAAAGAGCCGCGCATTGAGCCCGAGCCGGCTCCACCGCGCCTAATTAATATTAATGACCGGGAGGCGCGTCGCCCGCTGCCCACCTAGCGCCACCTATTCCTTTATCTGACACCAACCCACGTTAATTCCTCGCTGATTCTGTTACACATGTTATTATCCGGCGGTCGCGGTATGTACTTGTACGCGCTATGTGCGAGGCGAGTAGGTGTCTAGCCTGATGGATGTATGGGCGGGTGGCAGGGCTAGGTGACCGATGAGATGCCGCTAAAAGCCGGACGGAAGCCGCGGACACCCGACTCCGGTTACACCAACCGTGGGATCCGCCGCAAACACGCTCAGGGCTGACTACGGTAATCAACTGAAACGACATATGTAATGTGAAATGAGCGTTGGAATATAGATTTTACTGGTTACAATATCTTCAACATAGCAGCAAAAGCATATTGTGCAATCAAACTCTGCTACTGGAGTCCACTTGAATAATATGCGATGTATATGAAGTTAGTTTAGTTTAGCTTTTTTTTTTGAGACATTTAATTTCACTATGTTTTAATATAGGTGACAGAGCTGTGAGAGACCATTACAAACCTCAGATTTGTTTTTTTTTCATAAACGGCAACTTGAAACAAAAGCATCTAAGTAACCAAAAGCGCAGAGAAATCCTTAAGAGTACAATAAATTCTTGTGAATACAAGAACATTGGGAAGCTTTTGACTCATTGCGCCATCCAAAACGAATATAAGATAAGCAAACACGCATTGTTGGTTATACAAAGAAATCTATACCTAACTAATTCCAGTGTGAATCAAATCCAATATGGATGCCCAGATGTCTATGTAGAGCGTGGGGCCAACCCTACTGTTATTGCACAAGTGAAGTGCGATATCGGCCTCTCCCGCGCCCATGTGCGTCGTCTCACCGATGTGTGATCACAAACAAAAACCACACAAACTACTTTATTTTTTGCACGTTTCTGTTCTCGGACTAATTCTATTTCAAAATGACATTTTAGATTGGAGGCTGGACTCCAAAAAACTGTAATAACCAAAATTGTCTTTTAAAATGGAATTAGCGCAAAATCTGATATACATAGATGGAAGCATTTATATCGAGGATTTGTACTTACTTGATTTTTTTTTTTTCTACTAGTCCAGCCTATGGTAGTTAGTGAGAGTACTAAATTGTGATATATCTTAGTTTATAATAAAGTAATTATTCATTATTTTTATATTCAACACATTGATAGCGCAATAGTGGAAAAAGACAACTTCTGTTCTCTCTGCCTTCCACGCTAGGGAAGTGGCGTGAAGTTTAGGTAGTTTAGTTCAGTATGGGATGGGTTTAAACACGATAACATAACTAAAAAAAATCAACAATTTATACGGATTTATAATATTAACTCAGCGATTAGGGAAATATTCTAATAATGCATGTGCATATATTATGTGATTCAATTTCATCCCATATAAGGGATATTCGCGGCAAATAGAAGTCGGTGCAATTTTTGTCTAAATCTAGCCCCGCGATCAAAGCAGCTAGAATTGGGTCATGACGTTCGATAGAAGATTAGTAAACATTAGCTAGCATAATATTTTGTGTATTTCAAAAAGATGTGCAAAGCAATGTCGCGGCTTTGTTGGTCTATCAACTATGTGTAAGAAAAAGGTAGAGCAACCAACCTAAATCACTTAGAAAAAGATATTTCAGTGATAAGGATGACTATATCAAATCACGTTTGAAAATTTTCTACGCACACCCTCATATATTATATAACTCGTTGTAATGTAGTTTAACCACATAAATATACAAACTAAACAAAATATATTTTTTCGCAAATATTTACTTGCTTGGTTGAATTGCACCTAGATAACAAAACGTAGGCGAATTACCCGGGAACGTAAAAAAAGCGGCATGCTCCAAATACATGTAGCCATTCCGGCGGCTTGACATGCACAAAGAGCGAAGCAAATGTAGGTAAGAAGGTTATAATCGAGTCTAAAGTGGGTTAAGCAAAAAGCGGCATATGTTTTATTGTAAAAAATCCTTTGAAAGGCATAATCTGCACGTGTGCGGCTCTCGAGCGAAAGTGTTCGCGCGGCACACCAGACGCGCTGTCTTGAGCCGACCCGCCCCAGCCGCCTAGCGCCACTGCAACTGCTGGCTAACACAACAGACACGTTATAACTAATTAACAATATGTTTCTCTTTAACATATCAAGCTAAACAAGAAGTCAACGACCTACCTGTATGTAATATCTAAGAGATTTGTTTAGTCTACGAATCAAAAAATTTGTCCCATGTTGGTCTGAGACTTAAAAAGAATATGCCAACTGTTTTTCTTGCTTAGCATATCGTAAAAGCGACTAATGGTATATGGGGTTGTGGGTATGTGATTGTGTAGGCGACAAGCTAGCCAGTTGTCACTACTTTTTCACATTTTCCGTCTAACCCAGCCCAGTTTTGTTTTTGGCTGAATATAGTTAAAGGGGCCTGCTGCCCCTTTGACTCTGCCTACCCCTTCGGGGATTACGGGCGTGATGTTATGTTATGTGTTACGAATCAAAAAAAAATTTTCTAGTCTAGATTTAACAGAATGCCAAAAGTTCTTGAAGCTATCGCCAAGAATTAATATGTAGAAACTATATTTTACAAACAGATACTTCTACTTTACAGAGATGTTATATGATTAATAGAGATTCTATAACTATCTAGAGTGTATACCTCATGTGAATCCGTATTTTTATAATTTGCATTTAACTGTCATTCAGTGTCGGTCACAAATAAAAAAATCTAATGTTTGAATTCAAAATTAAACTCGTATAATCATTCCTGTTTAACTAACCTGTCAGTTCGCGAATTATACTGAACTGCTACATGCATCTTTTATTAACAGACCTGACAGACGTATAATACACCTATGTAACTACATATTCAAAGTAGGCATGTGTAGTTCGCGAACGAACTAGTTCGAAAGAGCGCTCTTTTAGGTGAACTACGCGAACTAGTTCGCAGTTTGGGTCGTTAATAGTTTGCTAGTTCGTTCATGACAAAGTATTTTATTTGTATTAACTGAAACAGTTTGTAGTTTTAGTCATAAAATATTATATACGCACCTTCCCTTTTCATAAACTACTAGGTAGAGCAGCATAGTGGCATATCCTCAGTACTATATCGAGATATCACTTAGCATATCGTTCTCACCACAGAGTCGTGAACTGACGATCTAAAAGAACGATCTAGATCGTCAAAGCTAGACAGAATTAAAACGAGCGAACGATGAACTAACGAACTAGAAGAACGAACTAGTTCGTTTAGGAGCGGCGACCTATACTGAGCGATCTCAGTTGCGAACTAGTATGCCCAAGACTAATTCAAAGTCACTCGTTATGATCTTGCATTTCCTTTATGTTTGCTGCTCCTTCCCGCGTTGTGTGTGCGGTCTTCAGATGCAGCGAGCTGGCATTGCATCGCGCTACTTGCGTCCACTCAACTGCGAAATCACCCGCTCCACCATTGTCGGGCCCCGCCGATGCACCGACAAACACCAACATTCGCATTCATACAACTTTAATCGACTAACATGACAATACATAATTGCAATATTTACCAATTTGAAGTGGTCTTTTTACCGCAACTTTCGCCTTAAATTGATATCCGCTCAAACGGACAGATAAATACGCATAATAACTCTACAAATTGTCGAAACATCTCTTATTTTGTTAATGTAAAACCATTTACCTACCTCGTTATTAGTATTACTTGCAGTGGTTCTGCAAGTGAATACATTTTAGCAAACTTAGGTGACCAAGATATTCACAACAAATTTAAATTTATAATTTAAGATAATAAGGCTGTAATAAAACCTAAACTCAAGGTTAATCCATCTTTAGTTAATCCCTTATTTAGATAACACTCCAAATTTATAGAAACATTTATTTATTTTTGTAACAAAGTTTGTACTATGTAACAACGCTTTGGCTACATTGATTTTAGATCTTACATTTGCGAGATCATTTGTATCGGCGATCAACTAATGAAATCAAACGTAAGACAAAGCAAACTATCGCCTATAAGTAAATCGTATGCATGTATAATTTATTCACTGCTAACTAGATTTTTAGCGTCTAAAGCTGTAAGCGACCTCGGAAAGACGGAGTATCTTTTATCTGATCTGTGAAATAGAAATCGGAGCCATTCTGCAACCGGATCGGGCGACCGAAAGTGCAAGTGTTGCAATAATACTTCATTTCCACTCGCGACCGTTTCGAATTCCGACACTTTTTCTATCCGCATTCGTTTTGTTTGCCCGTCAAATACAAGTTATAAATGATCGAAACTTCGATATTGATTTTCATTGCAAATAATCATCGTATGCACCACTAAAAATAAATCCAAGAATATCAACTCTATTCGTGGCACATTACAGTAGATTTTAGCGATTTTAAGTATTGACTGCAGATATCGAGAAAAGGATATTTTTACCTGAATATAAATGTAAGAGCCCAGAATCTTAATGCCAAAAAAAGCGGATTCCGATAAAAATTAAACAATTGTGTGTGTGGTTTTATCAACCTTAGGAGAAATACATATACGCAATGTTATCCTACGTATGGGTGCATGCAAACGATAGTATAGTAACATACATACGTGAAATTGGACACGTAAGTATATTCTAGCACATATTTGGTTAAACTTTCTTATTCCGCTCGTAAAGTTTTCACCCAAAACCCGACTGTGTGGTATAAATTAAACCTGTTAATAACCTTTCCTCTTATTGTAGTAATTTATGAGCACAGAAATACCGTTATTTCTTAAATAACGGTATTTCTATGCTCAATACCTAAACAAATTTATAATCTATTTCTTTAATAACATGCCAGTATACTTCACTATTTTAAAATAATATCCGTTCAATAAATACGGTCCAATAAATAAATAAGAAATTCTTACTCGAGGTGGTTTTGATTATATAAAGGTAAAATATTTCTTTTAGCATCGCTTAACGAGTAAGTAAAAAACTAAAACATTTTTTTAAATTTTTTATACCTACTGCATTGTATTTTTGATCTTTTAATCTAAAAGGAGTATCGGATTTCACACCACATGTAAATGCATCCATCTGCATTCAGTAGGCGCACTCTCAAAAACTATCCATCCTTTCATGGAAGCAATCCCGATGGTAAGTAATTAACCCGCTTTTTGTGACCATCCCATATTCATTTGATTTATTTTAAGGTCCTTCGGTAAAAGAAGAATTTGCGAAATATTGCAGCCCATTCGTGCAATAGACACTGTTTCCCAAACCTAAAATAGGGTTATTTTTGTTGTTATATTCGTACCATAATTCATTGATTTTCTTATTGGTTTCATGAAAGGTCAATAATATGAAATCTTTTTTTATACGAAAACCACTAATCAAAATCAATAAACAATCACAATGACAGCTGACAGCCATAGAGATTAAATAGGGCATAAGTTCCTCTCCATGTAGTACAATATAATTTAAAACAAACTACTATTATAATCATGTTCTATGTTACTGTTGATGAAATGCTACCTACTTTTAGTAATTCATTTGTCCAAAAAAAGCTTCAGCTGTTCCCCAATACAGTTTGAGAAGTCCTGGCTCACTTCGGTCCTTTCTACGAAACGATTCCGGGGAGATGCAAAAAGCGCAGGTATACGTCGAGAGTGAAAGGGTCCACGCAATTCGAGACCGGCCCGGTTGCTCCCGGCCTCCCCGGCCCGCTGACCTTCCCGCGGTCTGCGATCAGATGGGCCCTGGCTGGCCCGTGAAACTGAACACGTGGGAATTTGCCCTTTCATTGTGCTGATCGGAGATATTGCATTATTTGCATTCGCTTTGGAAATTCGATACAATCACGTGAAAGGGAATAATGAAGCGATATCTTCTTACTTGCCGATTGGAATTTGGGGACTTATGTGCAAGAAGTGTGTGTACCTATATAAACATGATGAATGATACCAACTCTTAATTTTTTTACTTAATTTGACCAAGATGCAAAAATTTGATATTCCACAATTAAATAATAATATCAGCAATTCAACTGCTCCAAAAAAACCGTCGTCTTCGTCCTGCATCCTATTCCGCGTTATATATTATATTGTTTTTAAATCTCGCGCTCCGATGTCGAGTCCTCTTGAGATGCGTGTCATGGAAATCACCACCATTAAACAATATGCAGTTGTTTTATTGAATGAAATTACAAAATTATTTTGCCAGATCTAGGTGTACGATATACAGAAAAAAATAACTTCCACAAATACCAGTGTTTTAAAAAAATAGAGACCGATCGTGATTCAAACAATAAGTATTAAGTTGATATGTAAAGATTCGAATCCTTTTTATTTCAATTTGCGTTGTGTTGTTGGTATCTGCGTTGTCGGTATGGGTAGTATCTAATTCTATTCACAAACACAATAGTTTAGTCCAGAATGAATCCAACATGTAGATGGTTATCAGATCAGCAGTTCATAGAACCGAAACATTTGCGCACGATTAGTCGCTACAATCTGTAATGTGATCTTATACATTTCTATTGAAATACCTTTTACTGAAAATTGATAATATAATATGTGTATGCAACAGTGTAACTTTTGTATGGTTGTTCATTTATTTATATAAATCTACAGTTGTATATATTAAAATAATTTTCTCTACAATATCCAGCAGTGAGAAGACTAAACAATATTTTCAATCGCTTTAAATACAAAAAAAATCTAATTTACCTTACATAACCAAAATATTAAAATCGAATGCAAATCCTGTTACAGTAATAAAATTTCTTAAAAGCAATTTATTAACAACTATATGTGAATGAAACACAACAACCCTATATACTATATGTCTGTAGTCAGAAATTAATTGCTTCAAAATAATGTAAAATACAAGCTTTAATAAGTTTTCTATTGCTTCTATTTGAAACTAAGTATTAAAACTTTGAACACAGAACATTACCTATCCTCAACGACCGATCTATTATCATCGATCTACATAGAATCAAATTAAGCCTCACTCAAGCTACTCGTTCCCACGCACGTTCGACTTGCTTCAATTCGTCAATCGGACCCATGTCTAGGTGAAATTTGAATGTTTGACAGGAATTTTTATTTGCGCAAACTTTTTTCAACCCTGCCATGCGTGGTGCACTTTCTACCCATCGTGGGAATGCAGGTGAGGAAGGGTTCGCCTACGCTGGCCGCTTTGTTCGCCCAGCCCGGTTGCACAAAAGCGACATTAGCTCTTTGTGGACACGTCAAGTGATGTTCAGCTAATAGATAATTTATGGAGCCGCCGCAAAATGTCATCCTCGAACGTTATACAACTTTAAAATATTAGGGTTGTTTGGGTTCTCGTTGTTTCTCGTAATCTTTGCCTTTGTAGATTATGTAAGATAATTTTCTTCGACTACTTTATTCGTTTTGCTAAAATATTGAAGGTCCTTGTATTTTTCGAGACGATAATTAATACCCCAATGCCTTGAAGATTGAAACCAAGCAGTTAGTTCGTTGACCATCAAGAAAAAATTCAAAAATAAATTATCGTACAAACGTGATCCAAGTGTACCATTTGTGTGAGTTCCATTGAGTGAACACGCGCCGCGGTTATAACATTGAAACGCAATCCTAATCCGTTTAAATGGAGATGTGCCTGTTATGAACAGCATTACAACCGCGTTGACAACTCTCGACAGCGTAAATTAAGCCAGCAAGGTGTGGAGTAATCTCCGCGGCGCGTCGCCGGGCACGTCGCCGGCCCTCGCCTGCCTTTATAGCCCACCTCGTTCGCGCCTAAAGCAACAAAAGTTAATTTTAAGTCTCCAGATTAACGCTAACCCTCCAAAGCTGATATTACGCAATATCATTATACTGTGTTCGATTTTGCAAACGATCACATCACACATAATCACTTTCTGACAGAAAGTGATTAAGCAACCACACTCTGCTAATTTTCTCCGCAAATTTGTAGACTAAGTTTGAGGTCAAGAGCACCTAAGTCAAAGGTAAAAAATTTTATTTCGGCACATGCTTACGAGCTTAAAAAATATTCAAAATACATCTTATTATTAGAATAATGTATTGGATATTACAATTTATACTTCTGTGGATCTTTAAACAAAAATTTGTTGGTGCACTCATATGCATCTATCAAAGTATATGTTCTTTTTTTATATTTGACCCTAACCATAATCCCCTTCTTACATAACGGATAACAATTAACCCAATCCTTTCACTTTCGAGGGGCGCCGCCTATTTACAGTGCTCCTGCGGATGCACGCCAGATTTATTTATACGTAACCCTTTCACCCAATCAAAACGCGTCATACGTGTGTGTAAAAAATAAACAACCGCGGCGGTAAAAAAGGTAAAAGACGGAGAGGCGGTCGCGGCGCGGGCGCGGTAGGTAGAGGGGCCTAATAATAACCCTTTCGCGGTGGAAGGGTTACCGACCAATCAGGGGTGAGGCGGGGCCGGCTGTAATTAGACACAAAGTTTTTGCACTGTAAAACGTGAGTCATCCATTGATATTGATCATCTCTATTAATATCTATTTAATAGAAGTAGTTACAATGTCTATTTTCTATTAAACGTAGATAAAAATAAACACTATCTTTTGGATAACAATTGTGCATAATTACTTGTAGGTTTTATTTCTCAATTTTTCTATATGTCTAGATATACATACAACTATATATTAGGCAAGTTCGCTTCCTACTCAGGGACTATTTATATAAAAAATTTATATAAAAATATTTATATAAAAATAAAAAACTAAAGTACACAAATTGAAACTTTGTTAAATCCACGCATACAACCACCAATATTTCAAATTATTACGCACTTCACGTTTTATTGGTTAACAAACCATTGCTATGTTTATCAATTAAATACTCTGTTACCCTTCAGATCTGATTGATCAGTTTAATATTTTCTTTTAATCTTGTTATTTTTTCTTGATTTGAATTCACCGATGGTACATATACAGTAAAATTAAAAGCACATTTAGCGGAACTGGGGAGCAGCAACAGCGGCAGCAATAAAACAAGCTATTTATTGCGTCACGGGGCAGCACGACATTTGGTCTAACGCGCTGCCCCTCCCACAGGCGCGCGGTGCACGCCGCACGAACAAACACAAACACCACCATCACTCGATCTGAATTGTGACACATGTTCAACACAATTTGAACTCTTGAAACTCCATATAGGTAAAGGAGCATAATGTAAAATTAAGGCTCATTGGACAGGCCTAGTACTTCGTGGGGACCAGAACGGTCTGATATCTGTAATCTTGTGGAAATAAATATTTTAGATACTATTTATTTTAAAAACAAGATATAGCACGTTTCGTCATTTATAGGACAGGAATACATTGGTTCTACTATTTTAGTAGAATTTATATTAATGATTTTTTATCAGGACGTAGGTATGTATGTATATAGGCAATTAAAAAAATATCAGTCCTGTAGGGCAAACAAAAGCTATAGTATTACAGCCCTCGTTTCCGTGTTTGTACCCTAGCTACGAGCACACACAGATTGAACATATGACGCGTAGACACACATACACACAGACTGCAGAATCAGCCGTCTTCAATGATGTCCGATAATAAAATGCTCCCGCATACACCGCCACGGATGAATTAAGCGCCCACCCTCTCCTCGGTTCAATTGGAGACAACTGACTGCGTTTTAAAGGTACATGCGCTAACAAAAACGATAAATAAAACAAAATAGCTAAAACCAACGTAAAATGTTAAATATGTTATTGAAGTAAAGAGCATTTAGTAAATACATTCGTTTAAGAACCTGTTGACTTGATGTTGCAAATATAAAGTTTGCACATTGCATTTCGGCTTTTTTAATAATTTGTAAATGTAAAAAAGAAACTATCAAGATATTATGGGGATTATTCAAGTATAAGGCGTCTAATAAGTCTATAAAATAACCGCATAATTTGGTATATTATATTATATCATTGTGAATCAAAATAAAAACTTGTATTACTTTATTTTAAATGATTTTAACACAATAAAATATTTATTTGTATACTTTGATACATCATTCAAAAAACATACCTACCTACTATTTCGAGTAAACTAGTAAATGATCTAATAATAATATGGTCGAGTCATATCTACTGCCATAAAATGTTTAAGACTTTTCCCGATAAGTATACATTCATTTTGTGAACATATATTTACAAATTATCGCCGCTGTTAGAGATCTACATTTTATTACATTGACCAATAAGTAGTTCCTGTACGAAACCCATTAAACATATTCATAAATCATGCATTAGGTATGAAAAGGGTTGAGTACTGCCGCTACCGATAATGATACAAACATACCGTGTTACAAAATACCCCGTAAAAAATATATTATTATCAAAGCCAAAAAATCTGGCATCTCAGGGAACCAGATTATTTAACAGAAGGGCCTACTACGTACGAAAATAGGGTTTGCACATCAGTGAAATTTTTTTTTTTTTTTTTGGAGTATGTTATACAGCGTTACTACGGTTCTTAAATATTGTGAATGGACTCGTTATAAGGCCCCATTTAACATCCTTTCGGCTTTACGGATAGTTTTGTAACACTCTGTATATTAAATAATAGATAAGTGTAAATTTAAAAGATAGAAAATACTTAGCTTAGATATAAAGATAAGATAGCTGGTGAAACAAGGAGTACCTAAATAAGGCCACTTTAATATCTGAGAAAATTAGGGTTCCACGCCAAAAATCAAACATTCTTTGTGAAATCCACGCAAACGAAGTTGCGAGCAATAGATAGTGATAACTTAAATAACACAGATACGTATAAACGTACTAACCAGAAAGCAGAAGAACATTTAATCTTACGCATTCTGTCTCGCTTATTTGAGCGAGAGCGAATCTCTTGAATTTGGTATCTCCGTGAAAATTAAATTGCGAAATGTCGTAACCAGCACGGTGATGGTCGATTCAGCAGAAACATTTTTTGTTGATTAAGCTGATAATTTAAGTTTTTTTCACCCGACTTAACATATAAGCATTTTATACATTTTATAAATTAAGAAAGACTAGTCGTACCTATACTTACTCTTTAACGACTTTGAACCAGTGCAATATACCTACTTAACTCTAAACTTCAATTAATTGTACGTGATATTTACGGCCCCCATAAGAACGATAGATAATAAAAGGGATATTTCACATAAATTACCTACTTTAATTTGTTCCAAACAAAATTGATTGAAGTAAACTATTACACAAGGCCCGCTAACGACAACTGGAGTGAATAAGTTATGTCCGAACAACACGTCACAAGTTCCCAAAACAACAATAACACATCAGTTATGGGAAACATAAAATTGTCCCCTATGAGCGAGGACGAATTACGAATGTGTAGTTTTCCTTTTTTGTAAATAATCGAGTCGGTAATGAGGAACCTTTTAGGATAATATAAAGTGGTGTACAAAAAGCGCGAGTTGTGTTCAGATAGGGGCGTATTCACACAGCGGTCACGACACGATGAGGGCGATTGTTTCACGTCTAATTGGTTAAGTAGCCCGAGCTAATTGCTGCCGGACACGACACCTATACTCTTTGAGCGCTGAGCGCTGCGCCGTGCCGCGCCGACGGATGTCGCTTGTAAATTATTATCATCGCCACTTACACTCCTACAGCCGTCCAATTAAACAACCCAATAACATTATTAATTGCATCCGTAGTTTTCCTTTCTGTTCTTTCATAGTTTCTTTGCATTTAAGAAGAAGAATGTGAATTTTCGTAGCATACCAACTTCGGAAATTAACATTATTATTATATGCTCGTATGATCTTGTTAGAGTTAAAAATTAATGGGTTGACCTGATCAAACATACGTAATTTGCTACAGCGATCTACCCCTATTACATAAAAGGTATGTAGTACGGATAAATATAAACCGAAAAGTATAAAATACCTAATATTATTATTTTTCGTAGAACGTTTATATAAAGCTTTTTACAATATGTATTAGCTATCCATGACAATTCTTGCGATAGGTCGTAACTTGTTGCAGCAGGCGTCTTGAATGTTATGTAATGTAACCAATAAAAACTCAGTTGAAACGATATTACCTTAAAGTATTACGCACTGAAAGCTATCTCTGCATTAACAGGCACCTAAATAGGTATAACAGTTAATGCGTAAACAAACAAAAGGCATAATAAACGAGTGATGGATGGGTTCCTTCGGCCGCGGCTTCGGACTCGGGCCAGTTTATCACGGTGTAATCCGCGGCATTAGTCAAATTAACACGGCATAAACCTGCCCCCCCCCCCCCACGCTTGCTGCGCCTCTCTGATTAGTTAGCGGAGGCTCGCGGGCGCGACTCTGCCTAATTGACCTAAAAGTGCTCAACACGAATCGGTCCAAATTATACTTTACAGGCTTAGGGCTGCCAATTATTTTAATTTGAGGTAATCTCTGCTACTCCATACTCTGTTACTCCAAATATGTCGACATTCGTCATTGAACGACTGGTTTATACAAATATACCCTGAAAATCAAATCAATATTTAATATTTTTTATTGTACAGACAAAATCAAAAATCTATTTTACTCTATCAACCAAAACAAAATAATTATAACTACTTCATGAAAACAGTTATCATCATAGAAACACCACTTTACTTTTCTTTTTGATGGCCAGTGTACCCGACCGATGTATGTAAATCGTAACAAACAATAAACTGATACGCGGTTTTATATGTCTGTACTGGCCATTTATTATGTCAGAGCAGAGCAAAAAAATATAAAAAAGTAAAATACAATTATTTGAAATATTAGATATCCATTCATCATTTCATTAATTTATAATTTTGGTAGTGTAATTCATTCTAAAGTGAGTTAAAAAAGAAATTCATCACAATGATAAACATACATATTTGAATTATGCATAATTGCATAAGTAAATGTACAGGTAAGTGATCGATCATTGATAATTCTAATTCTTTAAATGAGTCCGAGTGGAGTCTCTTTAAACCCTTTCCAATAGTGATCGCGTAAACTATGCTACACCAACCATACAATAGATTAGTTAAAATCTTGAACAATCTTATCAGCAACAAAACTGTTGGGTCGTAGCCCTGGTCGGAACATGGTAATGTGTCGGATTGATAGGCCCGCGCCCACTAACCCTAATCAAATTAATGGCGACTGAACTCTGATTAACACGACAGCCGTGCAATACATTTCCATAGCGCGTCGCGAGGTGCGCCCGATTTATAACACCTTTTAGCGCCCGCGCCCGCTGCCCGCGTTATAGCTTGCTGCGGAGTGCGGACTGGAGCGCTCGCCGTCACGCCACCGACACCTTACCGACTACCGCAGATATACTTCGCCGTTCCTTAGGTACCTACCTTATTTACTACTACTTAGGTTCGAAGAATGAATCGCTTCTGTTGTCCGATGAAAAAAGAGATTACGTTACCTACACAAATATTGCCAATCCCCTACGACACTATTATTGGACGTCTTGATGTTATATTTTGTTTAAGTGCCATTCCCGGGCCATTCCTGTCTCTGTGAATAGGTACGCTTGTTACAAACAACATTAATTTTATTATATTTTTATTTTTAAGAAACATGTCATGTACCATTTTCAAAAAACTAAAGATTTAATGTTGTAATCAAACACAATCTTATTTATCTCAGATAAAATATAAAATCAAATTAAAAACAGAACAGCCGAAACAAATTCTTTCAATCGCAGATTAATTAATGAACAAGTGACTTAAGATACATTTGTTTCAAAGACTTATTGGACACGCATCTACATAATGAAAATGTTTGTCTTTTATTAATCATTATCTTGCGAAGTTGTAGCCGAGTGCTAAGTCCTCTTTTAATGGACTTTGAAGTTTGTTGGATCGGATCGAGATGAGTTTTCATCACTGGGGTGTTAATGTACAAGTTGGTAACGAGCATGAGTTGGTAAATGAAACGTCTCGGCCGAGACGGCGGGCGGGCGCGGCAAGGAGTGGCGAGGAGCGGAGAGGAGCGGTGCGGAACGGAAAGGAGCAGAGCGGATCGGCGCGGGCGGCGTGCGTGATCATTAGCGAGTTGTAACGAGGCGCCTGATTGATACTGCCTACAATAATAGCGCGTAATCGCGCCGGCACCGGCTCTCACCAAACTTTCCTTCTCACAACTTTGTTTGATGTAATTAAAATCCATCTCCCCTGAACGGCGCGCGGGCACATCCGACGTGTAATTTTCCTTTCAAAGAGAACTTCCGTTTTAGCTTCCCTCCTCTCACCTCCCCGCTCTAATGAAAGATTACTTTTCTCCGCCTAAAAAGGCTTTTAAGCAACGCCAGCGAAATGACCGAAGTTTTATACTTTAATGACTTAGTGCAAAATTCGCCGATTCTCGAAGAAATTTTAAACTTAGATTAAGATTTCGATGTTTGAAACTGCGAGATGTTTTCGGGAGTAGCTTTAGCTAAGTATGAATTTTAAGCAATCAAGTCTAATTGCTTTTTAATTACTTTTTGTGAATAGCAGAGTTCTGAATATTAAAGAGTCGTTTATATCGCCCTCGAGAGAAGACGTTAAGGAAATATATTAAGAGGTAATAAATGATGCGTCATATTCCAAGGTATAAAGTTTTGGTTTGCAATACGCAATAGATATATTGGTCTGCAAGGGTGCAGATCACAGGGCGTTCGGTCACAGCGGCGACTCGCCACGGCGGCCGGGTGAGGTCGCCGCTGGGCACCAAGCACACTTATTAATTGCCCGGTCCCTTCTCGTGTACAGTGCACGGAGGGCGCAAAAACGCGTCCTCCCGAGCCCTGTCAGCGAGGGAAAAAATCAGTGAGCGATCGTCCCCTCGCGGCCGAGTCCATCATATTGATTGAGGGAGGGGCTGCCATTGGTCAGCGTCCCCCGCGCCCGTTCATTTATTATAGACACTGCGATGCTGCCGCCTGCCGCCGCCGCCGCCGCAGACCCGCACCACGCAACCCTACATCAATTCCAGATGAATCTCTAAATTCAATTCTCCTACACCAACACCTACGTAATCTACATGAAATCAACTAAAAGCTATAATATCAATATCCAATTTTAACAATGTTGAAATGCTAATTTTATTACTTTTTGAACTAAAACTAACTTACGACGCAGATACTAATTCAGAATAATAAAACTGTTTTATCAGTACCCTTAATAGGACACCGGTTATTACATGTTACTTATCATAGAACATTTTATCGCGTTCGAACCTTAAAAACGTTTTAATACGATTGATTTTTCCTTCTGTCCGTACCAAATCTCTACCAAGGAAAATCTTCTAGAGTCAGCGAAATTGACATCTCAAAACCTGTTTTTATCTAAGTATTCCCGATGGAAAAACTTGGATCCGTAGATTTTATTTCTCAACAATATTTACAAATAAGTTAACGGACGTAGTTGATTGCATCGGCACATTTAAATGGAAAATCGCTTAGTAAAACTAGTATCGAATAAAATACAAAGTCAATGTGAACACACTTGAAGCCGAACACAAAACTAAACTTTGTTTAAAATTTTGTTGATGGAAAACTTAACTAAAAGCATCCATATCTTCCTTAAACGTATAAACTAAAAACTGACTCAACAAATTATTCGACGTGTATAAAGCAAACTGTCGAAATCGCAGAGGGTTTCAGATAAAGATTCAGCAAAGTTAGTCGTATACACATCTGATATTTAAAGTTAAACAGCTTTACATTGTACGGTAATTGATAAGACAAATTGTAGAGAACACTGAAAACTATTTCCCCGCAGGATTAGAATGTTACAGGTAAAGTGCTTTGCGTCGAGGTTGGAGCCGTCATCAGCGTCGATAAGAAGACAACTAATATTCGGAGAGCGCGCACGTCGCGGCGGCCGCGACTCCATCACAACTCCGTGGAAATAAAAGCAATGGGGGCGAAGGGAAAGTTTTATTCTCCTTAAAATATGTAGAGAAAGTGAAAAGTAAGAGGGGGAGCGTGGGGGCAGCGGTCAGTGGAGGGATGATGGATCACCGCGCGCTCTATGCCAGGACCTCTCTTTTCTTCTTTGCCAATTATAGCTACCTATGGATATAACAGATCGTTTTGGTCGCGCGTATAGTATCTCTATTAAGGCAGTATTTAAGTTTGAATAACAATCGATTCATACATGACTTAATATATAAATGCTTCTCCTATAAATTAATATGTAGCCCTACAATCTAGGCAATTCAAGTGTTAGCGTGCACTTCAATCATATTATCATTGTATTTTACTTGAGCATGAGCGGAAAGAAGGGTTTTTTTGAGAGCTTATATTTTGTTTGCCTATCATGTCGGAAAATGTGACTAATGGTATATCAGGGTTTGGGTATTTGAATGTGTAAGCGATGAGCTAGACACTACATTTCCACAATTGTCTATCTAACCCAGCCCAGTTTATTTTTTGGCTGAAATAGGTTAAAGGGGCTAGCCGCCCCTTTGACTCTGCCTACCCCTTCGGGGATTACGAGCGTGACGATATGTACGTCGTATAATATTCAGAATAGTTTAATTGACATAAGAATATGAGATACATTAAGATCACCCTACGGTTTCCCCATTGAATTTAGTACTTACCTGGGTAGGTATAATGTCCTTGCAATCACATCATTTAATTAAAATAAATCTCCAAATACCTAGATAAAAGAAAAAGGCTTATTTATTATATTCATAGTGATAAATCGAGTAGGTATATGGTATATCAGATCAAGTTGATATCTATATATTATATTGAATTAAAAAAAATAACATATGTGGTAGATGTTCAGGTCAATATATGTTACCGATGCATAACAATATTTAATGTTTAAAACACATAAAGAGGCTCATCCTAGTAACGTTGCAACGGGAAAGTTTAGCAAAATGTATAGTCGTTACTTTTTCATGGAAAAAAACCAGAACTGATCGTGATGAAACTTTACAAAGAAGACCACATTAGTATAACACTAGCTTATTTGGCCTATGAAGATATTGTGAGGATAAAGAAATAGTAGGCAAAGGTAAAAGTAAATAGCAAATAGTCGCGAGCGTGGTTGCGCGGCAGTGAGTGCATCACGCGTGGCGGCGCGGAGCGCGTGTGGTGTGTCATGCGTGGGGGCGGTCGCCCCCTGCCCTCTCGCGTTGCCCGGCAACCGTTTGTTTTCGCGCGCGGGGCGGGCTAGAAGGGGTAGCCTCATGATTGATCAGCCTATCCCAGCGGAATGCCTACAGCTACGCTCGTAGCTGATAACAACACTAGTTCTTGGAATTTCAGAAAACAAAACTCACGTTCGTCAACGAAAGGGTTACAATACATTTTATTTAACGTTTTGCGAACAATTACATTTTCAGCAGATCAGATAAGATTAAAGTATCAAAATCAGTTGGAAAACTTGTCTTAAACAATACCTACATTATATATTGGACATTTCAGCGCCCTCTCGTTCCTAACCATGAAACCCCATAAATTTAATTTCAAGATACTTCACATTTGATTGTCCAAGTGACAAATTAATTAAAAATATCAAATAGATTCAGAAGATCACCATAACATAATTTAGATTAGAGTGAATCATTTTAAAAGATAAAGAACTGATCATATTTTAGACATTGTAAACTTAAATGAATGTTCTGGAGCCCTGAATTTCTTAGTAACAATTTTTGTTTAGAATATTTTCAAGTAAAAAACGGCAATATTTTTACGTTTGAGATACGGTTTGACCGCATGTTGTTTAGGGATGGTCATTCTATTATTGCTCTAATTTTTTGCTTACGGCAACGATTGCAACTGAGCAGTATAATTTCAATAGAACTTGCTAATAGTTTCTCAAATACCTTGCAAAAAATAAACTGTTTTACATCTTCGCATTTGCAAAATTCTGACTATTGATTGAAAAAATACAAATACCTGTTATTTTACGTACAATAAGTTCTAAATACTTCAGAATTTTTTTTTACGTAATCTATACTTATAATAAATCTGAAGAGAGGTCATTTCTGTACATGAAATATATTTTCAAAACAACTATCAGGGGGTGATTAGTGATCGATACTGATGCCAAAAATGCAATCAGTAAAATTTTTGTCTGTCTGTCTGTCTGTATGTTCCTTATAGAAACAAAAACTACTCGACGGATTTTAACGAAACTTGGTACAATTATTCTTCATACTCCTGGGCAGGTTATAGTATACTTTTCATCACGCTACAATCAATAGGAGCAGAGTAGTGAAGGGAAATGTTGGGAAAACGGGAGAAGTTACTCCATTTCTTAAGCTTCCGTCGCGTGTGCAGCCTTAATGGTTAAAGTTACATAAAAAATAATGTATGACGGAAATATTCTTTATAATATTAACCATAAACGCGGGTGACACCGCTGGCACAGCTAGTCAATACTAAAGTTTCAAATCGATCAAGGTGTACCTACATGTCCCAAAGTCAAATAAGGATATGTAAGAAGGAATTTATAGGTGTTTATGTAATAAATGTTACATTCATTATCTATACTTAAATATAGATGAAACGATTACATTGCACATATAGCATGAAAGAAAGTGAGTATTCCATTTCCTTTCAACGCTTTCTATTGAGTGACACGAACGTGCTCGACAACTGTTTTATTTATATTGTTCTGAGCATACCTGAATGCTACTTTATAATTATACTTTTTATGGGCACAATGAAAACATTTCACAAAAAAATGGGTTTGAGCACGTCACACTTTTTGTAGTTCTATCCGATCGACGGTTGGCAATAACATTTAAATGTCTGCCTGCTTCCTTTTAAAACCATTTGGCCTCATTCTGCATTTATTAGCACTACAAAAGAGTCTATGTCCACACTAAAATACGCAGAAATGAAGTATTTTAAATCGCATGACCGTTTTGCAAATTATTGCGAAGTTCATTGTTTCTGTTATTGTACAGTGTAAAAATTATGGATGGGGAAAAACAAACCTATGACAGGTTTCTTTTTAAATTAAAATATGAGTGAGTTTTGTATGATTGGAAATGAACAATTTAAAATACTTACTTACTTATCAAATATAAAAAGTACGACCAAACATTATAAAAAGTGAGCGATGTATAATTATCTCTAAAAAGCCAAATTAGAAAATAAGGCTGATATTAATTTACATTACTCGTTGGACCCGTTAAAGTAGTTAAAAGAGAAGGGAAACCTAACAAGCTATAATTACAAAGCGCCTAATTACGGCAGTTGACATCCTTCTCGCCGAAAAAATACTTTAATCGAATCTAATGATAGGGTTACCTTTGGACAAAAAAGAGCTGCCTACCTACTTCCATAGAAATTAATTGTTTTTTTAATAGGTAGCTATCTTTTTTCATATACTTATTTTAAAAACGTGTTTGAACGTTGGTACTTGAGAAGCGATACTCCATTGCTCGTCATTTCACACGTCCAATTCTCTCCGTACGGAGGATTGACTTTTAAAGCAACTAACAAAAGCTTTGTTATTTCTTCGTTCATTACTACTGCCCATACAAAATTCTTTTATAATTAATATTCTTTAATAAACCTGCGAATCCACAACTTAAGTGTTTATATGGTGAGAACCTGAAAAGCCTGAGCTTATCTCTTCAAAAAGGCAATACCACCATAGTTTTGATACCTTGAGCTAGCTGAGGAACACGATCCTATTAATTTATTCTTATATAGATAGAATTCAGAAGCTGCACGTACTTTATAGTATTAAATGATTTAAGAAATACTGTAGACATAACTTTTTTATTAACAAAACTTTATTCTGTCACTTATTTTAAGTGACACTTCAAAAGTGGGCTAAGAAATTAAATTTACTTATATGAAATAATTTAACAATGCCTGAGGCCTTTAGGATAGATATATTTAAAACATCTCTAAGTAATTGAAATTTCTAGCTCGTCGACAAAATTAATACACGCTATAAGTGTCAAATATAAGACATTCTAATCTTAAATGGACTCACTTGAAAAAATGTAATAAAGCAGAAATATTTCCATGCATATCTTATCAAGAAATTCCAGAGAGAGTCCGTGAGAGTGCGGAGTGGCCGGGCGGACGGCGGGCGCGGGCGGCGCGTGCCGTCCCAAATTACTGCTATTATTTTATAATCCCTCCTAGTTACGTTTTGAATATTAATGACATTCCACAGCTTTCTTTCATGCGATCCATTTCACGGAGCGAATTTCCGTTACTGTCGAGCACTTCCGAATCTCACGATCACGCTGCATATATTACCCACTTATTTAATATTACCTACCTACTTATAAGGGAATTTTAAGTAGAATACACGGTGTAACTATACCATACAACGACTGGCCTAAATAAAAGTAATATTTTATATTAATGTAGATATAAGAAACGTTTCTCAGCTATGAAATTACATTTATAATGCATTAGTTAAGGTTCGATGATGCCCGAAGGAGTACACGCTCGAAGCGCACCGATACGTGTACGCGATACCATCTGTATACCGGCCTCTGTTAAGTTATGCTAACAAAGTTATAAATGAACGTTCACAATTATTATTAGCGCGGACCAGAGCTGTCTAATTAAAACATTCACCTACCGCGGTCAAATGAGCGGGATGCTTAAAAAACTCACCCCAAGCGGCAACAATAAGGTGCATAGAGGTTTTTATTGAGACGCCTAAAAAACCCGCACACGCGCCTACGAAATCCGATTAAAAAAGGGGTAGACTGTGTCTTAAAAAATTGGGTATCGTATAACCCTAATTCGACGGGAAACTGATAGAGCTATTTGAGCGCCGTTAAAGCCCGAAACGGTCGTTGTTTCGATATCGATTAATTGGATCATACGGTAATCGATAACCTTTCTATGGCAATGTGTCTTTCCATCTGCCGTTTTAAATATTCTAAAGTGTTTTTGTGTATAATGGGTTGAGATTGTTTTTTTATAAAGATAATATCAAACGTAAAGAGTTAATGGCTTTTGTATAATCATGAAATCATTGTATTATACCCAATACGTGATGTTTATTTATTAATAAGAATAAGACAACACCACCACTTACAAAATGCAGATAAAAATCTACTGGAAGATAGTTGTAGTCGGACAATAAAGATCTTAATATCTAATGGTTAGGTTAATTGCACTTTAGACCATTTAATGCTATACAGAAAACTATACAGGACTCTACAACCTACAAATTTATCGCAATATCTATATATATATCAAAGATTAGTAACTAACCCGGGAACCTAGAACAAGCTACTCCTGAATTACTTTATTTCAAGACCACATGTTCAGTTCGTTACATCTTTATCACGGTCTAAGACTTCCCTATTTTTTTATTATCCAGGGCGCAATGTGTAGCTTTCCCGTATTCAATAATCCTGCACATTCGACAGGTGCCAGGGTATAAAAAACACCGTAGCCACAGAAAGTTGTTTTGATTACCTCAACTGTCACAGTTATCAGATATTTTTTACCCGCCACAAAAACTTGCCCCTCACAATATTCATAAATATTAGTAATAGCTATTCTTGCATTATAATCTTTTTAGCGTTGCGCGTGTCATGCACAAAAAAGGGTTAAGGGAATAGTTTAAAAAGTGAAATTCAACCCTTACCTGGCGCATCGTTATGCAATCGTTCACTTTTTGCCCATTCAACGTTTTTTACCGATCCATATATCCTTGAGAAGTGTGTCCGCGATCACAGTCTGAACGACGAAATGAAGACATCTCTGAATCCTCTGTATTTCAAAGTGCTTTATAATGTTGGAATTGTTACAATAAGACTAATCTAAATAATAAAAATGGTAAATCACACGAAAACGGGGAAATGTAAATTATTTACAAATATAAAATTATTCGAGTATTTCTAAATCTCTTCTTGAGTGAGATGCTTTATGCAAATGAAACTAGAATTTAGACGTAATTAAAAATATAATCAATATACATAGGTATTTCTTACTTAAACTGGCCCATGTAATTTCATGCATAACTAATTTGATCATTTTTAGTTTGATAAGTAGAAGTACGCTCTAAACGATTGAAGAATACAATGAATAGCATAACTTGTGCGCCCTACCCACAAGTGTAACGCGGCGCGCATAAAAAGCAACAATGCGGACGGGTTGGGGAAGAGTTGCGCTTGCGCCGTGACATCCGTGTAAACATCGTGTAATTGCTGGCAGCGAACAGGTAGAAGGGTTCTATCTCGGGCCATTGTTCGCGTATCGGCATTCCATTTCGCTAAATTGACGTAGAAAGGGTTAACTAGGTGTAGAAGGATTAACTAAGCTACGGGGCTAGAATACTTATAAACTTTAAAATCTCAAGTTGGGTCAGGTACTGGGCTACATTTTATTAATTAAATACAAGAATTGACAAATTCTGAAATAAGTACCTTATTTAGCTTTAGCTTTTAGAAAGAAAAATCTGTACTCTATAATATTTAATTTAAACATAACTAAGTACTACTACTACATATTAATAATATAGGTACCTAACTTTTAGTTAGATGTAAAGTGTATATTTCGAAACGATATTTTAAATTTAAACAACAAAATTACCTATGACTTAATTTATTCGCTAATAATAGCTATTATGCCTTAAGAACCACTCCATATTAACTCGCGTAGTTTTATTTGTGAATAGAACGTAAATCGTTTTTTGACAATAAATAAAAATCTCCAAAACGGGATAGCAGTGACAATCAATGGTACCCTTTTATTATGGTCGATTGTACCCGATAAAGGGATGAACGGCGCGGCTGTCCGCGAAACTAATTTATAAATGATTGAGATTTCAGTTTTTTTGGAAAAACGTCCCCAACTTTTTTGTTGATCAGAGTTGTGATAAATTTTAGGGCAAATTTTATAGTTTCCACTAAACATCAAGAATATATGGAGTTATTAAAAGGTATTCATTTAAAATCTTAATTACCTGCTTAAATAATTACTTAGATGCCTCATATTTCACATGAGGTAGGCAAAGGGTATCACGATTAGGTGGGTGTATATTAGGTACTGTACCTAATTGTGAAAACCCACGGTGTTGGCGGTTTGTTTAGTACGTCCAAACTCCAAGTCCAAGTTATGGATATGTAACCTTAGGTATTAAACCTGTCCTGTTCACCTGCATAAGGACACCGAAGGTCATATAGTAAATGTTTCAATGTCATAATCAGATTTCCAAAGTAATGGTCAAGCTGTCCGTGACTAAGAACTAGATAACGCCCACCTCTAGTGCTTCATTTTCGGAATGTCTGGTCTTATATAAACAACAAGGTCGACAGAACTCATCGTGAATACAGAAGATCGAACAAAATCGCTCCGCTATTATTTTATCCGTAATAATAAAAGAACCTAATTCACAACTGTCGATTCAAAAAAGGATTTTTTCCCATAATAACGGCAATCGATAGACGCTAGGTAGTGATTACTAGTTTCAAAAGCACCCCTTTCTGACCCACTTTTTACCAATTTTTAACAATTTTTCTGTTCCCTCTTCAAAAAGCTCCCTTTGAAAGGCCGGGCGTGAACGAGTTGATGATATTACATTTTTTGCGAAGAAAGGAAATTTACGAACAATCCGCCGTATTAACAACAAAAACAGCGATGTAGCGTATTGTTGGAGTTTTTTGCGAATTCGCGTGCGCTTGCGCGTCGGCGGGCGTCTGCGTCCGTGCGAACCCTTGCCGCGCGCGGATTGCGCACGGAACCCTTCTGCGTATGTGGCGAGGGTCACCGCGCTCCGCGGCGCAACGCACCAAGTGCGCAGCCCCTGGCGGCGCATACGCCGTTTGTTCCCGCGCCGCTCGCTCGCTACATTTCGCATGTGTGCCGCTCGACAGCTGCATTCGTTTTTATATACGCTCTCATATTTTTTCACAATATACGAATGCTGGGCACCCTTGAAACAGTTTGCGTAATCGATGACAAAACTAAATATTCCGCCCGATGATTTCCGTATTTTTGGAGAACCCGCGCTTACAAAAGGTTTGAATGACGTGCGGAAGGAGTAAAATAAAGCGTTTAAAATAAACAGTTGGATAAAAGCTTCATCCATTATAAGAGTAGGTGAGTTGTCGTGAGTATTTTAAATTAGTATGTACACTACATTTTCGCGAAGACAATATCGTAAACACGTTTTTTATTAATCACGACATGTACCTACTACATTTTACCATTGAGATAAAAACGCATAATTTCTATAAATCATTCTGATCCAGATCAATCACCAAAAAAGCGGAAAGAAAAATGATACCGCCCAAATAACATGTTGACATTGTTTAATCCCCAAGTGTTAATAAGGTGTCTATTGTTCACAAACAACATCAAGGAGCGGATCTCAAGCATCTGATTTATTTTAACACTTTAAACAGAAAATGATACAAATGTTTGTTTAGCCATGAATCTAACAGGAGCGTCGTGTGACGATCGATTGAATTCTAATGTGTGGAAAATTCTGGACTTACATCACGACCGCCTATCGCAATTCCGAGAATCGATCTCATTTTAATATTGAGGGAGCAGGTAAAAGAGCTTTTTAAGCATTTATTTATTATTTCCTCCTGAACTTATCGTTATACGTAGTATTTCATATTCTAGTTTCTTCTAGAATATGCAAAATGAAAATAAAGAGAGCAATGTCTATTTGTATACCTAAATAAAATAAAATTTCTTTTAACGCACAGCAACAAACAACGTAAAGTAAGGATCGCGGCATAAGTACTTTAGTGTACGGACTTTTGAACCGAAATACGGATAGGTACTCAGTTTCCTGAGAAGTTACGAAAGCTCGACTGAAATTTAATTCACGCAAAACATCGGAAAGCAACTAGGATTAAGCTCCCTGTAAAGGAAAAGCTAAAATAATCGTGTGAACGTAAACAACAACGGCCTTTTTGAGGTAACGATATAAACTGAGTGAATCTGGATAATGTTGTTATATAAAATAAATAAATATGGTGCCGTCATATTAGACGTCCTCAAGAAAATAAATTTATGAGCAAAAGCTTACAATAACATCGGGATAATTTAGATATTTTATTTTCCGATTGAAGTTCTATATTGTAACTGTGGTATGAGTTGGTAACGTTTCACGTTTTCTACGTTGCCAATAAGTCAACCCATAAGTCTTTCTTTAAACTAACCTTCAAGGTCATAATAATATTTATTACTCGTCTATAATAATATGAATATAAATCCATAACCCCACGTCTCATGCGTAAGTAAAGTAAAGTTCGTTACCGCCGTTATGTATGTACTGCATTAACATGTTTTTTATTTACTTCACCCCCGGAACGGGCTGCACAATGGCGGCCATCTATTGATTATGCAAAGCGGTGATCCTCGATGCAATTGTCCGCTTTTTGCAGGGCGCTGGGCGCTGGGCGCAGGGCGCGGGGCAGCCGGACGCATGGGGCCCATTCACGCACCGCCTGTCACACCAAGCGTTACTTTACATGCATTGCTTTACTGATTATTTTTATTTGCTAACCTTTCTTCATTTTATACAACGGAATAGCACAAAAAAGTACAAAGACCTTCAACGTATTATAAGGACTCGGAAAGTTTGACTATTAATTCTAAGCACTAGGTACTATACTATACAACTGGAAATATATGCAATAAAAACATTATATTGTGTAGGCTGCAATCTAGCCTTTCATAATTTTCCATCTAACCTAGCTAAATTGTATTTTTAGCTGAAAGTCGTTGAAGAAGCAAACTCCTTATTGAACTCTGCCTACCCCTGCAGAATTTGCGGGAATAATGATAAGTACTTACTTAGGTTGTACAACTTAGCCATTTTAAAGGTTCATTGTATTTTTTTAATTTAATGTTATCGGCTCGTTTGAGTTATTATAAAAAATATAGTTAAACATTAACAACGTAATCTAAAATAAACTACAAAATTTAATGAAATATAGGTACGCACTAAAATTTAATAAAGAAACAGTGCGTCTAAACGCAAACATTCATCAAACAATACCGGTGTCCGGTGAAAGTATCGATTGAAAAGACGCAATTAAAGTTATAGAGCGTTAGGTAACTACGGCGTTTGTTGTCTCACGCGTGCCTATGTGTTGGTTCCGTTAACCCCACGAAACTTTCATCTCTAGGGGCCCCCGCGCGGAGGGGCGGCCCTCCCTGCGAAGGGAGTAAAAAGTAGTTGTGACTTGTTCACCTCTTTCGGTGTCGCCCTCAGCAACCGTATATTTTTCGAACATCCGCCATATTATAGTACCATTGAAAGAAAATACTTTCTTTTGCGATTTTGTGGGTGATCTATAATGCAAACACGGACGGAGACCATTGATTTCGTTTCAAATCACATTATGGGACGAGAGAAGAATCCTTTTTTAGTCCGATTCGTAACAACGTCAATTGGAAATGTTTTTCTTTTTTATACGACGAGGCCATAGCTAACCTTAAGCTATTGTACAAATATAAATAGATACTCCAAATATACCCAAATATAAATAGGTACCTACACGAGACAAATAACCCTTGCAAGGATAGTTTTTGTGAAAAAAGATTGTCGACTGGCCCGAGACACATTACTAAACGGTGAAATATATCGGTACATTTGCTCAAGTATGTACAGATAAAACGAGTTAAGGCAACAAGCAAGGGGTGTATTATGCGTGAAGAAGACTGTGTCGAGCAAGACGATGCCTGTGTGTCACCCTCGTGCTGCGCGACTACGGCACACACCACGCGATAAAAAATCCCTTCCATATCACATAAAATCGAGCTCGTGCTCATCCGACACGCAACAATTGAACTCGACTGCGGGGACACGTTTTTGACTTAAAAAGTGAATTTTATTTTTAAAAAATGCCCTTCCCCCGTACTACTGGCGGTTTAAAAAAGCCATAATGCGTCCCTGAACGGTGAGCGCGCGCCGGCTGAAGATTTGACGCGCTCGCGCATGTGTTTATAATCGTCCCCTCGTAATTTTAACATTTTTTTACAAAATTTAAGCATCCAGTGTACCGGTTACTGGCGATCGATGCATTTGCAAAAAAAATATCGCGAATTGTAATCCGCATCGAACGGACATCAAAAGAATAAAAAAAATAAAGTAGGCAGAACCGTACTTTTTCACCGTCATCACGGCCGAACGGCTGGACGTTATGGGACCGGTAAGGGCCCAACGGTTTTTGTGTGACCCCCAATTTACAACACAAGAAGGGACACGATGTCCTCTCCCTGTTGTACCTTGACATCTCGTCTTGTGTGGAATCCAATGTAAATTTGTAACAAAAACGGGAATTTAAATAAGTGTAGTGGCCGAGGAACGAGCTCTTCGCATAAAAACAGTCGTTATTAATACGTCCCTTCGCGACAAAAACACGAGTACTCAGAATGTCCTGTCGATGGCACGAGGGCTACTGTCTTTGGCGGCTTGTAACAAATGACCATAATTTAAACTTTTATTAACTATTATAAATACCTGCTCTTTATTTGCGTTTATAAACTGAAATAGATAATGTTATTTTTTATAAATAAAAAATGTTTAAGTTTTTATTTTACCCACATGTACATTATATTTAATTTAATATATAAAATATTTTTTTAATAGTGTAGAAGATGCATCCTACACTCACTCATAATTGTGATAAAGTGATGAAAGGCTAAACAATTCACTTTCGACACGTTTCACTGCTTACATATTCCTTTAGGATAATCCTCTGAGGTTTACATTACGAATGTTTTTACAATGATCCGGTTGATACTTTAACACTACATAATATTGGCCTGATATTACTTTAACGCGATACGATATTGGACTAGCTGCTCTCCGAAAAATATCAAGCGATCGAGGCACAGGAAATTAACATGATGCGAGTTTTCCTCCGGGTGAGGCTGGATATCGGCAATAAATAAGATTGCCAAAAAGCAGAACGGCGGGCGGACAGTGGGCGGAAACAAAGTAAAAAATCATCTGGCGTGGTCACCGCGCAAGCTTGCCAACTATCGATATCGACATTCGGGAAAACTGAAACTACATAAATATTTCGACAAGAACTATCTCTAATTACTGACGATGTTTTGATATCTGTTTTTAGGACACTGCTAAATATTTTGTTGCTGCAGCTATATGTTAAAATGTAGATTTAATTGTTCCACCGCATGCAGCGAAACTGGTATTATAATAACATCAAAACCTTATTATAAATATGTTTTTTGTGCCATAACGCAAAATGACGACAAATAGAATGGCATATGGGGTTGTGGGTATGTGATTGTGTAGGCGACGAGCTAGCCACTTGTCACTACTTTTTCACAATTTTCCATCTAACTCGGCCCAGTTTTGTTTTTGGCCGAATGTGGTTAAAGGGGCCTGCGGCCCCTTTGACTCTGCCTACCCCTCCGAGGATTACGGGCGTGATGTTATGGCAAACGTTATGTACTACGAAAACCGTTCTATTTAATATATTTTAAAAACCAAATCATTGTAATACATCGAGTTGTGAATTGTGACGTCTCATCAAAAAATAAAGATCAATTAGTCCAAATTAAACACAATCATTTGAAATATGCCTCTGTCTATATATTTTATTCATATTTATTAGCCTAATGTACAGGTGCGAAATGAGACACTTAATAAGAGTCTTTTCATATAGGACTGATAGACATTCCACACACTAAGCAATTATTCCAGGTGACAAATTAGTTTACTCAGCGGGGTGCATCAGTAGTTACTGTACTTAATAGTTGCTGTACTTAAATAAAGTTTGCACCCGCGACTTTGTCTGTAAGGAATTTCATTTTGGGAAGCCAAGGACACTAGTCCTTGGCCTTCCAAACTACTACTATGTAGTCATGCGCCCTACAGATTGGATATTTATCTGTCTCTTGTCTTTCATTTCAATCCGTATCTAAAGAGAACTGGTCTCTTAAAATAGTAATGAATGAACATCCATTCATGTGTCATTTCACACGTCTGTGTTTTTGAACTTAATTATATAATTCATCACACTGACTGCTTACACTAATTATACTCTACAAATTGTCCAATTGTAAGAGATGTGGTTTTATTTATCGAAAGCAACGTCAATGAGGCATCACAAAGATTTTTTATTTATCGACAAAATGTAGAGTCCGAGCTGAACTACATATTTGTGTGTGGTTGTTTAGTGCGTGGGGGGGGGAGGGTGGCGTGGGGCTGGATGCGAGGGAGGGCGGCCAGACGGACGGTCGCCGCGCTGCCCGCTTGCATGAGTTGCACGTAGAACCGCCACATCGCGACAATTGGCGGATTGTCCCGATTTTCGTACATACTCGATGTTGTCTTAATTTTTCCTCTCTCGTATTTACACTGTACACGGCAAATCAGGAGAGCATGTTAAGGCATAGTGAGTTATAAATTTCGCCCGACTCCTTACTTGTCGCGAACTCTACATAGTTAGTAAGTACCCCAGTGTTGTGGTTGTGGAGCATATTTTGTCCACTTAGTTTATATTTAGAACAACATTATGTATTTTTTTCATTATTTATTTTCATTGAAATCATCTTTTTATTTTCATTTACATTACGTATAAAAGCGGAAATAGCTGGGAAGATATTGGAAGATTAATTATTGTTGTCGTTTTCAACTTTGTATTTGTACCTAGACCTTACATAAAGAAAAAACCTATATAAAGAAAAAAAACCTTTGCATTGGGCTAGCAACGTAGTTTGAATACTCACAATTTGAAATTAATAAGGGTAAATGGTAACTTTTGTGGTTAGACGATGGAAAGCCTACGATTTTCGAGGAAGCTATTTCACAATCAAACCAAACCAAATTTTATGGCCAGAACAATTAAGTATGGATTATCACCAGGACTCTGGCAAGTCTCTCGGCCGAGGCGCAGTTTGGCAACACTAGTTGCGCGAGTGCCCGCGCGGCGGCCGACTGCGGGGAGCGCATTTACATCAAACTCTCGTTACGGCGGGCGTCTCCGCCGACACCAACTATCGGCCCAACGCAATGTCTCTCTGGGGAGCGCACTTTTTATGTGTCACGTGATCGCTGACCGCCGCACGGCGGCTGCTTTGCAACCGTCAGCCTTTGAGATATTGGTACACATTAGGCGAACATGCTACTTGAGGGGAACTTTCTGTAGCGCACACTAACATCGGTTAATCTGTACGATCCTATTTGCTGTACAGAAAAAGTTCTGTCTTAATCTTAACTCTAATTCTTTAAATTATAAATAAAGAATGGAATTATAGATAACATAATGTCATGTGATTTAAGTATAAGGACTACGGTCAGTTATGATTCCAGTACATTATTAAATCAGTACCTACCGGTACTACTAACAAATAAGAATATACTCGTACAAACTATTACACTAGTAGATCACATAAAGCTACTAAGAGAGCACACAACAACGCATAGCTGAGTGATTACATAGCGCGGTGGAAAGGGTTAGTCGCCCTAACCCTTTGGTGTAGGGAGCGGGAGGCGGGCGCGGGCCGCAGGGCGGCAGGGCGGGCTGCGGAAGGGTTAGGTACCGCCCGCGCGCGGCGCCACATACCACCCCGCGCCCCTCGCACTTTTACGACGAGCTTTTTTATCGTGCGTGCTGTCGTTTTTCCTTTTCTATTTTTTATGTTTATTTCCCAGAGACCATAAATTATGTTTGAAAGAAGGGAACTCTCGGACGTTCATGTCGACAGGAACCGGGGTGAAGTCGAGTGAGTGTTCTGTTTTTCTTTTTTTTTTGTTCTTTATGATCTTGTGTGCGTAGGGCGGCTGCAGTCGTCATAGCAACTGCATCGCATTAGGCGGACGGACGGCACTGTTCGCGGGCGCTTCGTAAATAAATCGCATGTATTTGTTGTGGTAACGCGATCCGCAGCAGCAAACACGCTTGTCTATATTCATTCGATCCGTGTTTGCACACAAACTGGGAGATGGCCGCCGCGCCACTGTTTGTCCACACTCGCTGGACTCTCGCTCGTGTAATTTCGGAGTATAATATTACACTCCTATGATGAATGATATTCATATTGAGGTCATCAATGAGCCTACTGCTAATACCGGGCTAGTATTTAATATTGGTATTTCTACGTTTCGGTAAAGGGGACGGAATAGTAAAAGTGAAAGTAAGTAGCTTATTTAACAAAATAACTAACATACATACTTTGGAATTGAATAAGCCCTTAAATATGTACATACAATAGGTCTAAATATGAAATACGTCTAAATAACAATATAAGTATGGCCAAATTAGAGCAAGCAATTCGGCCATATAATGAGACACGTACGTATTTTGCTTCCATCTCCGACTTTTATTTAAATGTGGATATTATTTGTTATCATAGCTTAATTAAAACAAATAAAACGTATCAAACATAATACACCGAATAATTTCACTTCCTGCACCCACTTTAGGTCACACGTGCGTAAACACTAAGGAGCAACAATGCGTCCGAGTAATTTCTGTTCAAAATTAATTACTGATCAACCGCAAAAACTCAACAATAGTAATGTTGTATCCACTTAATTGCTCACCCTTGCCTGTGAGGTGAAAAAACGCGCCATATTGCGTCCAGCGGGCTAACCACCGCGAAAGAGAAATTTACGAATAAAGGGTGTAATAGTTACACGCCGCATTTAAAATTAAAACCCTTTGGGGCGCCACACCGCCAGACAAAGGGCCGAATGGCAAATTGTCGGCAGGTAGCGAATATGTCGGAATGGAGTCCCAATAATTACTAAGGGCCCTAGTTTAATAAATGGCTCTTTTTCTAAATTATGAAGGGCCCTATCGCGCCATACGGCCGTACCTGCCGCAACCCTTCGGACACATAATGAGTTACGAATCGCCATCGCTTGTATTCGCATTTTTGGATTTTTTTTGTTCATACGTAGTTCTGTTGTGAGTACTGGAAGGCATTTGAATGAAATTCAATTATATTAATGTAAATATTGATACATAATGGGATTACTATGCATTATTTGTGTCCACTTCCCACGGATATGGCATGAATTGAAAATAGTCAATAAAAGATTTAAATCCATTACGGGTTTCAGATAAATTCAAATGAACAAATTATGCTTCTTATCATCATAATTGTATGTAGTTTAATAACATATTAATGCTTACAACTAGACAGATTTCTCGAGTTTCTCAAAAAAAATCAAATAAATACTGCTGGTAAAATTAAATACTATACCTATCTATATAATACATTAGTTATTGTAAAGAAAGCTCGTAGAAAATGTACAGTCTATCATAATTATTTTGTGTGACCAGTGAATAGAAATTGCATATGTAGGTAAACATGGAGTTATTGCATGGACTAATTAACTAATCTACATTATGTAGGTATGTAGAGACCCCTTAGCAATTTAGATCCTGAATCCACTTTACAACTTGTAATTTGATAGTAAATAGTGCATAGTGGTAAGTTAATTCAGAACAACATAATTAGCTTTAAAAAACTTACTGAAATATGGATGCTTTTCCTTTAGTCGTAATTTTTGTTGTTTTTATACCTGCGCTAAAATCATGTTTGCACCAATAAATACTTCTAATAAGCACCTAAGTTTTATAAAAAAACGTTGATAATTTATACCTTGAAAGATGAATTGCAAATCCACTGGTAGAAAATAAACGATTTATAAGATTGAACCATTACATATGAAACGTTTATGTTTGTACCGCTCATTCCAAGAAACGTATTCCTTAAATGAGAAAACGCTACCACATCGGATTAAAGCCATAAAAACTATCCTATTTAAGTTACACTAAGAAACTCAAACAAGACTCAATAGATTTGGGCTTTATATCGATTGTTTGGATAAAACAGTTTCAGAAAGGGTAAGGGCACGACAACGACACCCTTTTGCCCTGAGGCAATGAAGTGTGTCCTGATGACATGTAATTCTCCGATGTTTTCTCTGTTAAAATCGCATTTCCTGAGGACGTTATTTAGCGGACCCACCGAAGCGAGCTGGAGAGCATTCCTAATGTCACGGGACAAAGCCCGTCCGCCAAACAAAGCCTTTAGAGGCTATTTAAAACGAATCCCTTAACGACACCTACGCACATACAACTATTAACTAGGTATGGTGCAAGGCAAACGTTTGGCGCTTTTTTATTAAAATATTTTCAATTTCTAACCTGAAACTTACTAGTAATCCTTAACAAAAGACGCCAAATGTTTTCAAGATTCCGTTTGTTTTACGTAATATTCTGATGAATTCGAAAAATTATCTAATAAACACCTACAACAATTATTTAGCTCAATGCTTTATTGCTACCTAAACAACGTTCTGAGGATAATTACTGCTTGTCACAATTGTTATATCCAAGAACATTAGATACAAATAATAACAAACCAAATACATAACAATATTAGTTCATAAGAACGCTCGCAATCCCCGCTGGGGTAGGTTGAGTCTAAGGAGCAAAAGCGCACACAAACATTTACACAATAATTAAATTGAGTAGGGTCCGATGGAAAATTATGAAAAACTAGGAACAAGTGCTTATCTTGCCGCCTACATAATCACAATCCCAGTACCCACAACACCAAACATGCTAGGAAAGAAACACAGTTGGTTTGTTAATTATTTTTGAGTCCCAGACCAACATGAAAGAAAACTAAATAAAATAAAAATATGCAAATCTGAAATCAATTTATCATGTTTATTAATTAAACAGATTGGGATTCGGCTAAGAATCCAGTGAAAACGCGAAAGCTTATCAGTTAGGCCCAGCGACCAGGAAGCGCGGCGGACGCCCCGCCAGCGCAGGCAGAGACACGCTCAAGCATGAACCTTTAGCCAGTAATCCTTTCTCGCAAGCCTTTCTTCGCAGCGCGCCTCGCCGCAAATATTAATATTGTTAAATATTTTGGCGGGTGACGCGTTGGGCCCTTTTGTGTAGGCATCAAATGAGACGATACCGGCTTTGAAATACGATCTAATACTGTCTACCTGATCATCAATTGTGTTACATACTAGGTAATTTAGCAATAAATTTTATTTTGTTTCATTTAATCAATGAAATTGAGACGGAGCCGTTCTTCTAACTAAATGGTAAAGACACGCGCTTCTTATTCGCGGAGTGCAGGTTAAATTTTTCAAGAAGCTTTATTCAGATCGTGGGAGAAGACTCCTGTTGAGGTTGATGTTTTCGATCCATCAGTATCTACTCTGATTTCTCGAGTGTCTGATCTGTAGGTGCTTTCTTCACGAAGTTGCACGGAATATTTTTTGTCCAAAATGTGTGTTTTTGGAATTAGGTCACATATAGTATACTTAATAAACAATTAACGATGGAATACCTCTATGCAAGTAAAGCGTTTGCTTAAGTATATAAACGAATTACACTTCTTACATATATACATACGTAACATCACGCCCATAATCCCTAAAGGGGTAGGCAGAGTCAAAGGGGCAGCATGCCCCTTTCAATCATATCTAGCCAAAAATAAAGCCGGCCTGGGTTAGATGAAAAATTGTGAAAAAGCAGTGACAAGCGGCTAACCTGTCGCCTACACAATCATACACCCAAAACCCGATATACCATTAGTCGCCTTTTACGACATGCTAGGCAAGAACCACAGTTGGCACATTCTTTTTTTTTGTCCCAGATCAACATGGGACTAATTAAACTTATTAAACTTCTTAAAATAACATTATCCCGTAAACCTATCGTGCTATTATAAATCTTATATACTTAGCAAATTATTAAGGAACATAATATATTTAATTTAGTAAACATCTTTATGTTATATTTCGGTGTCTGACAAGCCAACTTCAACGGAAAATATTATATATACCTACAGTTTTGTAAAAGATGTTGTTGAAAATAGTAACCGCCGAGTTTCTTGCTGGTTTCTTCTCGGTATAGGCAACATTCCGAACCGGTCGGTGGTAGATTCATGTTATTAGTTGATTTTCTTGTTAAATTGGTTGGCACATTCTTTTTTTTTGTCCCAGACCAACATGGGGCTAATTAAACTTATTAAACTTCTTAAAATAACATTATCCCGTGAAAACCTATCGTGCTATTATAAATCTTATATACTTAGCAAATTATTAAGGAATATAATATATTTAATTTATTAAACATCTTTATGTTATATTTCGGTGTCTGACAAGCCAACTTCAACGGAAAATATTATATATACCTACAGTTTTGTAAAAGATGTTGTTGAAAAGAGTAACCGCCGAGTTTCTTGCTGGTTTCTTCTCGGTATAGGCAACATTCCGAACCGGTCGGTGGTAGATTCATGTTATTAGTTGATTTTCTTGTTGAATTGACGATTTATAAGTGTTTTTTTCAAACCTATATAAATACAGAGACTTTGACTTTGACTATCACTTAAGCCTAGGAATATGTTAATTATTTTTTTTAACAAAAAACAACAATCGTTTTTCAAGTCCATAATAAAAGAACCTTTTAAGTATAAAGAGTTGACTATTGAACAAACATTATTTACCAGACTAACATAGAACGTTCGCTTATTCAGAACGTAAATAGATGAGCTAACAAATGAATCGGGACACAAATGTAGATCATTAATAATTGTCAAGTAGAGACTAGCTGCTAGGGATGTTTGAACTAAGATCACATCATTAATATTGAGTAGTACACGTAGGCGGCGGCCGTAGAAAGGATACATTACACGGAGAAATGCTTTCACCCTTTACGACGCCTATCTATTTGTCACAGCGAAAGGTCTCTGTGTGAATTAAGCCGAAATCGCTCTTCCAGTAAGAATTTCTGCGCCCAATACTCGCCACACAGGACGCGTGCCTGCCTAATGAATACAGATTTTCCGCCTGTCTTTTATATCGAGATATCTATATTAAATTCAGTAAGTATTTCACTCGGTATAACTGATTGTTCATATCATACTTTACTGTCTACTCTTTAGTCGTACAACTCCCTTTCTGGATGAAACATGACATGGGTTACTTGGATACCAACTCTATACCTACTCTGTACCATACAAACAGCAAATACTCTTGTCCTAATCGTGGACAGCGGTCATTCATTAGTAACTGTTCCTTATTTTCCCATCAGGAAGTCTCAAGATATATTGCTTACAATTAGAATTCCATTCTCGGCCACAAATAACATCGATACAATAACGCGAGTCGATACGTAGGTATGTAGATATATTTGGATGGCGATACCTATTTTGATATTTAGTAATTCCGAACCAAAAGGTGTTGAATCTTCTTAGATACTGGTCATACTAATATTCTTTAGGAAAATAAGTAGTTGCCGAAGATTAATGGTTGGTTATTTATTACACTTCCACATAAAAACTGTTAAGGGGGTTTTGACGTTAATTAATCTTTGGAATACGTAGCATATAATAGATAATTAAATTATAATAAATTATTCAGAAGACACACCAATTCTCTAGTTCCAAACTAAGTTTTTACACTTGTGCTATGGATACTATAGTTCGTGCCTGAATTGATGGTGCAAATGACATTAGATGAACCGTTGCTTTTCACTTAAAAATGTAGATATTTAATTGTATACCTATATGTTTTTATATGTTTGTTTGCAGTTCTTAATTGTCCTTTAATGACTACCGTATTAATAAGTATTATTAGTGTTTTTCATGAATCAGATGAATTCAATCCAGTAGATACAATATTTTATTTCACCATCAAAATAAATGAAAAATAAAATGAAAGTGAATTAGTGCAATATGCGTCAAATGTCACGTCAGCGATTAGTTTAGTGATCAACGGGCTTGTCAGCATAACATCTGAGCATAGGTAAAGACTACATCACATACATTGATCTGACTTCGAGGTGTGGTACTTATCACAAATACTTATAGGTATATTAACACCCAGACACAGTACAAACACAAGTGTTCATCACACGAATGTTTGTCCTGGGTGGGCATCGAACCCTTTTAAGTCTTGGCGCATGGGGCAGGGTCACTACCGAATGAGCCATCGAGCTCGTCAAAAGCTAACGTAACAATAAAGGCTGTTGTTTTTTAGGAACTACTGACACACAATTGCAAAAACAAATAAATAATAATCCCTACATATTTTAATTACAGCTGGACATTCCATTACAAGATGGCGATACCTAGTAACACTATTAAAATCGTGAAATGAACTACATATGAATGGTATTAACATATAATTGGGATCGTTTTATATTTAAGTTTATCGATTCTTGCTTTTTATTAAGGCAGTAACGCCGACAAAATTGTCACCGTTTACTTACAGGGAGCTAGTCGGTCAACCCATTAGCACGGCCTCAGCGGGGGCTCATGATCACTCCGCTCATGTTAATTTATGTGCTTTGTCGCTTTGTCCACTCACAATGGGTGCATTTTTATAGCGTCCCAGCCCGCCGGACACCCAGATTAACATCTATGGGTGCCATTGGCTTTCTCCTGTTTTGTGCAAGGCACAATAAGCTGACCGGGCACCTGGCATTAATGGCCCAGCGTAATGGATATTGGTGAAAAAATATTAGCTACCTATTGCTTTTGTGCAAAAGGGTTCGATTCAACACAATTGACGTTCAGAGTATAAAATGACATTCGATGTTTTTCGTTCTTTTGAATAACAGGATCTAATGTAAATAATATGTAGGTACTACAGAAGTCTCAGTTCAAACTGGAGTAGTTTCAAGCTACAAATGTCAACGTTATTTTACAAAAACAATGCTCAAAGAAACTTAATCACATTGACACTTTATTATGTTCTCGATTCTAAAAACATCAAATGGTCGTGACCCTCAGATAAAAAAACAAATGAAACAAATAAAACATAATGAAATGAAAACATTTTTTATTTTGTATAATTAAACGATATCACAAAAGCTGTCTTACAATAAATAAGAACTGTTGAATCGTCACTCATTTTCAATTCTAAGATCCTGATCGTCCGCGGCCGCCGCCCGGGGCGCCTGGCCCGCCACCATGTCTCCATGCACGCGCACCCGATACACACAAGTGTACACGGGGTGGCCCCAGTTAGTCAGCACCCTGACCCGCACCAGGTTGTACCCCTTGCTCGTGGGGTGCTGTACCTCGAAGTACTGGATGGGCTTGCCGTCCTTGTCGTACTCGAAGCTGCCGAAGTCGTGCGGGTAAGGGTCCGAGCGGAACTCCAATCCTTCAAATTGTACGAGGCGGGGTGCTGATGATATTTCCCTGTTGATACATTGTTTTTGATTTAATAAATATCTTTTGGTAATCATTTACTAAACACTTTATTGATTCATTAGATTTGAAGTACATATGTAGATATGTAAATTACCTAAATAAGGTGAATTAGTAACGACAACCTAACCACTTGTATCAACATCTTTACCATTGTTCATCCAATCACACTGAGTTTTATTAAAGCTTAGGTACTGCTCCCCAGACTCTTCGACGATCGCGGGCGTGAAAGTATGTTACTTGGTGTTAGTAAAATACCTACATTTTTATAATCATAATTAGGATCAGGGAATAAACAAGTAGCATGGAAAAGAGTCAAACGAAAATCTAATCCAGAACTAGTGACAGCTTTGAACACTACCTCTTCATCCAAACAAAATTGTGTACCTTGTGGGTGAAATGTGAGCCGGGATATGCTCTACACTGAAGCCGGTCACGTGGACGGTACCCAAGAGGCGGATGGTGGCTTCCCCGTGCGCGCCCTTCAAGTGGACATGCAAAAATATGCAACTCAGCATAAATCTTTGCATCAAAACAGTAACTTATTGGAAGCAGAGCATTACGCCGTTTATTTATATATATTAACTCGATATTATTCCACAGCACTAGACCAGTGACCGAATTTAAAATGAAAAATACCAATTTCGTGTCTTAACACCTAACGAACGAGGTGACTAGGTATGTTTTAAATGTTTCCGGTCATGCAAAATACTGTCCCACAGGAGACATAATTGAGACGCGAGGTCTTGTTACTATTAAGTTGGCTCTTTTTTATGTGATCCTTTTAAATGTAAAATGGATATCGATAGTTTCCGAAAACGAACCAATCATGGTACGGTGACAAATCCCTGTGTGACAGTTACGCCATCTAGCGGGTACTTTTTTGAATCAATCTTTACGGTGACAAGATTTTGCTTGCATTACAGTTACGCCATCTAGCGGGTATTTCATTAATGAAGTTCTTCTACGGCGCCAATGCCATAGCAAGTATTAGTCAAGCACCCAAGGCGAGTTTCTCTTCTCAACAGCGCCTACGCATGACTCAAAACATGGAGCTTATCAAATCTGTCCAACTGCTCTGCCCACTTAGGTTCAGCGCTTGGTACACCACTCGCACAGCCCTTGCCCTACTCACAGTAGCGTGCGGTGTATTTACGGTAGATAATGCAATGTTCTACAGGTGTACCTTGAAGGCCCAGCACTCCCCGGGCAACGTGCCGGCGCGGATGATGGCGCGCGCGCCGAGGCACTCGCCGCGGCACAACAGCGAGGTGAGCAGATGCAGCGCCCAACCCACAGACGACTCGTACACCAGGTGCTCCGTGGTGTCGCCGGTGTCCACCACGCGTCCGCCGGCCGTCTCCAGCGCGAAGTCTGCTACCTACCAAAACCATGGAGAGAGGGCGGAGGGTTGAGGTAGATATAGTGAGTATAGGTAGATGCTTAGTGTTTGTATAGATAGTACTAGCTGTGCCAGCGGTGTCACCCGAGTTTATGGTTAATATTATATAGACTAGCCCAAGTAACACAGATAGCAGTATAAGATCTTAGTAACAGCAAACCCGGGAGCGATAAGCTTAAAAAGCTGTTGATTAATGTCTGAGTAAACGTGTACTCAGCTCTTATTCAAGCAAATTGGGCACACTTTTAAATGCTTTAATTTGAATAATAGCAATATAAAATTGGAGTAGTAGCAATGTAATTGTCCACATAGCTTAATAACGTCTGAAAAACGGCAGTCGTTACTTATACACAGATGTTTTATCATGTTTATTCAGATAAATATTTGTGACTGTGATATTCAAAAACTACTCAGCTATAAGCACATTTGTACCACACTATTTCAAACAAAATGTGTGTTTCCTTCAAGAAATTGTTGACATCATTAATATTTATTAAGATATTAATGTGGACGGAATGAATACTTGGAATTGTTAAGTAATTTTTAAAAATACGAGTTTTAGCTATTACACAAGTGAAATAATATTGCGCAAGTAATTTTGTCGTCAATAACGTATGTCCTGTAACAATTGGTTTTACGCGCCGCTTCAATATCGAAGTTTAATGATAGAAATAAGTTAATGTACAAGACAGAAATAAGGCAAAAAAAAACTTTTAGCGTAATTCCTTATTTTAGTGTTTTAAAAGCAATAATTAGTTTATGTATAATACTCGAATTTGTATCTCAATTAATAAAACACAGCATTTGATAGCAAAAACAATTCCAAAAACATTGTTTTTGAGGTTATAATGGCGATTCCTATAAATCTGATTATTAGCTGCTCACGGAGCTGTTTTACCGAGCTGCTGCTGAATAACAGTTTTGACTCGTCATATATTAAGCTTTTATTTGGCAAAGTGCGGTATGGCGGAATAATTTCTGAATAACAGTTGAGTATTTGTTCACATGTTTTATTAAACAGCTTATTAGGGTTCAAAACAGAACAATCAAAAACTAGAAATTCGTGGAAAAAAGATTAGGTGATCGATCAAACTTTATTATTTAACTTAATTATATAATGCAATCATTTCACCTTAATAAAAAAAAAAATAAGGAAATGAATTAAAGCTATTTAGATATACTACTTAATCTAACGTAAAAAGGATGTAATTTTTTTTTTTGTTTTGTTTTATCTAGAAAAAAAGCTGTGGTAATCATGTTTTTTTTTTTCAACTTACGTACCTATGTCTAGTTTGAGTTAACTACTCGTATGTACTGCATACCTTATTAAAATGCTAAAAAGGGAAAAGAAACGAGGTCTCTTCTGGTTCCCCATCTATTCTAATGATAATGTAGCAATTTTTCATTGTCTGAAAACAAACGGATATTATACCTACATAAACGGAAACCTAAAACGAAATTAAACCTAGATAGATAGATTAATTGCCGCCGAAACCCCCTACATACTAAATTTTATGAAAATTCTTGGAGCCGTTTTCGACATTCAGATTACAATATAGATAGGTATACAATAGTTTTTTATTTAAAGATACTTATTAATAATATCATAATGACACATAATTTGAGTATACTGTACAAATTCAAAACCTCGGACACAACAATAGGTAGATTTATACTACCGCATTGAATGTACTACAAATACAAATCGCTAGAATATAATGATTCGGACCGCGCGTATTTTTGAATTCGTTAATATTCTCATCTGATTCATCTCCACTAGATGTGTAATCATCGTCACCCACACAGTCTGTATATGAAATTGCGGGTACGGAACACTCTTCTACGTACGATCGCACTTGACTGTTAAGGTTAGCTTGACCGCTTTCTTCCACAGCTAGTTTACTAAACACTATGCTGCCTACGCCCAACATACAACAACTAACGTTTAATAAATATCTACAAATAAAGCAATATTCAGCATTCTTCTGTGTAAATACTGTTTAACTAACTTTAAAACTGCTAGTTTCGGTATAAGAATAGAAGTATGTGTAAGAGAGTTATAAACTATGTCTACTTTTCTTTTATACCAATATAAGCTTAATTAGAACCCAGAAAATACTTTTTATCAGCAGCTGAATAATTCGCAAAATAAAGAACCTTATAAGATTTCAAAATAATATTAAAGCTGTTATTCAGATACAAGCATTTTAAAACCGAATTTTAACACTATTATTCAGCATCTAGTTGCTGAGGGTACTTTATACAGAATATAGCATTTTTAACAGCAATAAGCTTAATAATGTTTGTATAATAGTATTGTACATAACGTTTATTCAGCTTGTTATCTTTTAGCTTACTGTTATGCAAATTAAAGCTATGTGAAACTCTGTAAGCTTAGAAACGTTTGTGTAATATTGAGAATAAAAGTTATTACTAAGCCTTAAGAAAGAAGCCGAAATTATACAAATTTTACTAAGCTTAAAAAATTATAATAGCCGTAATACAACGTTAGTCAGAATTTGGCTATTTCCTTAACTGTAACACAAATGTTAAGTAACTATTAACTGTGTTATGAGTCGCATTAGTACTGTTATCATGCTTGTGTGTTACTTGGGGCTATTTCCGTCATACATAATTTCTATATAACTTTAACCATTAAGGCTGCACACGCGACGAAAGCTTAAAAATGGAGTAACTTCTCCCGTTTTCCCAACATTTTCCTTCACTACTCTGCTCCTATTGATTGTAGCGTGATGAAAAGTATACTATAACCTGCCCAGGAGTATGAAGAATAATTGTACCAAGTTTCGTTAAAATCCGTCGAGTAGTTTTTGTTTCTATAAGGAACATACAGACAGACAGACAGACAGACAGACAGACAGACAGACAGACAGACAGACAGACAGACAAACATTTTACTGATTGCATTTTTGGCATCAGTGTCTATCACTAATCACCCCCTGATAGTTATTTTGAAAATATATTTCATGTACAGAATTGACTTCTCTACAGATTTATTATAAGTATAGATAAGCGTAGTTTGATCATTATAAAATGAAAAGATTTTTTTATTTGATTTGACTACGTACTTAATTAATTTTGTGATATTTATTTACACCCAAATCCAGCAGGGGTGGACATCGAGAATGTTTTTTTAATTTTAAACAGTGGCTTTGTCCACCAGATGTGGACATCGGGAGTAGTAAAATGAAACTCGTGTCTTTGTCCACCCGGGGTGGGTAACGGGAATAACTTAAAAGTAATTATCGCTGTCCCCCAGGGTAAGACAACGAGATTTATTTTTAAATTTGTGTCACTGTCCACCCGCGGGGAACAAGCAGGGGGTAGACAGTGGGAATAATCGCTTTTTTGATGAGATTCTTAACATCTAATCTAATTAAATTAACGAACTTACTAGCCTACCACCTTTGATCTGAAATAAAAAGCTAAAATTGCATTCAAAGCCTACAACGACATCCAATACCAGTCACCTGTCTATCGTAGTCGGCGACATCGATCGTTTGTTGATTCTTGCGGCGCATCGAAGGCTCGAGCGCATCCTTGGCGCGCTCTGCGGCCGCTGCCACCGCGGGCAGCGCCGACGACAGCCGCTCCATTTCACCTTTCAGACGTTCGTGTTTGCGATTTACCTTTATAAGTAATTTTATTTGTAAGTAAATCTTTAATCTTATTTTAAAGTGGGCACCTACCTTCAAATTAGTTAAACAACATTTCACATCAATGTACAACTAAATACGAAATCCGCCAACAGACAACTGAGAACCCTTTATCTAGAGCCGATGGACGACGGCACTTACCTAAGTATAGATATATGTAATTAAAATGGCCTCATGCGTGCATGCATTGGTTTAATCCGATTCATGATGTGTTAATGAAGTGTCTCTCTTATCTTAGATAAGTCTCAGTTAAATCTCATTTTAATTTCCCTTAAATTTTCAACCTACCACATTTGGTTACATCGCCAAGGTCTAACCACGAGTTTGATCAATCAGTCAAAATACTCAATCCGTTACTGTACTACTGTTACTAGTATTATGACAAAATAAGATAACCTCTGTGAGGCCCCTGGTGAGCTGCGTGACGACGTAGCGCATGTCGGAGAAGTCCCCGTCGAGCGCGTCGTGGGAGGGCCCCCAGAAGTACGCGTACACGTGGAGGCCCAGCAGCAGCGTCAGTGACACGCATACGAACGACCGGAAGACGTTCCGGAGGCACCCGCCCCCGTTCTCCAACTCATAATCCATACGGAACACTAAGCCAGTAGACTCACTAATGGAAATTGTATTATCGTCCGACTGTTTGCTGATGAAATTGAGTGCTTATAGGTATATTTTGAATTTATACGCATGACAATATAACCATTATATTATAAATAAAAGTTAATATCAATCAATGATGAAATAATGTACAAGTCAGCAGTCAACAAAAAGAACGGTTTTGTATGCTCTGTGATCTATGCATGACCTATGACAGTAGCTGAAGTGTGTCTTTTCAAAGAGGCATTATTAGCTGCATTAATCTATATCTACTGTAAAAATTTATCGCTGAATGTGTTGCTAAGCGCAAACCTCGAAAACAGCTGAACCGATTTCGCTAATTCTTTTTTAGTTGTGTTTTTTATTATCAGGTGAAGGTTCTTATGAACGAAAACAGTAAAAAAAAGTGCACGGAAAAAAAATGGGTATTGAAAATCCGCGAACGGGGCGTTACAAAGTGCGCCGGGTCAGCTGGTTTTAAATGAGTCCTTTACTTCTATCAAACAGAACAGTTAAGGAGACTAATATACCTACTTATCAACAATGTCAGGGCAAATATTAAAATGACGCGTATGAATTTTTAATAGGTGTTAATATAATGCTTAATAGGCTTAATACAACTCAATTTATAATATAATACCATTATAACTATGGACAAATGAAACCCATTATATACATAATATTATATTAAATACTATAATAAAGAACAGGATAACATCATTCACATCTATGAAGAAACATACAAAACTTGTAATATTTTAACATTGTGACTTTGTAAAGTTTTAGATTAGGTACTATATAGTAAAAAACCTATAGTAAATTTTACACAAAAAAAAATATTCGTTATTAATGCATGTACAGAAACCAGTCAATGTTTAAACTTACAATGCATTGTTTCGGTTGGCAATACTTGCCATTGGATATTGTCTAATACCTATGTGTGCAATACGAGCCTGGCTGTATTTTTTTAATCAGAAGGTATCAACCTAAGCCTCATTTTCTTTTTTGTCAGACGTAAGGGTGATAAAGGCGAACTAAATAACTGTTTAAGTCTCTAAAACCCATAATTTTCTTATTGCTTATGTTTCGGTGACACATGTATGTAATATGTATAAAAAAAAGCAAATTGCCAATTGACATTATTTTTCTGATTTATTGTTGTTTTATCTACAGGTTTTATAGCCGATTTGAGTTAGAATATGAACCGATCATAGATGCAAAGGTGCGATCTGTCCGCAGGGCGCAAGCGGCGCAGGAGGCGCGGGCGGCGCAGGCGGCGCTGGGGGCTGCGCGCTAGGGCTTCTGCGCCTGCGCGGCGTACTCGATCTGCGCGGCCGCGACCGACTTCATGGCCTCGTGCGCCTGCTGCACGTTGGCGCGCCACGCCTGCAGCACGCCGCGCAGCTGCTGCCACTGCGCGCGCCCGAACGTGCGGTGCATCGTGCTCGACACGCGCACGCTGCGCCCCGCCTGCTCCATGCGCGCGCGCACCAGCTTCGTCTTCAGCACTGACACAGTCATGTTCATCTTACTCATAATGTTATCATCATACTTCACCATACAAATACGGTGATACAGGTCACACAGGGGATAAAACTGTTATACAAGTAATTAAATACAGTAATTATAACACTCATTATAGCAAGCCTTTAAGAGGGTGATAGTAACCTCTCAGTAAACTGGAGTGATAGGAACTGTAATTTACCAAGCCATTAAATAATAAACTTATTTACCTTCAATAATGAAAGCTTCCACTTCCTTTTCTTCAATCTGAAGTTCAGTTGTAATTTCATCGAAACTGATTTCAGCATTAGATTCCGCCATCTGCATGAATGTCAATATTCTCATTTTCTTGATATTTTGTTCATGGTTCAATCCTGGAAAAATAACAAAATGACGAAATTAGTGTAAACGTTATGAATTATGTTAGATACAAAAATAATTTAAAAAAAAAAGATATTCAGAAAAACAATTAAAATCTTACAAATTGAAACAACAGTACTGAGCCATAGAACCTGCTGACACTTTTATTATATAATATTTAATTATGTATTGTAATTTATGATGTGTATATAGTTTAAAATAGAAATATCACACAAGTTTAAGATAGAAATATCTTTAACTCACCTTGAGAATGAACAAATTCTTTGTGATTTTTATAAAATGTCTGGTAACTTGACAACTTCTCTGATACAAAGATGTTGAGGAGATCATGGATGAGCTCTCCCTCCAAAAATCGCACTGGCTTTAATGCCAATAAGGGGTCCAGCAGGAATGTGTTGGGATCGGCCAGGGCAGTTGCAATGCATTTGATAGCATCTTCCCTCGCATATGAAGCATTCTCATCAGTGTAAGTACCAAGTAGTTCAATCATTACTTTAGCTGCAAGTTCACTGTAAGAATAATGTTAAATATTAATCAATATAAATTTTAATATTATGCATGAAATGTGCATGCCATATTAGTGAAGATGCCTATAGTAAGAAGAATAGGTATCTAATATGAAACAGCATTGTTCCTAATAGTCCTGCTATAAAAAAATATACCTATAATTATTAAAAAGCCATATTGATAAATTGTTTGTTGTAAAGACAAAGTACAATGTTGTATGACAGAAAAATTTTAAGAGTACCAACCTGTTTTGGTCTTTCAATACTTGGTGCAACAGCCGATACAACTTTTGCATTTGCTCATTCGAAGGTGGGCAGCCAGCAAACTCTTTTCTGAGTTGTTCCACACCAGTGAAGACATCCCTGACAGACCCTACTCGTGCAGCCAGCTCAATCACATGATAGTACACATGGTAGCGCAGTGGTGAGTTGGCCTCCAAGTTGTTATAAAGGCGCCACAAGCTATAATAGAGATAAATTAACAATTTAAAATATTAGTCTGATGAATCTAAAAAAATGCTTTTAATATATCTGGTTGATAGTAAATGTGGTTCAACTATTTAAACATTAAATTAATAAAATATAAATAGAATTATTACTTTGTTCACATTAAATTGATAATGTTTCTAGTCAGTCCTATCAAATACTGTAATTAAAGATTACATATTAATAGAGCACATAGTTAAATATTTTTACAGAGAGTAGCATACTTACGATTGAAGAGCAACCATTCCAAGTCTGGGTCCAGGGGCCTTTGTTATTCTCTGGCTGAATGCCACAATTAAATTCTCTCCTCTTTCTAAAGGAATCTGGAAAAACATAACCAACTATATTACTAGCTACATTAACTTGGACACTCCATTTAATTGTAGATTTATCTATTCATACACATATCCCACTATATCTCACATAAGCATTACTTTTTCCCCCTATGTGAGACCAATATTGTTTGAAGATCAGTTAAATACATAGTTAATACATGAATAAGCACTGAAACAAACTCACAAATTTTAGGATTAGGACAAATTAATACTACAATGGATACCCATATGGTGTATAATTAATTACCCTGACAAGTATGATTTGATCAGCCCCCAAACTAGTGGGAAGTTAAGTTAACCTATAGTCATGATCAATATATATTTTTTTATTCAGTTTGGTGCGGTGAAGCTGACAAATACTTTTTTTATTTCCGCTTTTAGAACAAATCAAGTTTATAAATAACTTACAGAAACCATAATGGAAACAATACTGTTGAGGATAGCTTCAATCTCGGCCTCGTTTGGCTCCTTGAAGCACACATCACACACACCAACTATCTTGTGTAAATCATCTTCAATGCCTTTGGGGGATTTTTCTTCTGATATCTCAGCACCAAGACTCTTGAAGTATTTGCGTAGTTCTTGGGCCTGTAATATTCAATAATTACAGAAATCTATTTCCAACTCTTGTATTGATTTTCCCACGATTTACCAAAAGTTTTGTGCAACAGAATAGCAAATAAGTATGTTTAAGTCTGTGTCTTTTAGTAAATGCTTAACTAACTGGCTAACTAACTAATATTAAATGGCAGCACATTACAGAATATAAATATTAAGAAAAAAAAGTGAATATTTTACAGACTTTAAAGGTATCATTGATTAACTTGTAGAGGTTAGAAATAACAGCATTCAAGGAAAGACCTACTTGATCCTCAAGCGATATATCCATAAAAACAGCTGGGCCCTGCATGTTGAAAGAGAATATTTATAATATAAATAATTTAATGCTTTTTTACACAGATTTATGTAGAAACTACATGTGCCTTCGCTTCGCCAGCAAAACAAGGTTTTTTTTAATTCAGTGAAGCTGTCATATACTTTTTTTTATTTCTGCTATATGCAGCAAAGGAAATTTATAGTAAGTTTATTTAATTTAACATATTAAAACAATTCTTATTTGTACATAATATCATTGGATAAAAACCAATTCCCATACCAAAGCAATTATATTACAAAAAAATTCGAAAAAAGGTAGTAGAATATTATCATTGTTCTGGATTAATCACTTAAGGGGATGGATGGGATGGGGGTAAAATGTTACATACGTCTATCTGTAGCTTTATCTTTCTGACGTAAAAGTTATACGTTTAAATAATAAATCGACACATGGTGGGTGGGAGTGACAAATAATCCCTTGAGTTTTTTTTTTCAATATTTTGAAAATATGCTTTCATAAATTACTTCTCTGTATTAATTATCTAAAATGTCTAGTTTTCAAAAACTCAGCGGTACCCATTTAAGCATTAAGGGAACAAAATTAAAGAACAATTCAGTTTACGTATCATCTGGAATACCTTCCTTAGATTATGTTATTGGTAAAGCAACACAATATAACCCTTTCAAATGATTTACTTTTATTGTGCAATTGATGACTTATTAATAATATTATATTTATTGTAGGTGGGGGTTTGCCCGCTGGCGCTATATTCGTAGTTGGTTTGTATAATAACACTTACAAATAAACTTCATTGTATTAAATTGTGACAATAAACTTTTGTATTCATTTCTGATTTTAGAAGAAGATATTTTAGGAAATTACAGCAGAGTTCTCAATAAATACTTCCTTGCTGAGGGAGTTGTTTGTAACCATGAGCTATTTATAGCATCTACAGATGAAGAGCCACATAATATTGTAAGTTTTATTTTATTGAATAGGTACTAAGTATATAAATTATCAAAAAAACATCGCCAAATACTGTCAGCGCATACTATTATTATTTTTTTTATTTGGCCTTCCTCTTATGTGTGGGATTCCAAATTATCGATATTATTATTGTAATCTAATCCTCTTTCAATATTTTAAAGGTAAAAGAATTGCCACAGCCATGCACAGCACCTCTTGAAGATGAAGTCACAGAGTCTACTCAGAGCATTGACAAAATGAAGATAGCCTGGAGATACGAAGGGCTTAGCCAGGTTGAGTCCTCATTTGGGAGTAATGCAAATTTTGGACATCACTTTGATCTTAGCAAACATATAAGTGATGATACAATAAAAAAATGCAATGTATCATATTGCTACTTTGATTCCAGTAACAAAGGTGTAAATGGTAAGTAAACAATTCCCCATGTAAATTTAGCATAGCAACATAATATACTCACATTCAACTAAATTACTAATCACCATAAGATTGTATTGTATTGTATTTTGATTTGATTCAAATAGGCGAGGTGACTAATAAATTCTGTTTAGTTCTTCAGTTAGATTTAAAAAAATATTGAACACATATTTTTTTATTTATTTGTCTAACAAACATTGACGAAGATACAATGCATTCAAGTTGCATGTGACGTCACACTTTCAAAATTTTTTTACTAAATAGTGATGTCACAAGCCCCCTGTCCAAAACGTTGATGCTCTTTATCTTTGTGATTTTTTGTTAATTTGATAAAGCAAAAGATGTCTAGTATTTTTGTAAAATCTAACTGATGGACTAAATAGAATTATAGCTGTTTATTGTAGTCATCATCCCTATTAAAATTCAAAATATCTTTATTTATATAGGGTTTAAGAAAGAATTTATAGTAACTGAATGACATAGAAGTAACACAGTTTTTACAAGCTAAAAAATGATCCAAAATATTGTTGTTAAATATTATTTATTAATTAGTGTTCTCATTTTCAGGTTTCCGAAATGGCATATATTTTAGTCTTTTAACCAGAATTAAAGAAGCTATTGAGAACAATAAACAGAAAGTTAATAAAGAAAAGAACATTTTGCGCATTAGTATCCAATCCTTAGGTTCTCCAACCTGGATGGCACTGGACTGTGAAGAAGAAGCACATGAAAGCTATGGCCAAGATCTGATAAAGTTTATGTATTGCTTGAGAGTTCTTATCAGGGATAGTAATGCTGTTGCATTTATTACCGTCCCATCTCATTTATTTGATGTAAGCAACATATTTTTTGATTAGATTTTTCCATACATTATAAGTTAATACAGATTTCTTATTACTTGCTAAAGTATACCTACATTGTTGACTGCAATACAATATTTTAGTTGTACATCACATTACACTGTAGAAGAAACGAAAGGTGTATGTCAGGATCGTAGCAAATGGAAGTACGTGATCTCTGCCTACCCCCATGGGAAAAAGGCGTGACATTATGTATGTATGTATGTATGTATCACATTACATATAACCATTGTGAATTTAAAATTTTACTACACAGAGGACAACAATTTTAAAAATTATTTGGATATTCTATAATACAAGATGATAAAATCGAATGTGGACTGTTTTCTATTTACAGGAAGATCATCTAATGAAACGTCTCCTGCATTCTATAGATAATAGTGTAAAAATTGAATCTTTTACTGGATCAAGCAAAGAAACAAACCCAGTTTATAAAGACTACCATGGTCTCTTCCACATAACAAAACTAAGTGCTATGTATTCAATGGTACCCTTTGTGCCTCCAAGTTTAGATCTAGCGTTCAAATTGAAAAGGAAAAAGTTTCTTATAGAAAAGCTGCATCTTCCTCCAGGTACAAGTTTTTTAAGTAGTATGTTTTATGAAATATAGATAAAAAATTCATTGTTCTAAAATTGTATATATGTACTTACTTTAATTAATGTTACTTTCAGAACTTCAAGAGACAAGTGAGCGAGAACAAGATGACATCACCTCTACACCATATTCTTGTGGAGGATTTAAGAAAAAAGATATTGAATTTTAATAAGTCATTTTTAAGAATGTTTTTCTTAAGATTTAAGGAATATAATATGTTTTATTATAATCTGTGTTTAATCTTTTTTTATTGAATAATACCGAGTTAACATTGAGAGGGACTATTGGGAGTTATTAAAAAAATGTCTTACGAATTCAAAATGTACAATTTAACCATTACTTATGTACAAGGAACTTTAAATAAATAACATTAATTAAGTCTATTACAAAATTGACGTCGTTTAAAAAGTTTTTAAAAAATCAAGTAATATCTCTACATTTATCGTTTTAATTTACTGGTTATGTAATTAAATCAATTTACCGAATGGTCATACAGGCCACTAAAATCTACTCGTACATATCATCTGAGGTCTCACATTCACACATTTTTGTGTCAGAGTAACTGAAGCATTAATTTTAAACAAAACTTCCTTAATTATTAGTCACCCCACCTGCCCAGCGGAGCGCATCTCCCTAAAACCGGCGAATCTATTCACGTTTGTTGTTTATTCACATGTTGGCGGTGCCGCGTTTCGACGCCGACCGTATCCGGTTTAAACTCCACATATCTTCTATTGTTAATAAATAGAAACAAGTGTCTCCGATTATCAACGAGATGAAGTGCAGAAAAGTTGCAAGTGCCAAAGTTCTGTTCGGATTTTTTAACACTCTATTTTTCGTAAGTTGCGTTAAAGTACTCACTTACCTATGCTAAAAAAATACGCGTGCACACGTTTTAAAATTCGTATTATGAATAGGTAACACGTACATATAGATTGTCTATTTATATTTAAAGGCAAGTGGGTTCCTGAAAGTGGTGTGCGGGTTTCTGCTGCTGTGCGACACGCAGCGGGTGCTTCTCTCCCGGCTGCTGGCCTCGCCCGAGGAGGGTCTGGTTCAGGCGCCATTCTACTACCTGGCGCTGGCGCTGCTGGCTGCCGGTCTGGCTGTCTGCGCGACCGCCGCCATCGGCTGCTGGGCCACCTACATGCCGGGATATGTTATATTGACCATAGTGAGTCACGGACTAGTAAAAAAAGAAGGACTCCACGCTGTCATACTATAGCGTGAAGCCACGTTTATGCATGTGTGAGTGAGATACTTTATGGATACCAGATGTCGGATATCTGTCATTTGGAGCACTTATTATGTCAATGTGTGCCGTAAGTTGCTTGTCAAGTTGGAGTACCTGAGGAGCTTCAACGTCTAGTTACTGGCGCTGAGTCCTTCTTTTTTACTAGTCCGTTTAGTGACTTAATTTATTAAACAAGCATTATATGAGGCTGTTCTTTTAAAGGAGATCCAGTGGGGTATGATTGTGAACTTAAAATCTATAGATACCTACTAATAGGAGGAATATACAAAGGTGTGTGTGTTTATACTTCTTTCACTAGACAACAGATCAATGTGATGTTTACATACGAAAAAGTTGAGGGCCACTGAGTAGTTAACGTAACTAGTATATTATCCCCTAATTCCTAAAGAGACCGCATGATTGAACCCACATTTAGCAAAACCAGGATGCTGTAGATACTTAAAAAGCTTTGTACCTACAAATTTGTACCTAAAATGCACATCATGATAAGTTACAACACCATTGATGATGCAATCTATCTATGTAAATGTCTATTTATATCTACTAGATAATGCTTGTAATATTGTCGAAGTACGATTGTTCAGTTCAGTCATCAGTTACATTCAGAGATTTTTAAAATCTAAAACATCAAAACTTATTAATTCTCACCTTTAGTTTCAAAATCCTTTGTGCGTGGCTTGTACTCGCGTCACGTACCTACACGTACGTAATGTAACGTTTATACAAATAATGTTTGTCACCTAATCACCCGAAGTTGACCGCGACCAGATCTACCTCAAGTTTATGCTGTAAGAATCCCTTTGAGCAGCATTAATAACGATCGCAACGTCGGATCGGCAGTACTTCCTGGTGGTGCTGGCGCTGCTGCTGGGCGAGTGCGCGGGCGGCGTGGCGGCGGCGGTGTGGCCGCGCTGCCTGGGGCTGCAGAACGCGCGCGGCGGCGCGGTGGGCGCGCTGCAGGCCTACTACGCCTTGCCCGACTACGAGCAGTTCACGGCCGCAGTCGACCTCGCGCAGACGCAGGTATCTACACTACATTAACGTGTAGGTA
>OX596206.1:6923078-6967693 GCA_951394215.1 Glyphodes perspectalis | reverse complement strand
ACAACTGCAATGGCACAATTTTTCCTAATAGGTTCCTACTTAGATTTTTTCCTTTGCAGTGCAGAGAGACACTCTACACTCTGGCACTGCGTACAATTTATAGCAATTTTTTTCTAGTAAATTATAGGTACTAACTCAAATAACAAATTAATGCGAACGATTCGACCTTCTTCCAATGATTTTGTACAAACGTGTGACGTCAATCGACGCCTTATTGCCGAAGTAGGCGTTTTGACAGCTCCAATAATCAGTGTATTTTTTAATGTTTTTTTTATGAAATACTAAAAAACAAAAAAAATAAATGTTATTTCTAGAGTCCTTATACATCATTAAATAATGTGCGATGGTTTCAGAAACTAGTCAAATAGCCTATTGTAAGGATGTCATATTTAAATGATGGATTGTAAGTAATAAAACTTAAGTAAGTTACAAGTATACATATACATACCGATATATTTCCATTACTCATTTCAACATCTTATCTATTTCATGATTCATGTTTACTCGTCTATCAAAAGCAAGTTATATACAGTATGTTTGTATTTTTATCACTACTATCTGCTCGATTATATTTTTCCTGATACTATTTTAGTACCACAACTATTGCATATACGGTAAAGGTAAAGGTAAAAATATATCTTATATGTATATCCAACTACGCGTGAAATTAATCGCGTATTCAATCAGTACTTAATAAAATAATTACAAACATAACTCACCTGTCCCTTGCACACTCATCATCTGATTTTGCTGCATGATAAGATGCGACATCGAGGACTGCTGTTGATTCGAAGCCCTGAAATAGACGTCCTTGTATTAGTTTATAAAATCAGACGACATCTGCCTATTACTTTATGGCCTATAATAAGTAACCATTGATGATAAGAAAATCATACATCAACTTGGTTTCCATGGTTAAATAAATATTTGTTAAGGAAAATTACAACAAACGAAAGTATTTAATTTAGCGAGAATGGTAATTGCATTTATGTATTTAGTGAAGCGACGACCTATCTCACCTTCGTTATCCTTAGATAAGGAAACCAATAAAAATGGATCATGGTTCCACATCCAGTTATTTAATAGAGCAGGTTTCCTCACGATGTATTTTCCCACCTTTAAGTATCAATTCGTTCTATAATAGAAAGATCCTTAGGTACACGCCCAGGTTTGAACCTCGGAAATCTCGCATATGAGATACATTTCCTTATCATTAGAGCTAGGTACCTCTGTTGATTAGTAATACCATCTACCCTTTTATAACCAATCCTTACTTACTAATTACTAATTATGCATTAAATCATTTTTAATGAGTAAGGGCTGATACAAGATCGAAGAATTCCTCAATGACAAAGATTTATGGTTAACTTCATAATGAATTGTTCATCTGCAGTGATATCTAGTCTTAAGTGTGGATTAATTAAGTTTACAAAATTGTATAATTGGCATTTAAAAGAGTAACTATCGAGTTCTTGCCGGTTTCTTCTCGATAGATTCTACCTTCCGAACCGGTGGTAGTATTATTTGTTCTTTTTTTTGTATATTGACTATTTATAAGTGCTTTCTTGAAGCCTATATATAAAGATATTTTGAATTTGAATTTGAATTTACCACTAACCTAACCAATTAGTTGTGTCATTTACCCTATTAAAATCTATGGTAATAATTTTGTTCCACGCTGGTCTGGGACTTAAAAAGAATGTGGGAACTGTTTTCCTTGCCTAGCATGTCGTAAAAGGTGACTAGTGGTAGGTCGGGTTAGGTATGTGATTGTGTAGGCGATATTACTTGACACCACATTTTTACAATTTTCCATCGAACCCAGTTTTATTTGGCTGGTTAAATGGGCTAGCTGCCCCTTTGACTCTGCCTACCCCTTCGTGAATTACGGCGTGATGATATGTATGTATTATCTACCTTTGCTGCTGGTGCTGCATCAGCTGCTGTTGCTGCAGGCGCGCCTGCTGCAGCTGCATCTGCTGCTGTTGTTGCTGCGACATGCCGCCGCCCATGCCGCCCATTCCGCCCATGCCGAAGCCTCCTGGAGGAGTTATTCAAAATAATTACTACATGTATTTTATTTATGTCTTCGATCGCATCTAAGGTCGCGCTTAAGGATACCAGTGATAACAAATATTTAGAAGTATTGGTTTTTGTTGACGGCTTTACTTCAGTTTTTTGTACGGTGAACTTTAATGAACTAAAACGATCGGCAAGGACCCCCTAATCAATAAGAAATAGTAATACATTTTATTTTAATACTACACACGATCTAGGTATATTGATGTGGAACAAAGATATATACTTGGAAATCTTGACGAACCCTTCAAAATACGCTCGCAGACTACCAGGGGTCCGTAGATTCTATAGTCTTAGGAATCGCTTAGGTGATTTCTTTCTCGTTAATGCAATAGGAGGCACGTACCTTGATGATGGTGCGGGAACTGCTGGCGCGCGGCGGCCTGCTGCTGCATGAGCATGTGGCGCCACTCGGGCGAGTACTGGCGCGCGTGCGGCGGGAACGGGCGCGGCGCCGCCGACGCCGCGCGCCGCGCGCCCTGCGCCGCGCCCGCCCCGGGGCCCACGCCGCCGCCCGGCCCCACGCCGCCGCCGGGCCCCACGCCCCCGCCGGGGCCCACGCCGCCGCCGGGGCCCACGCCCGCCGCCGGGGCCCACGAACCGCGCCTTGTACTCGGGCGGCGGCGGCCGCATCTGCTGCTGCTGCGCGCGCAGCATCTGCTGCTGCTGCTGCTGGAGCGCCTTGGCCTGCTGTTCGCGCGATATACCCGCCGCTGCCACACCTACAATTATTAAAAAAATTATGAGTTATATAGCATAATCGAATGACATTTTAATATCATAAGCATTTTAATGCATTCAAACTTTTTGCATATGTCTTTATCATAAAATAAAAAAAATTATAATCAATACTATACTATTAGGATTTTCCGAGGATATCTACTCCAACTTTCCATACTATTTAGGTAAATTAAAACTAAGCGATGTACCTACATAAATAGGTATAAGTAAACCCATTATGTATGTAGGTATATGCTATTAAATATGAAAGGTCATGCTATTTTCGCTTGAATAAATTCAGTTAAAATAGTAAGGTATGGCTATATATATCTATTTTGTGCAAAAAGGTAAAATACATATTGTGCTATATGTACGTGCAAAGCAAAGCGGACCGCCAATACCTCACCCGGTGCACGCCTAGGCTCTTTCCCACCGTCTCGATCGCAGCCAATGATATTCGTGGTGGTTCCCCAACGGCGGCGGTAAGCTAGCTAAATAATACTTACCAAGAGGATGGGAGCCAGTACCTGGTGCCGGCTGTGGCGGCGCCTGCGCGGCCGGCCGCGAGCGCATCGCCTGCGAGAAGTTGATGCTCTGCGACTGGGACACCGAGTACGTGTCGCATCCGTTGCCTGGAAATAATAACAAGAATATAAATAACTTTGAAATATTCGTAGCTAACTTGATAACGGTATATTACTGTTTAGATATTCGTACAACGCTGGTGGTTGCTCAATGAGCAAGAATGCGAGTCATATAAGCGGTGGCTGTTCAATTAAAACCGAGCACATACCTCTAAATTTTAAATGTTTAATTACGGATTCAAACCACCTGCCAGTAGTAAACAAAAATATCTAAATTATCTGGTCCCCCTGTCTAAAGGCAACAAGGGTCATGTGGCAGTCGCAGTCAACTATGGATGGCCTAACGAGACGAAAGCATAAACAACTTTATGACTCAAGTACAAATGACTACAATCATCACACGACCATTTTCAAACCCTCACCGTAATTGATTTCGTGGGAAAGGCCTCAATATAAAACTTCTCATATAGGTACTCAAATAACATAAATAACATGAAAAATATTCAATAAAACATATTTTTGCGTCAATACGTATAAATTCAAAATCAATTCCTAAATTACGTAACAGTAAAGGCTACTTTGTGAAATCGGTAAGTATTATTTATGTATTTATTTCAATCAAATCGACATCCCCAACGTTGAAACTTCAACATTTACGTATTTGACCCATTTATTCCGGTACTTCATTACATTACATGTCTGCTTGACGGCTAAGTCTTGTATGTATAAATAAACGATTGCGTAAGGTATTATTTGCACAGAAGGGACAGTCCCACTCAGTACCTTTAAAAAGTTTGTATTGTAGAATACGCACTCTAGTAATATTCATATAGGTGTGGTATGTGCTTTTTTCAGAAAGTGATAGAAAAGCTATTATTTTTTTCGTATTATTTAAAAGACTAAGATGTAACCAATTATATATATTGCAATACACTTGTAGTACATTTTGAGTAGAAAATGAAATTAAAAAATACTAGAAATCACTATTTTCGTAAAAATCTAATGATATTAAAATACCTAATAGTAAGTTAGTATTTTGGAATCAATAAACTTTTATATCCCACAAGAACGTTACAGTTCATGTAAGCAACTTAAACAGGGATTTCGAACTTAATAAATCATAGTATTAATTTAGCAACAATGAGCGGCATAGGTATTTGGTGTAGTATCGTCACACGTCGGGCTCATCCCCGAGGCGCGCGGCCCGTCGCATTCTCGCCGATCGTCAACCTCTCGGCCCTCCCCTCGCCCTCGCAGTTACACATCGCACAACCACTACATGTTACGGTTGCTATGTTGCTACGCAACGCGAACCTAATCATCTAGAGATGGTGCTAGCACATCTCTGCCTACCACCAGCGTTGCGTTAATATACTCTTTAATGTCTATGCACAACAGATTCGTCAAATAATATAGGTATAAATACTGGAACATACCTATATTGCTATTATTAGCAATATAGGTATGTTCCAGACATGCCATTGTGTATTTTGCCACCTTTAGATATCGGCTGTGTAGTGTATGTAACATTAAATTTACTACCTATTCAATTTAGTTATTGAAAAATTTTTAGTTAATTTTATTAAACAGCAACACTTCAAAAGTCAAATATAAATTGTGTATGTCATTTTCCGTTTAAAAAATCAGCGCTTTCTTTTGTCAATTTAGAATTAGAAATGATCTTATCTATGAAAAAATTGTTTACTGTATTTTTTTTTTTATAAGTTGTAAATTTAATAATTCGTCGAGTCGAGTGTTCAGAGATCCTGGCTACGAAACCGAGGGTCGCAGGTTCAAATCCCGCCAGAGGAAAATGTTTCGTGTGATGAACATGGAAATTTGTACTCGAGTCATGGATGTTTATAAACGTATTTCAGTACGTCTATCCGTTCACCTAGTATCTATAATACAAGCATAAGCTTAGTTTGGGATTAGGGAATACGGATGATGACTCCATTATAAAACTATAATTCTATTTAGTCCGTCAGTTAGATTATAGAATACAAAAATATTAGGCACATATTTTTCACTTTATCAAATTAACAAAAACATCACAATGATAAAGAGCATCAAAGTTTTAGAGTGGGGTCTTGCGACGTCACTATTTAGTAAAATTTTACGAAAGCGTGACGTCCCGCGTAACTTGATTGCATTTTATCTTCGACAATATTTGTTTGACAAATAAATAAAAAAATACGTGTTCAATATTTTTTTAAATCTAACTGACGGACTAAACAGAATTTTTTAGTTACCTTGCCTATAATTATTGGTGTCAGTCTGGAAAATTGATTTATTTTAATAAACGGCCTTCTTTGTATTCAAAATGTCAATGAACATCCTAATATAGTTACCATAAATCACGTATCAAGGTATGACAAATTGTTTTTTCCATAGTGTATTTGACTTAGTCATAGGGAAACACATTCATATCTCTATCCAATAGGGAGCAAACGGATTTGCCGAATCAGTATTGAAAACATTCCCGGTTAGAATTGAATCATCGGTTTAGCGTTTCATCGGAATGACCGAGTAGGTGTGTGTGACCACGATAATACTTTCACGCGAACACAAGCGCACGTAGATCAGTGGTCGCTTCGTCACTCACTGCTACATAACTTCAAGCGCGTGGCTCGCCGCCTTAGGACGTTTAATGGAATGCATAAGCAGATCATATGTACATACATCTCTATACAACTCAATCAATACTGCATGAGCTGTGTGTAATTGTTTCGTAAGCGGCTAATTATAGTCGGTTCTAAGAATATTCAAGAAGATTATCAAAGGTTTATTTTTAGCACCTGCATGTACATATACCAGTCATGGCATAATCATAGTATTTATTATAAGATATTTACTACAAATATGTGCCAAAATAAAAAAATCCCAAGCACTTTCATATTTAACCTGTACATTGTAAGAAAGCGCAGATCGTAAGTGGTTTGGATATAATTGTAGATAAATAACTGTAAACGATCAAATTGCAAAACATTCCAATGGGCGCGTAAGGTCGCTTAGCGACAAAACAACATTGTTTAACTATAGATAAGCTCTATAGGACTAACGGATAGGTTTTGCCATACTGTTTACATATCAAAAACTAATCTAACGAGAAGAACAGCTGTACCATACAGAGCGAATTTTAACATAGGTAGCAATTCTTTGGGTTTAGCAGCACGATACCCTAATTAGTGTTTGGAATAAAATGTAAAGCCAGGCAGACAGGGGCTGACCTATAATCGAAATGGTGTAACTTTTTGTTTATTTCTTTAGTTTTGTTATCAAGTTTAGTTTTTTACAGTATTTGTTTTTATTCAGAAAAGTAACCTCGCATGCTTAAACAGCCATTACGAATCTGCGGTAATGACATAATCTAGTGTACCTTGGTGATGCTGGGGTGATGGGGTGCCCTGATGCTGGAAGCTGGCGTACATGCCCTGCTGCGCCGCCACCGACACGTGTCCGCCGCCGCCCCCCGCGCCGCTCACCTGCATGTGCTGCGCCGCCGACACCTGCCGCCAACATCATATACGTCACTCAATTGCAATTAGAACTCTCAGTGGCGTAGCTAGGCGAGGGCGAAGTCGCCCCTCACTCACGGCCTAGCACTCAAAGATGCCTCGCGAGGCCTCTTTGCAAGCATGTTTGGTAAGATAGGTTTATTGGGTAGATCTTGGAAATGAAAGAAGAGACTTCGCCCACGTCTATATTAGTCAACGCACCGCCACCACTGAGACACTACTAGACAACAGTCCAGCATTAGAACATTATTTAAACTTCGCGAATCACCTTACAACGCACAATGGGTGTAAGTCAATGGATGTAAGTGTTAAATTTTACTACAAAAAGTATGGGCCTTTACACGTCCAATTCATCGAGTGAGTTCGAAGAGATAAGAGGACATACTTTTTTCCCAGCAAAAAAAGAAATGTTCCTTAAAGACGGACTTTCGTAAATAGGCCGAATCTACGCGCAAGAAACAACGAAAGAAAAATAAATAGTGTAGTGAAATAAAACAAAAGACCGGGCGGATCTAGCTAGAATACTGGCTATCGACTCGTAATTTCTTAAATCTTCCAAAGGTTATACCTGGAATTAACTCAGATTCGTCTGAATGTCGAGCCTACACCCTCCCTAAATCTAAAGGACCATCGGAGGGCATGAGACGGAACTAGTGACTTCTTTCCTTTGTTTTGTGATAGTTTTATTTTAAATTGTATAACGACGACTTCATAGACGCATTACTTAGGTATAAAGTTATTGAAACTGATGTGAACATTAGCTACCCTAAAATGTAATTTACCGTCTTGTTTTAATTTATAGCATCAGGAAATGTATATTCGAGGTATATTCTGCCTACTTTAAAGGTTAAACATTATGTACTGACACTGTTTGCTTTTTTGCGACCGGCGTTAGTGTAATAATAAAATATTGCGTTACGTGTCGTGATTTCTATGACATTATTTTTATATGTTCTATTAGAGTACATCTGTGTAATTTAAGTATAACGCAAGTGATGCAGTATCACTGTTATTTTAATTTACAGTGCCTAATTAGTTTAAAGTAACCTTGAATATATTAAGCTCGTATCCTTAAAGGGATAACAGTAGTATGAATATCTAAGCAAAGTATACGAATCACCATAAATTGGTTATTCAATCACAGGATCGAGTACTCGACTACTACGCATTCACGCCTCAGCTTGAAGGCACAAAATAATATTCTGATCGAGTGATGCTAGACACACAAAACCTGTTCTCGAGTATAGGGTAATTAAAACATAGGTATATCGCGTAAATGAATGCATTATGCTTCCACTATGAGCGAAAACACACCTGTGTGAGCACATTTTATAACGCCACGACCTCTACTTCAAATCAATTAGGCACTATAAAAGAACGAATAATACTGCATGAACAATATCAAACACGTAGACATACTCTTATACGAAATAAATAGAAATTCTCATAAAATAATAGGTACATATTCACACGTTATGCCATATTTTATTACAATAATATTACGAAGAAAAAGGCGACCTGTCTCGATACATAATCAATTAATTTATAATTAGCAAGAATATACGTCTAAATTACTATTCTAGACCGTTAACATTAATATAATGTTAATAATAATATATTCACACCGAGTTTAATTACTTTATGCTTTAAGTATATCGTTAAGTTACTGCAAAGAAAATAACGAATTATGTTAAATGGTAATGGTTCCCCAATATTGGGATAATATTTTTGTAAGTATATAAATATAATTATATCGTACTGCAAGGGGATGCAATAGATTTCGTAATGAATGTGATTGACGTGACCATATTGTTCAAATTAAGAATAGGAAAGTGCAGACGGGGCGAACGAAGATTAGGTGTCCTTGGCCATGCAGTGCGTGGTAGCCGATGGCGGATAGCGTGTAGGATTTCCAAATAAAGGTTTAGAGTATAACAAATAAAGAACATTTTAAAATACCAGATTTTATGGGTCTGAACCCTTTTTTAAATTACTTAAATCCGATTTTTTTTTGCCTAACCTGTATTAAAATTTTTCATTTGCGAGCAGTGAGTTTTTTTTTCGTAGATTGAAGAGATTTTAAAAAGATTGGGTATAACATTTTAAATCAGTGACATCACTTGGCGGATGGCGGATAGCGGATGGCGGCGCGCGCGGGCGTGCACTAGTGACGAGATGAGACGCGCCCGGTGACAGCTGCCAGCGCGAGCGTAGCGCCCGCCGCGCGCCCCAAACCTGTTCCGAGCGCTACTCCCGTCCGGTGCACCCGCAGTTTTTGTTATTCTCTGTCAATACGAATATAATATGCGTGCTAAAGCCGCTAAGTCGTATTGTAAGGCCAGACGGAGTAACGGCATATTTGTTATCTGGTTCCGCATCGCTTTTTCAAATGGCCCGAGGATTGCTAATACTGACCCAGGTAAGGACTGCACTCGAGAGCTAAATTGGCGGAAATGGGTATCGCACGATTGTGAGACAGAATGGTTACAGCTTACGAGTTGATATCTTAAATCCAAGTAGTTTATTAATTAGTAAGTGAGGTGAAATGTAAGCTTCTGAATAAAATGTGCAAATCTTTTATAGGAAAAGAATTAGATACAATTATTATAATTAAATTGTTATATTATTTTTTAAACACCTTATTTTATTTAAATCGTATTGATTTCTAAATTTATGGCCATTAATATTTTTAAACATACTTAATTAAATATTTTGTAAATAAATATTTATCACGCATAATACTTTTCAATAAAGTATTTATGGATGTACATTACTGATTGACCTTCCTTTATAACAAATGTAAGATTAAGATTTAGAACACTAAGCCGATCGGTCGACCGACCAACCCTTCTCGTTAGTGCTTTGTTATGTTTTGGTTTAATACAATATATAGCCTACATGTTTTAAGACATACAAAAATATTTTTATATATTATCAATGCATATACCTACCCACGAAACAACAGGTAGCATAAGCCTCTGTACCACCCCGCCCCTGCGATGGCGACGGAAATAACCCGACCCACACACCTACGTCACGGACACCCACGCGCCGCGCCGCCGCGCCGGCCGGAATCAAACTTTAACTCATGTCACATTTGTGCCGTCACAGATTCATTTCGCGTAAATACAATTAAAAACATACATACATATCATCACGCCCGTAATCCCCGAAGGTGTAGGCAGAGTCAAGAGCGCAGCTAGCGCCCTTAATCACATTCATCCAAAAAATAAATACAATAAATGTAAGTCGTAGTCGTAGTAGTGTCATAGTCGCGCTTTTCTTCAGCTCTTTCTATAAAATTTTATAATAATTATACTATTTGCACTCCCCCTTTCATATTATTATTTCAGAATCAATCAGTAATATTAGAAATGCCGCGAATAGTGGTTATAGCGAATAGTCGAATAACTCGCCATTATTATTCGACATAAATAAGGAATATTAAAATGTTTATATTGTAATTAAATTATAATATCATGCTTGTACATAGTACTAAGAGTACTATGTACAAGCATGATATTATAATTTAACTAAATTTATTATTTAACTTACCGATCATTTATTTGTTACTGTAACCTATTTTTTTTTTCTAAGGTTATGAGAAAAGAAAACAATACAGTTAAAGAAAACAGTATCATATTATAATATTGGTAGTAATATTTCATTTTTAAATGCTGGCAAAGTGGCAACCCTTCTCTTGTACCCACTTTACGGGGTTTTATATAACCACGCCGAATGTCGAATAATACTAGCTATTATTCGGTATTCGACGAATAACAAAAAAATGTCGAATAATGCAGAATATCGAATAATAGCGAGTATTCGCGGCAACTCTAAGTAAAATAAGTGAATAAGAACACGTTATAATTATCGTTGTACACGTTACAAGACTGCTATGAATTAAAAAACGTTCACATGACATAGCGTAAAACTTAACAATAATAATGCTCTTTCTTCTATGTAAAAGAAATAAAACAATATCGGATAAAATATGCCATATCCGACAGCATTTTCAGTTTCAATTATAACTTTCTTGCCAATTGAGGCTTTCGAGTTTCGGTTATTTGGACATATATCCGACTAAAACGGATATCAGCTCTGATTGCAGTTCTTCCCTTCCACTCAAAAACTTCCCTTCGGCAGCGCCGACTTCGCTTCCCCTGCACTGGTAGATACAGACATGCGTTATTTGCATTTTGGTTTAAAAAATATACATTATTTCGTCTTAAAGATCTAATTTAGAAGATTTACCTCTACTATGACAACTGACTACATTATATTAAAAAAGTTTTCCTATAAATACGATTAGGGAATAATATTATAAAATAGAGTAGTGCTTATTATTAAGCCGAGGATTACACATTAATAGTTGTACCCTATGGGAATATATCGAGTAGACGAAAAATTTCAAAGAATATGACAAGTTACTTAATTACGGGTGAGCTAGCACAACGCGACTGGGTGCGAGACAGCGTCGCTATTATTCTCAGAATAAGTCAGAATTTTATAACTTTACAAAGAAAGACATCGAATATCTAATAAATATAAAATCAAATATGTATCTTATTGAAGATATTTTTCTTTTTTATGTATTTTTTTCTTCTTGATATGAATTGCTTAGCATATCAATAGTAAATACCGAGGGTTTAGTAGATATTGGACCTATTCGCAAAATGGCTTACGCCAAAAAAAAACGACCTATTCTCGAAATGACCTATTTTTAAATAGACCTTTTCGCATAATACCTCATTCTGCAATAGACTCATTCCTACAATGCCTTATTCTCGAAATTACCTATTCTTAAAAGGACTGACTTTTTAAAATTCCTATTAGCTTTCAGTTTAACAGCAAATAATTGGTAACCTATAAGGTAATAAATGATTTATAAGCATTTTTTTTTATATTTTCGGCATAAAGCCAATAATTAGTATTTGATGAATAGTTTTGAATTCATAAACTTTTCATATCATGTTAATGTTATGACGATAAATTAATTTATCAATAGTCGAGTTCATTTGACTTTGCCAGACATTATATTCGATAAAAAATACAAAAAAGTATTGAGAAAATTAGAGACACACGAAATAAACGTGATTCAATTTCTTAAAAAGATTGTGTATTTACAACTTTTAATGTAAAGCTATTGTTAAACTTGTTTCTATTTGACGTAATTGATTGAAGAAAACTTATATGAATATAAAAAAATGACACTAAAAATTTTATTTGTTGATTTTGATTATAAAAAGATAATAAATGATTTACATGTATTTTTTTCTGCAAAAAACCCTTATAGCATCATATATACATGAATCATTTTACGTTACTGGTTACTCAAAATTTCCTTGTTTATGATCAAAAAACAAAAATATATATTTTACCATAAGCGAACACTTACATAAATATAGGCCATTTCAAGAATATGTCCTTTTAAGTATAAGTCTTTCAGCGAATGAGTCCAAAGTATAATAAGGTATTTTTCGAATAGGGCATTTTTAGAATGAGGGATTTCGCGAATAAGTCCAAAAACGACTGCAGGTCATTTTGCAAATAGGTCCAATATCTACTAAACCATACCGAGCACATTTATAACCTATTCTATGTACCGAATCTATCTAAATTAAAATGTAGACTTATTTATTTTATAATACAATTGCATATTTATTAGCTGAATGAATGCATTATAGCTAAACCTGTTAAGAATAGGGACGTCCCGTTAAAATCGGGACGTCTGCCGACCCTGGCGCGAGGACACGTGGTCTCGGTACAGGAAGCAATCGGGCCGGAGCACACTCCTTTTTGTGTTTTTGTTTCATTGAGACACTTTTAGTGTCATCGGCCGTGTCGCCATGCTTTCAACAATCCCCCAGTTGAAATTAAAACAACCATCTTTACTTCGCTCTCATCGTATGGGAGCCATACTTTGTTAGTAGTCTTAATAACAGGTAAAAAGTAAAAGTCAATCCTTTCGTGAAATATAAACAAGCCAAATATAGATGAGGGTCAAAGGGGGTACCAGTGAAGTCTTCTAATTACCGCCGAAGTAGGAAAAAACAGTACACAGTTAAAATTCTATTTAAATAAAAAAAAGTTGGGGAATATTGAAAAGAAAATATATTTTCTTGGGGGTTGTTTGTTCTTGTTTTTAATGAAAATTTTAAGTCTTCGCAGCCACAAAATTTGTTTTTTCCTAATTTATGGTTCAGTTACGAGCTGTTTTAAAACATGTTTATCCATAAATAAATTTCATGGAAACAAACATTGCAAATAAACAAATGTTTGCAATAGCGACATACCGATTTTTATTTGTAAATTTTTCAAAGAAATTTATTTATAGCTGTCTAAAATAGGCTTGTCCTTAAGTTGACTGTTGTCTAAGATTATTTCATAACGTGACTATTTACATAACATTCCTAATGGAAAATATCTAGTATAAATTATCTTTATCAAGTTCTCTAGTCTAGTCTCTTGTTCCAGTGTATATCATAATTTACTTACACATAAGTATTACCTTAGATATTTTAAGTTCTACAAAGTTAACAATTAGCATTAATTGCCGACATTGCGAGAAATGATACATCTTGTTTCAGTGAATGTGAAAAAGGGTTGCATTTCGTCCATAGCTTCATAGTTTCTCAACATTTCGTAGATAATGCGTTACATCTAAAATCCTAATAAAATATCAGAGAAAGATTGCTCATTTGAAACCAGTTATACCGCACTATGTATATTTTTTAATACACTTATCTTGTACACATCCGACCTTTTGTTTATCACTTCATTGTTCTCAAATTGTCATAATTTCTATATCGTTTGTCGCGTATGTACCAAAGACAATATTATTTATACTTGTCTAGGGCAAGATTGTTGAACCAGATACTGTTCTAGGTCTCCAACTTTAGCATGCGTCCCATGCGTAAATCCTAAATATATTATCAACTTATTATGTTCTCAAACGTTGAAGCAACGTCAAGTTACGTCATCCAATAAATTACCAATTAGATGACGTGTAGTTTGACGTTTCTTGAAGATATTGATTCAATAATTTTGAATTAGTTACGCATGTTACATTTATTTATTACACACACGTTTGGCACACTGGGAAAAGCAAATAGGTCAGTCCTCTCTTTTAATCCATAAATAAAATTGTCAATGCAAAATAAATCTGGCACTTAACTTTTCATCAAACAGTTCATGACCTATTTAAGATTTTTAAAGTAGATCTAGCCTAAAAAGTACTATTTATTACTTATAGGGCCCATTCTATTAGATTTTCCACTTCTAATAGAATGGGCATTTTAAGAGATTTCAATTACATCTACTCAAATGTGTGCAATAAAGTTACTCTTTTTTCCGATAAGTATTGTGTAAATGTTTGTATTAAATGGAGATTCAGTTTTAACGCCCGAAGTCGCTACCTACTGTTCGCAGTTCTCACACTCTCTCGCTTCGATCGCTCTGCATCGCGTAGTGTAAGCGCCTCGACATCCAACCGAACCTCGCAAAATAATATGTTTTCGAATATAACCTTTTTGGTAAAAACCGAACGCTTTGTATCTTTATACCAAATTTAATGATGATTGGTTTTCTAAAATAAATGATTTCATGTATTCGTTTCTATAACATACTACTCTACCTACTCATCTGATTGCACACAAATACACAAACTGATTCCTAATCATTTCAATTGTTAATTTTGTTAGGTATACAATAATATTTCCTGAGTATTATATAATGCCGTGCTATTTCATTTATATTTGCGATTGATATGAAATGTGAATTGGACTACCATTTTAATGCGAACTTTTAATTTATAAAACACATCGTGTAAGCAAACCATACCAACATCGTTGTGCCCCTACGATTAAATAAATAACATTCCTTGCATTCTTAACATTTTGTTCCCTTCTTCAAACAAATCAATTAATACAAAGATTTGTCCACCTACGGGTGTACATCTTACATAAGGCAATAATTACCTATACCTACGTCGAGAATACAAATTGTAAATGCTTATCAATGTGATACGCTTATATCATTTCCACGTAACTAGTCATATCAAAACAGAGTGTACACAGTACGTAATGGCTTGTTTACAAGGGCACAATTTTATAAAATGAAACATGTGGCTTCCGACACGTTCATGTGTGTTCGCGAAATATGTAGATGTATCAGAGGCGCACGTTGTCGTGTTCTCAAACTAACCAGCTACGTTTTATGTACATCATTATTGTTCACTGTGCTGATATTGTTAGGAGCGCAAATAATTCTTTACTGCACATTCACATTCTGCGACACTAGATAAGCGATATCCTTCCTCTTTTCTTACATCTCCCAATCGTTTTTTCTCGGAACCGTAGATGCACATGTCTTATAAAATTCAACAGAAAAATGTAATCATTGCACTCCTTAATATTCCAAGACTAGCTCAGATTTCAGGTTCTTCACTAAAAAATAGGCAGGTGGCATACCTACACTTTGCAGGTGGAAAAAATGCAATAACCTTGCATATGTTCTTTTCCATATTAGGCAAGGCCCAAGCAAGAGAAAATTGTTTATATTTCATGTTTTTAATCAAGTATCTAAAGGTCAATCCATGAATGATACGAAAATAATAATCCACATTCATCTATAAATAGAAACTTATATCCACTCTAGTCAAGCAGTACCTATCCCAGAAAAATCCACCAATGAAATGCGAAAACTCAATTACATAAAATCTAGTTTTATTATTAAAAATGTAGTTGGTTAGTTACGGGTTGTTAAGTCGTAAGTTAAGGGTTATGCGTGCTGTGATCTCTAAATCATTTGTAAATGAACGTAGTTCATATGATTGTAATACATTAATAAGAGGATATTTGAACAGCATGCATTCTAGATTGAAATACAAAACAGCTGCATCGGCGAAGAAGATTGCATTCTCAGGCAGGAGCATTTCGTTCTAGGTAGAGTTCTCTGTTGGTGTACTATAAAACCTCGACTCGAATTTCTTATTATGGCAATACTCAGTCTATCTCCGTCAAGTAGTAGCGCTAGAGAAAGACGGCGCAAAGCGGCACCGTACTCGTTCGAAACCCTTGGCGATAAACCGTCAGTGGGCGGGCAGCGCGCGCATACCGTCCCCGGTCGATACTACACCAGACTCCCATGTTTTTTTATGTCCTTTCGCGTCACGAATTACCCAATAAAGAAGACTTCCAATTACTAAACGCAATTCACCGACTATTTTTTATGACGTGCCAAACAACCGATGATTTACCTTGCGATCATCGCGCAATACGAGACTCCGGGAAATGTTAACAGTTAGCAAACGAAATCGTACTCGCTACTTTTATGAATTTATAATTTTGGCGGGAAACTACTGCGCTACAGTAGTAGCTGCGCTGAAGGAACTTTAACAGAATTGTATTAGAGTTTATTATTTTCCGTAAGATACGTAAATTTATGAAGCAAATGTTATTATTTACTCTTGTACGAAAATCTAGTACTAACAAATTTAAGGTGTAAAATTACTTTGCGATGGTCACATGTTCTTGAAAAAGTTTGAACTTATTGCTTAATTATTGAAAATAAAAAAAGAACTATTTCATGATTTTCATTCGTACAAATGAGGATGCGATATCTGCCAACCTACATGGAAAAAGGTGTGACATTATGTATGTATGTATAACTTTTTTTTTAAACTCCATTAAAAGGCTCTACCTATTTTATTATTGTTTTAACAATTTTGTAATACATAATTCTGATACGGCTTTTAAGAACCGTATATGATGAAGAAAGGGTTTTTATAGAATAAGTATATCGCCTGGCTCAATTTTTTTTTGTAAGAGCACAAAATTTGGTCGGGTTCGTCTAGTAGTTCTACTGTACCTTACAAATATAATATATTAGTGATGTTACATACCTGTAGGTTGTGGTGTGGTTGTGTAAGGTGTAACTGCTGCTGCTGCGACATGTGTAAGTGGTCGATGGGCGGCGGCGCGGCTCGAGGCCGGTAGCCGCCGTAGCCCCGGTACCGCGCCCAGTCCCCGCCGGTGGCCTGCTGGTGCTGCTCCGCCATATGCTTCAGTGTCTGCGCCGCGGGCGACATCTCGCCCCCGGCGTACGGCCGCGGCGCCGGCTCGCCCTCCGGCGGCTCGAGACCCATGCCTCCGCCGTTCATCTTGCTGCCATCGAGGTCGAAATCTTTCATAAACTCCGAGTAACCGGATATTTCAGTAATGAGATCCTCAAACGTATCGTCCCCGTCATCTTCTCCTATAAGGTCCGCTAACCCAGGGAACGCCGAAGCGGCATCTCGTTCTAGAGCCGCCGCACATTCGTCGAGACCGACGAATTCGTCGTCCGCCACCTCCGACTTGCACTCGGCCTTGCATTCCCGTTCGCAGTCGAGCGGCGAGGGCGCCCGCGGGGGAGGCTGCTGGGGCGGCGGCGAGTTTGACGTTTTCACCGCGTTGGCGAGCGCTTTCACGGTGACGTTGGTGGAGATCTGCTGCGGCTGGGAGTCTGCCGCCGAGGTGGTGAACTCTAGCTGTTGCACGATCTCCACGGAAAACTTGGTTAGAGCCTCGCCCGACCCTGCGCCGCCTCCGCATTGTAATTTTGCCGGTGGTTCGTAATCGCCGCATCCAAATTTTTGTTGCTATAACAAAAAAAAATTGTATTAAACAAAAAAAAATACAGATAATAAGTTTGTGGCATTCGATATAAAAAAATTACATTTCTGCCTACGGAAAAACCGAATAAGTTTTAACCGAATTGGAAATCTGTGGGTGGTGTTTGATGCCGATTCTATCATTCTTGCTGATAGGGATAATAGTACCACCAATCGACCACCCACGACCTGAGATTTCAATAACTTTTCGATAAGTTTAAATTTTTTATTCAGTCTCTTTGTTGGTCCTAAAGGAACAATATGCTGTTATTTTGCATAAAAGACAAAAAAATATTCTATTTTATTTTTATGTAACCGTGAACAGTTAGACGTTGGTATACTAGATTATATTCATCTTAGATAAATCTAAGATGAATATAATCTGGATCTGAATATAATATGGATCTGTCATAGATAGAAAGATCATTCTAAAGAATGATCTTTCTATGACAGATCCAAATCATAGGATAAATCACAGGCAAGAGGTGAACATACAAATGTGTTGTTATTGTGTACAGTAAGGAGTAGACAAGCCACTTCCAAGGAATAACAAGTACCTACAATAGAAACAACGTTGCAGTACATAGGTAATAGTCGTAGCTATGGCCGGACCTTGGTAAATGATTTAATCACGTGTATCACGTGTTTACTCACCTACACGTGTAGACGTGTTCGGATTATAACAGAGTAATCCCTATTGAGAAACAATATAAGTACGCAACTAGCTTTCGTAGTTCAATGAAAATCAATTGTACAATTCTATTCCGTAAATACTACTATCATCGAATACGTTTCATGTCCTCTATAGGAAACACATAGGTAGTTATTCCAGATATAAACGGATAACTTTTGACCGTCATCTACAAGCAATTAGCATGGTTATTAATGATAAACCTATTCAGTAGTAGCGAAGTAGTAGGCAATATGCCTACTACTACTACTAGTATTGTGGTTTGATAGGCCAATATCGGTTGTCTATCGATAGCCTATCGATAGTTGAAGAAAATCGATAGTATCGATACTATCGATAGTATTGCTCTTCAATACCGAATAGACTAGCGATAGTATCGACACTATCGATTGTCCTATCTATCGTAGATGATTTTAGCGTTCAACTATCGATTAAAAACTATCGATTTTTCGGCAACACTATAGGCAAGTAATCACGCACCCGCGATGTTGTAAATCCATGATTTCGATAATGTCACGACATTGTGGTCTTGCAACAGACAATCAGTAGATCAGTTATACTCTGACTGACTATTGCATGTGCATGTGCATAAGTATTATTATCAAAATTATAACGAAAACATGTTTTCAGTCTGGACATGGGTATAATAGAAGTACTTACATAAGTGGACTGTTGGAAATATGTAAGAAAAGATTTCATATTAAACTCAGTCTCAATTGCAGACATACATACATTAAGGTGCAATCAAGATAATAAATACAGTATGTATGATGTTAACAATATCCATTATCATCAACATTTATCTTCGTCTACATTAATCTTATTCTTCCTAGCACTTTGTCCTATTGCTGTGTGAGTCGCTTTGCTCACTAGGATTCAAAGAAATAGTGAATCTGGTTTTTGATAGGTTGCTATTCTTGCTATATGACCTGCGTAACCTAAGATAGGGCTACGTAGACATTATTTTTCTTACACAAAATATTTACAGAAATTGCCAATACTGACACACTAGCAAAGCATAGACGGTCTACAGTTAATAGCTGCAGAAATTCTAACGTAAACGAAATATCTGAGATGTCCGATTCGAAATAGCTGGCCGCCCGGGATTTCATTCGCATAGAATTCTATACGTATACAGCGTATCTCGATTATCGGGCTATCTATACCTACATACATGTCATCACGCCGGCAATTCCAAAAGGGTACAAGGAGCAATTTGCTTCTGAAACCACATTTAGCCAAAAACAAAATTGATTAGATGGAAAATTGTGGAAAACTAGTGACAAGTGGATTACTTAATCACAAACTCAATACCCAATGTACGATTAGTCACCTTTTACATAATGTTAGGCAAGGAACACAGTTGGTACAGCACTTTTGTGTCCCAGACCAAAATTGGGACGATAGGACAATCTATTACATTTTTTTTTCTTCTAATTGATACTTATTGAGTAATCTCAATTGAAGCGCGGTAAAACAACCAAACTCTTTCACTTAATAAATATAGATTAGTTGGTGACCGATAATGTTGCACCGAACATTATACGTTTGGAATTAAAGCCCTATGTGAATGTCAAAACACTTATTGTATGTTGGGATCTCATTTGGTTGCAAACTTGCCATGTATCGAGCATAGCTATAAAATGTGTCAGAAAACAGCGCAGCCGCTCGGAGGTCGTCTCGGTGAGCGGCGCGAGACAATGCGAGGCGTTTGTTGTGAAACTTGCGCAGTTTGCACAATCGCGGTGCAGCCGCCCTGCCGCCGCCGCTGCCGCCGCCGGCCACTGCGCACATGCCCCTGCGCACACCTCAATACTCTTCAACTATGATCTAATTGTATTTTCTTTCTAATTTTACTTTTATACATAGAACTATTACCTCAAATTCCAGTACCAAAACAAACCCGGCGGGTTGGAGAATGTCGCATTCTCCGAACTGTCAGTTACATACACTTAACTTTTCCATACCACGTGATGTCGTAACACGGACGTAAAAGATAATTGTACCTAATGAGGTAAGAACGGGTAATAAGCCACAGTTCTCTCGTTAATGAAGATGAAATAATAGAACTGTAGGATCATTTGTTTTTAACGAAAGATCAAACGAATTATTTAACTTTTTAGAAGACAATCTCATAAAATACCTATAATATACATAGTATTTATTTATGTTGTATGACATTGTGCACTAAACATGACGCCACTTATTTGAATGTATGTATTTACAAGTAAGTGTAATTCCGTTTCAATAACAGAATTTTCTTTAAAACAAAGCCGTTCTATTATATTCTACTGATATTATTTGGTGTCTACGTAGTTGAGATTTGGTACTAATTAACTGCGTTAAGTATCATTGACACATATAGATTGATAATAACCAACTGTGTCGCTCGGGAGATGTAACAATGGTAATATAATTAAAGGCGAATTGTCGTGTCGGGCATGAGGCATGGGCACGGGATGTCGATGCCAGAGGGTCAAGTCAATTGACGACGGGCGACATCCGGTGCAGCGGGCGGCGCGTACACCACGTGTACACCAATTATGCCCACAATTATTGTTCCTTACATATTAAAACCAATCAGCAGGTAATCGTTCCCTACTACCTGTCCATTCAAATATTTAGGGATAACAAGTTTCTATAAACCTTATCTCTCCACGATAGCTTCTGAGAAAGCAAAATACTGTGACACCGATGTATAATCGTCTCTGAACGTTAGCTTGTAAGCACTTTTCGTCACGTTCGTTAACAGTAGTAGGTACATTAGATTGCGTGAAATTGTTAAACAATAAAATAGATCTATCAATCATGTGAATATTCTTTCGATCGCGGATTACGTACAGCTAGCTATAGTATATGTACGAACATAACATTGTTTTTTTGTGTTTCTTTTAGTAGCCATTTTTTAGGCTAGTCCATTCTTATTTATATTGTGAAGTTCCTAATTATGTTCTCAATACGAGCACAAACATTTGATGCTTAACAATTAGAAAATTTATTGGTATCTTCCAATAGCTAGCTAGCTTTCTTTTCTATTATCCATTTGTAATCAGATCGCGAAACTATCAGCACAGGACGTAAATCAATAAGATGGATAAATTAGGCAATTGAGTGATTGAAGAAAGGCAGCGGCAAGGTCGCGCCGGCTGCGTGGGCACCGCCACCGTGTTTGATCGATGCAGCGCGCCGCTCCGCTCTGCACTGGCTGCACCGAACACTTTCTGCTCTATCTGCCGCCATCGCATTCGCACCGCGACGCGCCACCGGCCTCACTATACGTACACATAAATTCGCTTTCACCTTCTTCAAGGCAATTCTATTCGAACATTATGTAAAAGAAAAAGCGACTTTATGTAAACTGAGAATACTTTTCATCCATTTTAACATCGCATAGTCGATCGAAGCAGTCCTGGTAAGGATAGTACACCAAGCACCTAGCTTGAGTTCTGGTTATTGCGCATCAACGCCTATTAGTTTTGGCTCTCTATTCATAAGCGGCGCAGCCAATGATTAGAATGATAATATGTGACCTTTAGTTATCCTTATATGATATTTAGTTATATGTTTTAGTCTTACCACATGGACGCTGCTGTGCACGCCGCTAATAGCCGGCAGGTCGGGCTTGCGTTCGCTCTTCTTGGCCTGCCGCTTGGCTTTGCCCTCGATGTAGCGCTTCTGCAGCGCACTCGTCTCCAAGTTCTGCTGCTCGCAGGCACCACTGAACGACTGATCGAACCTCGGCACGCATTCCGACTGCCGGCGGCGGTACGTTTCTATTCTCCGGCTGCAAGAAACAGTAAACATTAGCCATGTCCATTTTAAAATAACACATATTCGAAATAAATCGTTGAATATAAGCAATCATTATACAGAGACAACCAGTAACAACAGTATTTCAAACGATGCTCAGTCAGCCGCAACTCTCGAGTGCGGTCACCTTGAGCAAATGTTAATGCGGACACTCCGTCTGCTAAATAAAAAAATCATTACTACCAGCTCATTCCCTAGCGATGAAATACTCAAGGTTGTTGTCAACTTAGCTCTATTACTATGCAATACGTCAGCCTATTCACAAATTAAATATATGTGATCTCATCTGATGATACTAGTTGTAGATCAGATTCTGCAAGACGTTTTAAAGTAATAAACATATATCTACATAGTACGATATCGTCACCTATGTACCGCTCTAACGATAAAACCTTCGTTTTTGTAACAATAGCAGGCATAATTGATCTATCACATTTGTCAAGTTAATAGGATAAATCACAAATAAACCAATGGTTACAAAAGCATTCCCAGACAGTCATTTTGGTGTGAAAGTACACTCCATTTCGCTACAAGAACACCAGGCAACATCTTGGTACTTAGGTAACCGATTCGATGTGCTATGTAACGTATTATGTAACCACCAACAATAAGTATCGGATGTACGTCACTCGCTGTTTCAATATCAGCACGCATTTGTTTAAAACACTACAATGTCTAAACATCTAAACATATATTACAACAGTTTATTATTGGGAGGCCGATAACTGAGGGGTACATGCGTGAACCTATGCAAATGTATAGTTTTGATTTAACGTTTCAATGTATGTACCTTACTACGCTTTCTCTTATAGAAGTGCAGTAGTTAATGCAAGTGCTATGCACCGTCCACTCCCGCTGCCATTCGAGGAAGCTAATTATGCACGAAGCACTGCTCTTGTCTGCACTTTCTCTGTGGGACACAGAACAAGTACCTAGTCTAGTCGACTACACGTTTACTAAAAAACCTGGCTGGGTAACGAAACGTTGTAAATGAAGTTATCGTGTTTTGTATCGATTGCCAGAGTGAACTTAATTCTATTAACGAATGCCCCAACGTTTTTATCTTGTTCGCAAACAAAGCTCCACAGCTTATCTCAGTTTGTTTGGACGATACGCTATACGATTACGACAAAGCTCCAAGATTACCTTACTAAAATAAAAATTCCGATATATCCACGCTGTTATGAATGTCTTACCATGGAATATAGTAGTACAGTTCAGAGTTTCGTAATATATATCGCACCTTTAGTAATATAGGGGCATAATATAAAAAAAATGCTTTTTGGGAAATCGCGTTTCAAGATTTTGGATACACACCTACATTCCAGCTGGAGTGTGAGAGGGGCACAGGTATGGTTGCCTAGTTATTATTGTCCTTTTTCTCTCTCTGTCGCGCTATAATATCCGGCAGAGATTTAAATTTTGCGCCTTTAGTATTTAAAATCACATATTTCCAAAAGTTTTTCCTGAGCTCTTAACTATATATTAATATGTGAAGCATAATCTTTGTACGAACATTGCGCGGACGGGGAGTATGCCATTGGGCACAATTGAAGTTTATATGGAGAAGGAGTGCAGAAAGCAAATATTTTAATAAATATTGAGTTAGAAAATCATAAACATAAAATAATGAATTATGGTCGAATTTCGACCGGTGGGCGACCACTAGTATTACTTAACGTGCGAGATATATTATTTTAATTTATTTTAATTCAGTAATAAATAACAGATTCAAATATGAGGACTGCGTATTTTGGTCATCTCACGTGCGATCGAGACGGATTTCGAAATTGTACATGTATAGTTTTTGTAGAAATAAAAACATGTATTGTTTAAAATCTACAATTATACTTAAAATAATATAAGAGCACATTGATCCTACGGATGGTATTAAGTTCTGAGACTTTATTAATTACAATTCGAACTTTTATTTTTTTAATTTTACACCTTTAGGTAGGTGGTAAGCTTCCAAATCCACAGTATATACGTGGAGTCGTTTTACCATTATTATTATCATACAAATTCAACACAATTCCACCCCTTTCTAATTTGCAATTCTAAACTATGAGAATACATTAACCAAGTTACGTATATCATAGAGTTTATTACACAAACACTCATAGATTGTCAAATTGATGATTTTAATAACCAATTTAATTCTTTGATTTTTTAGCACGAAAAATGTTTAAAAGAAACATTATCAACTTGTTGGTGTACGAACGTAGCCAGTTACAAATTAACGTACACGTCACAGCGGCGCTGCACAGATAAAGTAGCAGGCGATTACGGCTTATCGGGCTGCGAATTCCGTTCATAAAAATAAATGTTGTTAACTTACCAATTTAAAATAACACTGGCTTAAAATAAAATAAAAAGAAAATTTACATTTAAACCGTTTACAATAATACAGAATGACACTTTTTGTATGAAAATAAATACATAATGTCTCCATTAAATAAAATGCTAAATATAGATATTTTAAGCAACGTGACTCATAAACATATAACATGTCTGTACGAATTCATGGACTTCAGAATATAACCGGGAACGGTGGTGGTAGTTGTTTTTGTTTAGTTCATTGACCAGCACCGTTGTCGCGTTACACAAACAACGCCTTCGATAAGTCCCGATTGTATGTCACGCTATGTCACTGACACCTTACTCCCTTCGCAGGTTCCTCGATGATATGAACATTTAGCTAATTTTACAAAACTACATATTTTTTTAGTATTAGTAGGATGAAACATGTATATAACTTAAATGTTAGCTATTATTATCATGTTAAAAATAAATTAAATACCTAGCTCATTGTTATTTTTAATCAGGTTTACTTTTTCCTTATAGATATTTTATATGATATTTCAGATTACAGAGGCAGAACTATGGCTGATAATATTATTTTAACATATATAATTTTTAACTAACGAACTGATATAGTGTTCTCAGAGAATTTTATTTTAGCAACGATATTTTTATAACGATTTTTGAACCGATTTTAATAAAGAACTTCATTCAAGCTCATTTCGAATAGATAGGCGTAAACGAAGCGCGAAAATAAAACAAACGTCAGGCATGTAAAAATCAATTGATTTTTCAAAACCAAGATACGTACCCAAACTATTAGTGATTTAAGAAAAAACGAACACGAATTTATTCTTCTAGTATACGGATGTTGGACATTCGTATTTGAGTGTTTATTCTATATCTGATTGTGTGCCATGAGAAACAAACTTAGATCTTATCGCTACTCCACATTTTACTGCTTTCTCCACATGACGACAAAACTCGTATAAGGTTTTGCTTACGCTGAGAGCCTATAAAAAGCTTCTAACAACAGATAAAATAAAAAGGCAGCCAAGTGCATGTCGCATTACGGATAGTGAAGTGTTCCGTAGTCGGGATGAAGGGTCACTGTAATACTTACGCATGCGAAATAATTTCTATAGCAAATAATCTCCTTGTACCTACTTCATATATCCTGCACATTCATAAATTTTCTGGTCCCATTCCTGTCGACCACGACTATGATCCTAGATTTAGCGAGATGGGACTATTTTACACCTAATGGACTGCGTCATCAAAATATTTTTTTTCATACATTGCGATATAAAAAAATCCATCGAATATGTATAGTTACATACATCATTGTAAATAAAGATGACAAAAGCAGACACGATAAAATAATAACGTTCTTTGCGATTTGGCTGTGAACCCTAAGAAGTATTCAGATTTAGGGTGATGAACAAAAATCATCAAAATTCTTGTTATGACTGAATATTGTAATGCAATGCAATCATAATATTATGAGTGTATATGAGTACGTATGTTTTACCCCACCGCATTGCCATGTGAAATACGACTATGAAAAGAGGTAGAACTAGTGCATCTACGGCATAGATATGTACGGGATATATGCAGCTACTTACGATACGATGCTAGTGCACCGTGGTTTGCACTCAGTGAAATTATGTCGGAGGCTTAGTGTATGTCGGCGCTGGGCTAACGGTACCGAAAGGCCAGTTGGCGGCGCATAAGCGTTTGGCTCTGTATTATTTGCATTGCATCTAGTGCTCTCACTATATCTATCCCAAACCCGTTATTGATTCAGTCGGACGCGGAATCTCATCATAGGGCCTTTAATACATGTATTGTTAATGTGTGTTACATGTGTATAATGTATAGACTGGTTGGTTTTAACTTCAACCTGAAATTAAAAGTTGAAATGGCCTTATAGATAAAATATTAATTAAACCTTAAACATTCTTCGGTCAGCCAATTGTCACCACTTTTTCAAAATCTTCTATCTAAACCAACTTAATTTATTTTTTGGCTTAATATGGTTTAAGGAGCATATCGCTCTTTAAGCTCTGCCTTCCCCTTGGGTGATTACAGGCGTGATGGTATGTACCTATGTATGTAAGTACTTATGGTGATATGTATGAAAGTAAGTTAAAATACATTTGGATCCTTAAACCTTTTAAAAATATCCTTTAAAGGAGCAGTGATCGGAAATTGTTTTAATTAGAAGATACTGTGTGCTCAAAGTAATACAGTTGTAATTCTTCTTTATGATTAGCTAGCTAATACAGGGCAGACTATATATAGTATTTCTGACCGGTACCGAGTAGGCAGTCGAAGAAAGTGCGAAGGCTATTTATTTTGGTACCTATCCACATTTTATGTTGACATTTAACCCCAAAGGTCACGGCTGAGTGGCATGAATTAACTGCGAAAGAAGGAAATTACACTGACAATTCCTAACAGTTGTCGCTCGGATAACTAGCGATCGATATTGGCGGCCTGAGCCGAGGGCCCATCCCTCGTGTTAATGGAAACGCTTGTAGGGATACTCGCAGAGTGACGAAACTGAGCCAGGCTTCAGATATTGTAAGTCACTTACTAATCAATAGCCAAAATCTTTCTGTTTAAACCCTCAACTGAGCAGGTAAGGTAGAAACTTTTAAATTAATGTGAACTTAACAATGTATAATACACCTACTTGTAATTATATATACCTAATTGGCTCTAACTAATAACAAAAGGATAGGGGAGAGGGACCACAAACAAATGAATAAAGAAATCATTCAATTAAACTGTTAGAAGATTCAAGATAAAAATTGCGATACGAAGTCAAATTTGCATACATACAAGACTTTACGTGGTTTAAACATCTAAACTAGAAACTGATTTAACACGTGCCCTTGATTTACCTATAAAGAGACATATTTGTATGTATCACCGAAACAAATCCTTCTAACATTATGAACGGGAAAGTTGGTGAATTACATTACGATATATGATGTGATGTTTTTTTTATACTTTTTCACGCAATTACTGTAAACAGACATCATCTTCGCGGTATTATTAAAAATACTGCGCCATTCATAGAATTGTTATGTCGCTCATTGTAAATAGAATAGCATCATTAGATATCTACAAGTGGTTCCAAGAATCAAAGTCAAGCCGAAAATGGGTGAGGGGCCAAGAAGGCGACAACATTTATTTTTCAACATTTTCCTACAGGATAGATGCTCGGTGAATAAGTGGTTGGTAAGTGAATTCCTCAAACAAAAACTAATGGATGTGTAAATCAAGTGGAAGGGTCACGAACTCAGACCAGAACGTCTTATAACATAGCAAGGGATGTAGCTACCGAAGATTTTGCCGCTCCACAGTCCGGGGTCCTCAAGATTGAGAGCGCCCACGGACACTGACCAACTAGGTTACTTATACTCATACACAAACAGATAGTAAGTAAGCTGCTGTAGTCTGCAGTGCGCGATAAAGAGCTGATGATATTCCACTTTAAGTATTTGATATTATTCAGGCCTATAAGCTCGAAAACTAGAAATTGACTCTGAGCACTCCCTGTATCTAAGAAGTAGGTATTAATTATGCATTGTTAGTGTGACCTTCTCTCCTGGATTTTAGTGCAGACCAGATCTAAACTTAAAGTAATCGTAAACGAATATACTTAGATAGAATTAAGTTATATTAAAAAGCTAAAAGAAAAACCATTGTTGGTTGACAACACGAGCATAGAACCAATAGACTGGTAATGTAAAGTTAGTACCTACATCATTAGACGCGCGACATGTTGCAAAGTAATGTTGCTACGACAATTATTACGAACTTTGTTTAGCGACGATGTCTGTCCACGTTGACAAGAAATGGCCATGACGCGCGTCATGTTGGCAACGTCGCGCGTTGTTGTGCAAGTGCAACGTTGCCGAACTTGTTAAGCATCGGTTGTCTACTTAGATTAATTATATTTCGCTTAAATGTAGCAGTCGCTGCGATCTAATTGGCTTTACTAGATTTGACCGGTATATGATAGCAAGATGCTGATTGGTCGAGAACTGTTCAATTCGGTGTTCATTGGATAATTTGGATATCAACTTTTCGTCTACTGGTTTTGTGCTCGATGGTTAACGACAATTATACCTACAAAAATTGACGTAGCAAATTGGGTTAGCGTTAAACAATGACTGGATATGACAGAGAAAGCCGGATAAATACGACTAGAACTCTCACTATCGGGTTCCGTATGTATTACGTACTTACGTACTAGTAGCGTAACTGTACTGTCTGAGGGCCGTGGCAATTTCATCTATATGGAGGCCCTCGCTGAAAGACAGTATTGGATCTAATTGGGGGTCCCCGCGGTCACGGGGTTCCGGGGCCCATTCCGAGCGGGAGCCCGCGGCATTTTGCCAGTCCTGCCACCCTATAGTTACGCCACTGATACGTACGTACGTACGTAAAAGCTACATATGATACCTACATTTTGTCAAAAGACAAGAGTAAGGCCGTGCACGACGTTCATTTCACCACACTCTCGAGTGACTCGAGTTGTCGAATTGTGGTATGTACCTAATCTCTTCAAGTAAAATATCCATTTATTCTTATTAAGCAAAAGAAATGGTATTGTCGAATGGTGAAGCCTTGAACCTTCAAAGGTGCAACTTTTATGAATTTTTACATATTGAAATTTTTTTATATAAATCTTTTATGTACCATAACCACTATAGATCTTGAAGGCACACCTATAGAGCATGTGAATACATACATATACCTGGGACAACTTATTGCATTAGACCAGCTAGAACAATAAATAAACAGAAGATTAGCAAATGCTTGGAAGAGGTATATATATTGGTCCCTAAAAGATATTATGAAGGGCAACTTATACCCTATAAAAATAAAAAGGAAAGTGTTTAATTCTTGTATACTACCAATACTAACATATATGAGTGAAACATGGACTACAACCACAAAATTGCAACAATAAATCAGAACATGTTAGAGGAGTACGGAACGTAGCATCATGGGCTTCACAAAGTGGGGTAAGATGTGTGCAACAGAAATTAGGAAAACTACAAAACTAAAAGATGTCACAGTTAATACCAAACAGCTAAAATGGCAATGGGCAGGACACATGATAAGGGAACAAACAAACAAATGGTCAAAAGAACTCACAGAATGAACCCCTAGACACAATACAAAAAGAAAGAAAGGAAGATCAAAGAAAAGATGGGTGGACGATCTTGTGAAAACTGCTGGTGCGCTGGTGTATGGACAAGAATCACCAAGGATAGGTCATCATGGAAAATGTTGGTGCAGGCCTACTTGTTAATGCTGATCAGAACTGATGTGCAAAAATAACTTTGTAAATAGATTTTAAGTTGTCAGCAATTTATTGCTGACCTAAGCCTTTAGGCTTATTATTATTATTACATTTTGACATTATGTTGTGTAAAAATATTTTATAAAAATAAATTCTAGAAATAAAACCTATTTGCAGATTGCCTTTCTCTTCATGACAATTTTGTATTAAGATGCTGAGAAAAAAAAAGGTATGTTCAAACTGGACATGTAAGTATCAGGTACTCTTTTATTACACAACCCTAATAACAGATTTAGTGCTTTCATTAATAAGGGGAGCTACATGGACACAAGTGAATGATTGCAATTACACATTCATAGTGCTAGAAAGCGGCCATTCATAAAGTATGTCACACTAAAAACATGTTTAGCAATTTTAAAATTATTCTGATATATTCCATTTTGAAATGTGATGTCACAAAACTTAGGATCCCTCCCACCGCTTGTCGCACCATGTCACACTTTGTAGAACCCCCTACCTTTTCTCCCTTTATGTGTGATGTACTTTATGAAGGTCTCTAAACTGCTGCTGCTGTTCAAAATGTCTGCTACCCAGACTATTATAGGCTGCAATATTTCCTACTGTAGGAAATATTGCAGCTTGTAATAGTCTGGGTACCCAAAGTAACTGGGCTTCTGTCTAGTCCTGCACACCTTGTAATCCAACATGACTACCACTGTACAGTTGTACAAATAATGCATGACTGAACAAGTTGGAAAATGAATGTGTATAGTGATGATTGCGGTCTAACGGTGTTTGTATGAAACTTTCTTAATGTAAGTAAATGAGTTTATTTATGTTGTAGTTATTATTATTAAAATTAATTTTGTTAATTTTGGTATAATAAAACATACACTCTTTATTGTGCTGTTTAACTTACTCAGTCATTCATTTCATTTCATTTGTAATTTTCCAGATTACAAAGTAATTTTCTTTTAAATTTAACTTAAATTACAGATAAAATTCTGTGAAACTCTGACCTGGCAAACATTGTGAAAAATACCATACAACTTGTTCTCTCTCACTTTTTTCTTGTCTAAATATTTGAGTTTGTCACAAAAATGTATGGTGGACGACAAGTTATTTGGTTAGGCTGTCCACTGAAATAAAGTGTGGATCTATGGTGTTGGAGGTCATGACCCCCTCCCTGAACTAGATTGGCTACTAATATTTCCTTTTATTTTATGTATTATTGTAATTAAATTGAAGCATATCCTGACTAGACCTTGACTGTAATCAAGACCCTCCACTCACACCCAACGTAAAAACTGAATAACTCTTGCACTGAACCTAGATGTCAAAATGCGGTCAGAGGGTAGCTTCTCTAATCTTCACTTCATCATTGCCAATTTACACATCTTTAAACCTACTTATTTCACAATCAAGATTATTTTAAAATACCATTATATGCATCATTCATTATTCAAGCAGTCTCATCATTCAAGCAAAACACAGACACTTTTAAATACATATTAAAATGGCACAACTCACCGCAGCCGATCAACAACAGCCTGGCGTTTAGGGGGCAGGATCATTTCCTCCATCGGCTGCAGCATGTTTGGGGGGTGCTGGGCCTGTGACGCGCCGGGCAGCAGGCTGCCCGCGCCCCCACCTCCCACCAGGTGCTCCACGGTGGAAAATTGTCTACTTCACGTTTGTTCCCTCATTCTGTACCAGTCCACACACTGCCACCCGTCTACTCAAGTACTACACCTTAAGTGAGACAATAACACTATTAAAAAATAAACGTAGCTCGTCCTGAACACCTTCACAACACTCATGGTGGCACCAAGTTTTCAACTCGAGTCACTTTTCTTCAGAATATTGTAAACTTCGATTGTCAGCACTGGTTATAACTTATAAGAAACTGATTTATTGGTTTCAATAACGTAGAACGTCTGTACTGAAATTGTTCAAATAAAAACACGTCAATGTTTTGAACAAGTTATGAAGTAATACATGAGTGTACACATCGGAAAAGCGCCCTATTCAATGAATTACCAAATTCTATGAAGAGTTATTTCTTTATGTTCATGAATAAGTACTCATAAAAGAATTTTAAGCACAAAAAGTCCACAAACAATATTAAAGTTGATTCGTTATTCACAACAATCCCAAAAATGTTCTCAAACATCAACTGACGGACGCTTTCTGCTTGCTTTGGCTTGACGGGTTGACGATGTGACGCAAAGGGCAAGTGGCAACTCTCATATTCTAGTTGCCAGACTAAATTAAAATTACCATTAACAATATACAACAATTTTATGATTTAATTATTTTATATTATATAAGTATAAATTAATAAATAATTGTAAATTTCCACGAACAGAAATATATATATATATATATATATATATATATATATATAGAGAATAAAAACACATTTAAAAAAAAGTTTTTTTGTTTTAGAATCAATTGAACCGATTTTGACAGAACTTACTGGCAGATAATTGGTGTTAGAGATAAACAATACATAGTTATATCTAGACACGATTGTTTACCACGAACGAATAAATTTACTTAACCCTCTACTGCTTGAATTATAGGGATGAAAAAAAAAAGTTTGTTATTCGAAATAGCTTTATTTAAGTATATTGAAGACTTATAAAAAAAAAAGTTATTTAATAAAGTGTTTTTTGCGATACCATATGGGCTGGTATGCACTAAGACGGAAACACGCTTGGCCATATATGGTATCATATGCGGTCAAACAAAAAAAAGTAACAAAAATTTTATTTTATGAACAATATAACAATCACTAGAAATTATTACTTATAACCGTCGTGGAATGTAACCAGACAGTTTCTGTTTTCATTGTAACATAAAAAACTTTACATTTCGAGCATTTAGTGTATGTCTTCATCGAACATACTCGGCAATGTTAACGACTGTTCTGGACATTCGATCTCTTTATATTGACGCTTTTTTCTGAAATATCGTATTTTTTGTCATGGGCTTGTTACCAACATAAGTAGACGAGATATTTACTGGTTGGCTGGCCAAACTAGAATGAACTATCATTGAAGTGGAGCAAAACGTTTATTGTTTCCCATATGTTACGTGTTTCTGTTTCATTCACTTGAGGCTAATTAATTATGATTCCAATACATTCTAGGTGCAGGTAATTTTCCAATGGACATAAATATTAAAACAACACCTATAAATTGTTCTAATTCTGAAGATGAAGTTGTCAGGATTGTACGGATCCAAAATATGTTTCGAATCCCATTTCATCTTTGCAACAGGGGTTTTGTGACGCTTCTTGGACCCTTTTTTGTTCTCGACAAGTTTTGAAATCAGAACATGGTCTTCATCGCTCTAAGGCACTATAAGAGGTCTTCGGATAGGGACAGGCATTGGGGAGACATCATTATTGGAATCTAGCTCACCCACTCTACTCATACACTTATCACTAAGATAGCCGTCAGTCAGAAAAGGATTAGCGTATTGGTTTTTAGCGTTAAATCTAGCAGGGTCCATGCTGCCAAAGAAAAGCCAAAAAGTATGCAAAGCCTAAAAATATAAATAAGAAAAAGCACTCGAATAAAGTTTATATATTCATGATGAACATTAGTCTAAGTGCATACGGGTCCATATATGAAATCGACGAAAAAGCGGATAAAAATAATAAGAACATTTTAAAAAGCAAGAAACGAATTATTTATTGACAAAATAGGGTATAGTCATTAAAATAATATATATTTTTTATTAATAAATACTTACATTTTGTCTGATCAGAAACAGAAGATAGATAATTTTTTTTTTTTTAATGTAAGTATCTATCTTCTGGTTCTTAGAGCACGCGCACCAAAGTAAGCTTATTTTTAATGTAAACAAACATTACCAAACTTTTTGCGTTTCATTACTCCCTAATTGACATTACATAGATTTATGAAGTTGGAATCCTTCTACTTTACTCTGCTTGGAAATATAATGGCAACAATTGGCGGTACCATATATGGGCTCATATGCGGTAGAGGGTTACTCTCGCCTCTAAAATTGATTTATCGTGGTTTATAAACATTTACTAAAATTCCTAAGTTTAGAATGATGAAACGGATGAACAGGTTCCATGGCTCTTTTGATTTCAATTAGACAAATTTCATGTCCTTTTGTTTAGATATCTACTTGTTGAATTGTTCCTTCATTTATGCATTTACCATTAATTTAGGCAGTACTTCAGAATGCAAGCATTTGCTCCTTATCACATACATTCATACATAACATCACGCCCATAATTCCCGAAGGCGTAGGCAGAGTCAAAGAGGCAGCAGGCCCCTTTAAACAAATTTAGCCAAAAATAAATCTGGGCTGGGATAAATGGGAAATTGTGAAAAGTTGGTGACACGTCCATTTTAAATTACAAAGCAGTAGGTATGTACTCCAATATAAGTAAAATATATCGGACAGAAAACGAGCCATTTTACTAATTTATAGTATCATATTTATGTAATGCACCGAATCTTGTATCTTGTATCTTGTATAAAATATACAATTAAAAACAACTATTTATCAATTTTGGATAAATTCGTAATATCCAAAATATATAATTAAGTAATAAATAATAAAATAAATATAATAATGTATTAATTTATAATATAAATATTTTATCCAAAAAGTTTATAGTATTTATTCGTGGAGTATTTATCAGCTGCCCATCTCCAATAATTACAAATATTTATATAACCAAATATTTTATATAATCTTTTACCTCTATCTCGTGGATAAATTTTATGCATACAGCATTCGCATCGTATAAGCACTTATCGTTCTGAAACAAAAGACATTAAATGTAAAGTGTAATAATAGCTTTATTATTGATATAGAAATAGCATATCAATTTCACAATTTCCTTTTTATAAACAGTTTCGATAAATGTATTTTTTCAATTTAAGACACTACTACTCAAGTCAAGCATTCAAAGTATTTGCTGCATTAGCTTTGCTTGCTTTAGCCACAAACTTGGATATATCCAAACATAATGTCAACTCAAGCAAAAAAAAAGAAAAAAGCGGTGTTAGAAAAGAAAGAAGTATTGTCAAAAATAATTGGTCCGCAGCAATATATTTTTATTTTATTTGTTTAGCAATTTAAAAAAGGTTCCTATATTATTTTTGATAATTTATTGCAGCTCATTTCAAAATGTTCACGTTACGTGTGAAATTGCGGTCTTATGCCTTAAATGCAAATAGGTTATATTCTCATGCTACAAATTTTACACGATTTTGTCCAATATCTAGCATCGCAGTAAGTAAAAGATATGGTATGTAAACTTCCCTTACTAATTCATATCCACTTCATAGAAATAAATTATTGTTGTATACTAAGATCCTTATCATGTTGCAGAAAGTTCATCATTGCCTATTTCATATAAAAGAAACTTCAGTACAGCAACAGAACAGGCGGAAGTTCTTAAAGGTAATGCGGAAAAAAGGGAGTTTCAAGCTGAAACCAGAATGTTACTCGACATTGTAGCAAGATCTTTATATTCTGATAAAGAAGTAAGCATATTTCTAGATGTAATTGTAAATTTATGCTGTATGGTGCAACCAATGGTATATCAGGTTTTGCGTAGGTGATTGTGTAGGCAACGAGCTAGCCATTTGTCACAACTTTATATTTTTCACAATTTTCGATCTAACTCAACCCAGTTTCATTTATGGCTTAATGTGGTTAAAGGGGCCTGCTGTCCCTTTGACTGCCTACCCCATCGAAGATTGCGATGATTATGTATGTATGCCATATTCCAGAAAGAATTATGCTTTATAATGGTCTTTTTTTCAGGTTTTTATCAGAGAGTTGATATCAAATGCCAGTGATGCCTTAGAAAAATTCCGCTACATATCTGTAAGTGGGGTGCAGGAGGCTTCAAAGCTGGTGGAGACAGATCGGCCCCTAGAGATCAGGTTGAGCACAGATAAACAGAACAGGACTATCATTTTCCAGGTATTATTGGTTCTTCAGATAACTATTTAGTACTTTATTATCATATATGAAGTTTATGGGTAAAACTAATATCACACCTGCAATCACCAAAGAGGTGGACAGAGTTCATAGAGCAATAAGCTCCTTAAAGTACATTTTGCATGTAAATGCACAAATGAGAAATTTATTTAAATATTTTACAAAACTTATTTACAAAATTATATGTTTTTAGGATTCGGGCATTGGTATGACTAAGGAGGAATTAACTCAAAACCTGGGCACTATAGCTCGATCTGGGTCAAAATCATTTATCGAAGAAATCAAAAAGCAAGGAGCTGAACAAGCCAGTTCTATTATTGGTCAGTTTGGAGTTGGATTCTATTCTGCCTTCATGGTAGCTGAAAAAATTGAAGTTTATACTAGGAGTAGCTTAGCAGATTCAATGGGATACAAATGGACATCGGATGGGTAATTTATTCCTCTTTATTATTCATTATTAGAAAAATAACATAGTTTACAACTTAGCCATACTCTACTGCATTGACTAAAATAAATTAATTTTGCATTGGTGTAAAACTAAATGTTTCATTTGCAACTACATAAAATTTAACTACCTATATCAATCAGATATAATATCATTAGCTTGCCTAATGAGTTACACTGGGTATCCTATTATAATATCTCTACATGGATTATTCTTGGTTTGATAGAATTCTTAACCTAAACTATAGTTTTAAGAACTTAACTAATAACTTAGAAAATATTTCTGCAGAAAATAATCTTAACCCTTCTGCCATATATTTTTAACATCTGTCTTTTCTTCTGTCTTGCAGCTCTGGAATGTATGAGATTCAGGAAGCAGAAGGCCTGCCAGTTGGAACAAAAATTGTTGTTCATTTAAAAACTGATTGCAGAGAGTTCTCGGATGACGAAACTGTTAAAAGTAATATATTAATACCTGTGCATTTTTAGCATTGCATAAACATTATGTTATATATTTAATATAAAGGCTAACAAAAACTAAATTTTCAGGTATTATAAAGAAGTACAGCAACTTTATTGGCAGTCCCATCTTCTTGAACAGTGAACAAGTCAATTCTATTAAGGTACATACACAATGTTATTCATTGACGAATTGTAATAATAAATTGGACTTAAATGACTTGCTAATGTAATTTTATATTATTTTACAGCCCCTTTGGTTGATGGAACCTAAAGAAGTAACACATGAGCAACATACAGAGTTCTACAAGTTTATAAGCAACTCCTATGACAAGCCTCGGTTTACTCTGCATTACAAAACAGATGTTCCACTAAGTATAAGGTCCATTCTCTATGTGCCTGAAGGAAAACCTGGGCTATTTGAACTGTCTCGGGATTCAGATGTTGGGGTGGCCCTTTATTCTAGAAAGATCTTAATTAAAAGCAAGGCTGAGAACATTTTACCTAAATGGCTACGTTTTGTGAAAGGTATAAGTAGACAATAAAAAACAAAAAGAATTCTAGGTTTACTAATGTGTACTAATATTACTAATAATATTTTGAAAACAGGTGTGGTTGATTCTGAAGACATTCCTCTTAATTTAAGCAGAGAGCTGTTGCAGAACAGTGCTTTAATTACGTAAGTGATTTAAAATTGCGTATTATTTTTGAATGTATTATTATTTCTATCTTGCTATTTCATTAACATTATACCTATCCAAAATTACAGAAAACTAAGAACAGTTTTGACTAACCGATTTCTTAAATTCATGATTGAAATGGCACAAAAAGATCCCGTGGGATATGATACATTTTACAGAGATTATTCATTATTTCTTAAAGAAGGAATTGTAACTAGTCAAAACCCTATGGAGAAGGTAATAATATATAACTAAGTATATAGATTTTGTATATTGTTCCAATGTCACTCATGTATACATTTTTTTTAATTTTTTAGGAAGAAATAGCTAAGTTGCTACGTTTTGAATCGTCCAAACTGGAGAGTGGTACCAAAACATCTTTAGCAGACTACAGTGGGCGGCAGAAAAATGATCAGATGGTTATTTACTACTTGGCTGCTCCTAGGTGAACCTACAACATACATTTTTTTATTTATATCACATTGGTTCAAATTAATATTAACTTTTACCTATTTCAGTCCTCCTATATTTACGATAATCAAAAATCATCACAGCAAAACACATTCAAGAAAGAAATGTATATAAATAACTTTATTATTTTATAGTCGCGAGTTGGCGCAGACGTCTCCATACTACGAATCTCTAAAAAAACGAGATGTTGAAGTTCTATTCTGCTATGAGATGTATGATGAGCTCGTACTTCTAGAACTGAAACAGTTTGGTGGTAGACAGCTGGTTTCGGTTGAAAATGACATGCAGAAGGAAGCAGAAGACAATGCAGAACCACTGATAGGTATAGCCCACTGATATCTATGCATAAACAGGCTGCTAAGAATGAATATCAGTAAATACTTTGTGAAGGCACTCTTGATATTATATCTTGCAGGGGCAGGGGTGATTAAACCGGCATTTTTTAAAGTTGTACTTTATTCCTTCTTCTCTCCATGTATACATATTTTTTTATATTACAGGTAGCGAGACTTTACAGAAGACGCAAGTTGATGAATTAGTTACCTTCTTAAAAACTAATTTGTCTGGGAAAGTATTTGATGTGCGCACAACACAGCGCCTCGATTCGCATCCCTGTGTCGTCATAGTACCTGAGATGGCCGCAGCGCGACACTTCATCAGGACGCAAGCACAAAGCCTTAGTGAAGAAAACAGATTCGCACTTCTAAGACCACAATTAGAAATTAACCCTAAGTGAGTTATTCTAGTAAAATAAAACCTATTTAAATGATAAGAATATGCAGCTATAATTTACAACAATTTTGTCCTCCTACTAAAAACTATCTCTGTCAGTTACAACATAAATGGTATATTTTTATATGATTAGTATCTTGTAATCTTGTAATTTTTTATATTTTATTTTTCAGGCATCCCATAATCAAAAAACTTCACAAATTAGTATCAAGTGACAAGGAATTGGCAAATATGGTTGCTCAACAATTGTTTTCGAATGCCATGGTCACAGCCGGCCTCATTATGGACCCCAGGAACCTAATAACAAACATAAACGATCTGTTGGTTAAAGTACTGGAAAAACATTGATTTGATGTTTATGAAGTCTAGATATGGATACATAAATCCAGAAGTTATGTGATTATCTTAAATTTATTGTTATTTATAAATGTTTAAAAAATACTATTGACTTTATTTTCAATTGAGGTCTACTCCATGATTAAGAAAACGAAAGAGCGACTCTTTTATTTATATTCTGGGCGTGTGAAAATGGTGTAAATTCTTATCCATAATAACTAGCTACAAAAACAGTTGCGTTTGTAAAATAATTAGAAACTTTAATCCCGAAAGGGTAGGCAGAGTTAAAAGGGCAGCTAGCCCCTTAAACCACTTTTAGCCAAAAATAACATTTTACAATAGATAAGATTTTTGTTGTAAATGGTATTTGGAGGCAAGAATGTTTGCCCTTAACCTTTAAAAATTGCACACTTAGTAATAATATCCGACGACATCACAAACATTGATCTGATAATTGATACCGAGGTAAATAGCATATGCACTTATGCCACGGATATCAGGATCAACAGTGGTACCTATAAAAAGAAAGAAGAAAGAAAGAAAAAATGTTTATTAGGTACATACTGTACAGTTAGGGTTGTTATCTCTTACATTTGGCAACCAGGACAAAACGCGTGACACCCCCGGATTTTAGAGCCCAGGCCCCGGACATCAGTGTAATAAAATAGTTGAAAATAATGGTGAATATAGCGAGTCGGTTTGTCGGTTGATCGCGGCGTGCGGGCACAGTGCATGTGTCGTGGACAGCCAATGACTTTAAATTTTTAAACCCGGACTACAAAAGAAACCCCGCCCGGACGCTCCCCGGATGCCCTCTAAACTAGGACCAATCCGGGGAAATCTGGACGGATAGCAACCCTATGTACAGTATAATATATAACATTGTAACGTATAAAAGCAAAAACCATGTGGTACCTAAAAGGTCTCCGCTCAGCTTATGTCGCGGTGGCGCTAAGCGTACCACGACCCTGGTTTTCTGCGGATGCCTAGAGGGATCAGGGCGTTTAGTGCTGCCTAAACAAACATTTGACATTGACATTAACATTAATAAAATATCTCGGTGAAAAAATCAACTGAATCTCACGGACTATATGAAAGGCTCCACGCTATCATACTATAGCGTGAAGCCACGTTTATGCATGTGTGAGTGAGATACTTATGGTTACCAGATATCGGATATCTGTCATTTGGAGCACTTATTATGTCAATGTGTGACGTAAGTTGCGTGTCAAGGTGGAGCACCTGAGGAGCTTCAATGTCTAGTTAGTGGCGCGGAGTCCTTCTTTTTTTACTAGTCCGTGCTGAATCTAAACTAGTTTAACATGGGTAATAAAAAAAATTATGTAGTACATACATAAGTTGAATAATTACAATACAATTACGATCTATTACTAATAGGTATAATATTGCTTACAAGTATAGTATAGTAATTTGTATAATAGCTTTAAATATATGTATAAATATATATATATATATATATATATATGTATACTACGCTACGCTTTAGATATAATAGATATATAATTATATACAAATAATAAAATAAATGAACCAATGTAAGTAGATTATATGCCCACAAATCTTTTATTATGTATCTTTTTGTAAGGATAATAAATGTCGTTTGAGTTTTCTTTTAAAAATGTAAATATTACGTATAATCCTTATGGGGGTGGTATGTTATTCCAACATTTAGTTGCGGAATAACGAAAGCTTTATTGTATGTGGGACATATACCTAATTAAAAGATACACATAACAAACACAATTACCCACACGAAAGTTTGTCCTGGCCCCACCCAGTCACCCACAACCATAGATTTAGAACTTTTTGACTACGCAAAAGATACATAAACCGTGGGAGCGAGAAATCCTGCTGAAATACAAACCGCCCGAGAGAAAAAGAGACAGCGAATGAAGTACCTATATGTCAATGGTTTTGCGAGTAAGAGGCCTTAGCGTCCCGGTCTATTCTACGTCGCAGTGAAATTTGTGCATTTATGTATTAAACCTTGGATTATAATCGAGAATATTAAATGTGCAATTGAGGTGACTTGTTCTGTACGTGATTGTGAGGTTACACGACGGAATAATCCGAATAAATACACTTCACATATTTTGTCAAATTGTTGCTAGTAATCAGTTTAGAAAAATATGTTTACAATAGTATATTGATTATAATTTATCTTTCTAAGTAAACATCGTGATTATAATCAGAATTGGGGAAAATATTGTGTAAAATAGTAAATAGTTTGGTTACGCTAGTGCTTGACAAAGCGGTGACGTCACGAGTATCGATAAAAACTTAATCGTCTTTTAGCGACATCATGACATGAATACAAAGTTATTTAGCCAAGTTATGTTGAAATATAATTATATTCACATTGGGAACTCATTATCTCCGTAAATTTGTAAGTTAAGTAACTGATATTTTTTCTAGGTTTCCAAGCAACCCAGCATTGTGTAAAAAGTGGATGTGGACTATAGACAGACCAGATTGGACTCCCAGTAAGAACTCCACTATCTGTAGCAAACATTTTGACGGCAAATGACGGCAGCTAAAAATTTGTTGCACTACATATTATTTTTAAATAACTAAATGACACCAAATTAAAAGATGCTAATATATTATTTGTTTAATTTCATTCCATCAATCAAAGCAAAAGTCATATCTTTTTGTCTTAGTATAAATCATAGAACATATTTCTATTTTTTAAATTTTTTGCACGCTGAATATACGAAGAATTTTACCATCTCATTGTTTATAGAACTGCTTAGAATGAGATTTCTTACCGACTAATTCCAATTTACCTAATATATACAACTACTGATTTCAGTCAATGCCATAAATAATTAATCAAAAGTATAAAAAAGCGTTTTATATACCTATATTATTAGTATACAACTGAATCAGTCGATAATGTGAAAGTGCGTCTTTGACAACACTATTTTTAACTCAACATAGACGTCAACCAACACATGCTTAAATTTATTTTGGTCATGTCTCCGAGCCGTCTTTGTGTATCTTGTACATCCTAAATCTATGCCCACAACGTAGGGGACAGGGTCACATAATGAATGCGCCATCGAGCCAGTCCAAGTCATTTTAAATTTGCCGCCCGGAACTAATCGCAAAGGATTGTTTTGACCAATCGTTGACGACCTATTTAACAACTGTCAAAACGCAATTATACCATATAGACTACAGGCAGGGTATTGCCAACTTAAGAGAGCTCGTCACGGTGTGCTTTAAGAATTTGGCCTAATAAATAATAGATATTTTCTGAAGAGCAGATGCAAAATTTGCATAACTCCCTTAACGTTCTTTTATTTGGATCAAGGAAATTTCTTCAGTCGTTTAGGGATTTTTATCGTAAGTTGACTAGGGTTAAATTAAGTGGCAACATTCTTCCGATTTCTTTTTATGAAATTCCGATCGACCGAAGCGGGCATAGCGGTACCGGTTTTGTATTGTTTGCGGCTGTTTCGCGCATAATCGCGGTACAAGCTTTCGTAGAATTAAAAATTTTAACATATGATCAGTGAATTACATTAGATTTGCGCTAGATTTAAGTAAGTACCTTTCTGAATTTATATATTATTCTTAAATCACCGTTGTTATGTAGCAGGGTTGTGTGATACCTAATTGGATTAAACATTACTTTATTATTGTTTAGCCATGAGCACGCAGGATATAAACGATTTAGATTATAAAAATGACTATGGAACATCTGACAAGATAGAGATTGAAGCGGAGGAGAAAGAGGTCATGTTAGGAGCTGAGGACAATATGGAAGAAAATGCGGAGGTAAAAGGCGACGGCCCCGTTAAATCTGCTCTCTCTGGAGATATGACCGAGCAAGGCCGCGAAGTCAAACCCAAATTCATCCCTATTGGGGCAATTAAGATGCCTGGTTTCTTTATGTCCAGTTCTGATAAAGAAAAATCACAGGTATTATACATAATTTACTTACATTTGCTGTGTATATGTTCTAAACAATAACCACTTAAAATGTAATTTAATTGTAAGTACATTATTTGAAGACCGTTTTGACAAAGTAAAATTTTTTTTTTCAGGATGAAGATGAAATACATAAAGATATTGATAATGAAGAACCTAAAGTGAAGCACAACCACTTTCATTTTTTTACTAATATTTTTCACCGACCACACAAAGGTAAATACATAAAAAGGTTTTGATTTATATATTCTTTATTTCATCATATATATACAGAAATGGTAAGAAAGTGTTTATATTATGTGTCTGTGTTAACTAATATAATATATTTTTTCCAGGTGGATCTGTTCTTAGTAGAGGCATCATCAACATAAACTATCCAAAGATATTTCAGAAACGTGGTAAATCTAATGCAGAGGCTACTCTTGCATCCATGGAGACTTTAGAGGATAAATTAGACACTCCAAATGATGGCATGGAAAATGTCAAACTAGGGATGGTTTGTATATCCAGTAATTTTTCAGTTAATGTAAAAAAAAAAATTATTAATAATAATTAACCAATTACTATTTCATATCAATATTGTTTTCTTACTAGGAGGCAGAAGAAGGCAAGGTAGCAACCAAACTTCCCTGGAAAGAAAGAATAAGACAAAAGAAATTCATAATTGGTAAGTGTTTTGCTTACTTAACTGATCTTGAAAGTTATTAATTTGCCTGTGATAAAAATGAAAATAAGAATAATTATTTATAATACTGTTATACACTCGCGAGCAACCAAATCGACTCAAGTGCTACCTCTGCATTCAAACATTGTTTTAAGTAAAAGTATACAACATTTTAATAAAAATGATATGTCATTTGAAAGGTTAAAATTCAGCTTTTATGAGATATCATCATTATTAATATCCATGTATACTTTTTATTATTATTGGTATTATTATTCTGAACTTAAATGGTAAAGGAGTTGTGTTCAGAATTGACACAAATAAAACACTTTTTTTTTTCTTAAGAAGTATAGAATTTATTGGTTCAGTATTTGGTATGTATCGAGCACTGTCGTGCATGAGGATCGAGTCAAGAAGAAACAGCATTGGGAAAATCGCTGTCCCGGACGCCTGTAGACCCGGCCTCTCCTGTCACTGCCATGCAAACACATCCTGCACTCGTCAGTGAACAGGACCGACCGCCACTGCTCCAGTTGAGATGATCTCGAGCAAATTGTAGATGAACTTGCCGGTGGCCTGCAGTCAATTTGGAGCCCATTGCAGGCCTTTTTGGAGTCAGGTTGGCTTCCTTCAGACGTCTTCTTACTGTCCTATCGCTGACAGCTACACCTCGAACACGTCTCAGCTCGCCCTGCACGTCGACACCCGTAAGGTGCCGATTTCGCAGGAAGGTTGAGACAATGAAACGGTCGTCTAGTTAAGAAGTACAACGGTGGCGGCTGGTTGTTGGTCTCCGAGTGAATGCCCCAGTCTCTTGATATCGTCTGTATACTTGGGATACAGCAGACTGACTCAAGTGAAGCTGGGAAGCGACTACTCGCTGACTGAGTCCTTGTTGCAATAAGGCGACAACTTGAGCGGCTTCTTGATCCATGGTTTCTTGGAAACAATGAATGCAGGTTTCGGAGATCGGTCAACGGTTGATAAGCGACTGATAAGGGTTGAAAAGTCACGAGGGTTTTTATAGGGGTAGAGGGTAGCGCAACTCGCAGGTAATGTAGTAAGTAATTTGCCCCATACGCCCTAATTGCGCAAATGAACATTTTTTACTTGTTTTATTTTATAGTGTTGATGTTCTTTTTAAAGCTTAGGTTTCAAGCTTTCAAATGACATATTAGTTTTGTTT
>OX596206.1:6693829-6922878 GCA_951394215.1 Glyphodes perspectalis | reverse complement strand
GAAAAATTCGCATTGTTTTGTAAACTTACGAAATAAATTAAAAAAGACTGATATTAACGTTTTATTTACACAACTACAATAATTTAGTAGGCTGTTTTATAAGTTTTAAGTAAACCATCAAGTAAATGAAGTAAAAAAAATATTAGAAAATATATTGCGATCTTGTTAGTCATATGTCACTGTTGTACAATCGAAACCCTTTGTTCCCAACGAGTCACACTGTAACCTGTAACACTGTGACTCGTTGGGAGAACTTGGTAAAATAATTCCCAACCAGTCACACTGTGACACGTTGGAAGACCTTTCCGAAATTATTCCCAACCAGTCTCACTGTGAATCTTTAGGGCGTCCTACTCTTAGGTATTTTATAGAATTCCCGTTCGTCCTACTGGTGGGACAAAGGCTAGTGGGACGAACGGGAATAACCCTATTTTTTGTATGGTCTGGGACTGTTACGTCTTAGCCCTAATTTCACTAAATAATCAGCTACTCTGCTACTTAATGCTTTAATAACAGGGAGGCAACATTTTTTTCTATTACACTATATTTATGTTTGTACAGTACAAGCTTACCCGCAAATATAATCCTTAATTTTGAGTGGGTAGAGAATATTACACTTTGGGTTAAGCTTCTGCGAAAAAATAAGATTAAGTGTTCTATTGTATTAACAGATAAAGAAGCTCCGACTGTCATACCTATTCGGCTGCTTTTTCGGCGATTTAAAAAAAAAACATTAGGTACCTAGGAAATAAAGTTAACAAGATGAGAGCAATAAAACACCTGATCTTTTTAACAAAATAATATGATTTATGACAGCGGCAAGTCAATAACAGTTAGTGCGTTTGTCGGTTTTATTTTATTTCCCTGTTATAAAGGGATAAATATTTTACCAGGTAAACAAAAGGTCAAAGTATAGCTTTGTAGGCTATCAAGATAATATTAATTACATTTTAAAAGAATAGGATCGAATCTTTGAGTCAAAGATTGGAAAAAGGTTTTACCTATATAAATAGAGTCCAGAATATAATAAACATGTAACATGTATACCTATCAGCAGGTTGACAGTGTGACTAGTTGGGAATGATTTTACAAAGTTCTAACAAAGGATCGAAACCAAACTTAATAATCTCAATCAGCGTCTATCTGAATAAATATGAGAGCCTATCAAATCCATGCAATCCACTGCAAAGAAATCACAAATTTAATATCATACATATTAACATTGTTATATGAACTAAAGGTAAATAAAAAATAAAAATAATAAAAATTTATTGTATAGCCAGATATAACATTTTTGGGTTACATGATATTTAGGTTTGTCTTATTACTAGGCTGTTAAGTAACAAACATCAAGGTTAGGTCCCCTGACTTTCAAGCTAGGATACCCTGTGTTTTGAAAGTCAGTGATCTCGCATTTTTGTAACAGTAGCCAAGTTTGTGTAGATTATTTCCAAAGAATAATGTGCTGTCTGTAAAGTTACATACTTAAACATAACATCACGCCTATAATCCCCGAAGGGGTAGGCAGAGTCAAAGTGACTGCAAGTTCCTTTAACCACATTCGGCCAAAAGTTTTTTCGAAAAACTATATACCAACAACTTGGCAAACGTTATTGTAGCAGGAATTGTTTTATTTTAATTAGGTACTCCATATGTCGGGCACGGACTAGAGGAATTTTGTGTGTATTGTCCTGGCGGAAAAGTTTGATTTTCATACTTTGAGTTTAGCAGATATTTAGTGTATGACGTCGTGAAATTGTTACTATATAGACCGTAAACTCGAGTAAATTTTAAAATAAGCGTAACAATCACGCACCGTACTTATACTTTGATCTGTTAAAATAACCCGAAAGACGTTTTTATACAATATTTTGCTCTTATATCTATAGGCCATATTGGGGTTTTAGTCGGTTTGAGTCCGACACACCGCCCTGCCCTCTGTTTCCCCAAGCAGAGGGTGGCGCTAGAGGGAGATGCCCCAATTTAAAAAAAAGGAACCCACTCTCATGAAGTGCATTTTTCTCTGTCACTACAGCAAGGATTTTGGAACTTCATTTCTCCGAAATTCCCCGACCCAAAAATAATTTCTATGGAACCTCTAAAGGCGAGTCTCCACCGAAATTGTTGGCAATTGCAGTGTTTCAAACTGTTTGCAACTCTTTATAAAATCGCCAACTATTGTTTCCATTGTGTCTACACCGAGTCGCCAACAATTTAAAAACATTTTAGTTAACACACGGACTAGTAAAAAAAGAAGGACTCCGCGCCACTAACTAGACGTTGAAGCTCCTCAGGTGTTTCAACTTGACACGCAACTTATGTAACACATTGACATAATAAGTGCTCCAATTGACAGATATTCTATATATGGTATCCTTAGGTATCACTTACCTCACACATGCATAAACGTGACTTCACGCTATAGTATGGCAGCGTGGAGACCTTCTTTTTTACTAGTCCGTGAGTTGACAACAAGGTATCTTCGCACAATGATAGAAGCTTTCCATATTTGTAATTGCTATTATACATATTTACTTTTTTAGATTTGTATAGCATAGTCTGTTAAGAATATGATAATTGTTATTGATACTTATTGTAAATTTGGCGATGAAAAGAGTACCTAACTATCGAGTTTCTTGCCGGTTCTTCTCGGTAGAAGCTACTTTCCGAATCCGGTGGTAAATTTTTATTTTCATTTGTATGAACTGACGATTTATAAGTGCTTAATTGAGCGTACGTAAATAAAGATAATTTCATTCATTCATTCATTCATTCCATGCATTCTTTCTCATAATTTAATTTTTATAATTTTTATCACTTGAGTCCCATAGTACTTACGGTTTGTATGTGATATATTAAATCAATTAACAAATAATAAGTCGATTGAATCGTTCGTCCACGTGTCAGGCATGTGTTTCTTTTTGTTTCCAACTAAGCGTCTCCACATAGCCAATTTAAGGTGAGCGTCAGGATGGCGGGTGTACCTAATATTCAAAATATCTTTGGATCATAGATTTAGAATTTTTTGACTACGCAAAAGATACATAAAGCGTGGGAGCGAGAAATCCTGCTGAAATACAAACCGCCCGAGAGAAAAAGAGACAGCGAATGAAGTACCTATATGTCAATGTTTTTGCGAGTAAGAGGCCATAGCGTCCCGGTCTATTTTACGTCGCAGTGAAATTTGTGCATTTATGTATTAAACCTTGGATTATAATCGAGAATATTAAATGTGCAATTAAGGTGACTTGTTCTGTACGTGATTGTGAGGTTACACGACGGAATAATCCGAATAAATACACTTTTAACAGGTAAATACGATTTTATCATTAGATTTTTTCAAACCATATTTTGTCAAATTGTTGCTAGTAATCAGTTTAGAAAAATATGTTTACAATAGTATATTGATTATAATTGATCTTTCTAAGTATACATCGTGATTATAATCAGAATTGGGGAAAATATTGTGTAAAATTGTAAATAGTTTGGTTACGCTAGTGCTTGACAAAGCGGTGACGTCACGAGTATCGATAAAAACTTAATCGTCTTTTAGCGACATCATGACATGAATACAAAGTTATTTAGCCAAGTTATGTTGAAATTTATTTATTTATTTATTTATTTATTTATTTATTTATTTATAGGATTACCAACATAAGGTACAGCACAAATTTAAATAAAATGAACAAAAAATAATATTCTTAATCTAACTGTCCTTACAATTATAGGTAATCACAGCATTCACAATATAAATATTCGTAGACCTAACCTAATAGTAAAAATTAAAATTTTGTAAAATAATATAATTATATTCACATTGGGAACTCATTATCTCCGTAAATTTGTTAGTTAAGTAACTGATATTTTTTCTAGGTTTCCAAGCAACCCAGCATTGTGTAAAAAGTGGATGCGGACTATAGACAGACCAGATTGGACTTCCAGTAAGAACTCCATTATCTGCAGCAAACATTTTGACGGCAAATGACGACAGCAAAAAATTATTGCACTACATATTATTTTTAAATAACTAAATGACACCAAATTAAAAGTTGCTAATATATTATTTGTTTCATTTCATTCCATCAGTCAAAGCAAAAGTCATATCTTTCTGTCTTAGTATAAATCAGAACATATTTCTATTTTTTTTAATTTTTACACGCTGAATATACGAAGAATTTTACCATCTCATTGTTTATAGAACTGCTTAGAATGAGATTTCTTACCTACTAATTTCAATTTACCTAATATATACAACTACTGATTTCAGTCAATGCCAAAAATAATGAATCAAAAGTATAAAAAAGCGTTTTAAATACCTATATTATTAGTATACAACTGAATCAGTCGATAATGTGAAAGTGCGTCTTTGACAACACTATTTTTAACTCACACATAGACGTCAACCAACACATGCTTAAATTTATTTTGGTCATGTCTCCGAGCCGTCTTTGTGTATCTTGTACATCCTAAATCTATGCTTTGGATGGACGTAGGTACACAGATTTTCAGGAGAGGTACGTAAAAGTACACAGAAGGTACCAAATATCGGCAATATGTTTAGGCTTATCTGAGAAGTACACCCGCCATCCTGACGCTCACAATTTAAGCGTATTCTTTGATCTTTACCGCCAAAAACGGAAACACGCTTCCCAACATTTGTTGACAATTTTTGTTGCCAACAAAAGAAAATTACAGAAACTTTTGTTATCGACACGTGTTTCCAACACAAAAGTTGGCAACTTCTGTTCGGTGGAGATCGTCGGTCGCACAGAACACAATACTTGGTCGGTCGTGTCGAAATTTTTACGCCCCCCTGGTCAGAAAGTAGTGATGGAAGAGACTCAGTCTTATAATAAATACGCCTTATTTTGTCGCCTCACGAGTCAGTCTTTTAGTCCCCAACCTATAGTCATAAGACTAGCCATATTAATAAGTCAGTCGTTTAAACTTTTAAAACGACATAAAACTCGGAGGAGTCGAGAGCCGTAAGGCACCTACCGCCTGGAGAATAAAAGTTCCTTCAGCTTTTAATATATTTTTCGTCACTGTATTCAGTTATACCAAGTTTAAGTTCTAAGTTTGTTATTGTGTTGATTTTTGATTCTGTTTTGTTTATAAATGATGATAATTATGTATCTGTATGATACATTTATTTTTATATAAAACCCCTTAAAAAAGGGATTTCAATTCAACATAATATAAAACGCTTTACTCGAGCGCCAGCTTTTTTGTAAAGAACTGTAGTCCTTTTAGCCGTTTATGTCGTTACAGTCGTTCTAGGCATAAACGACAACTGTCCGAGTCGTATCGTCAGACTAACAGCGATAGTCTTAATTTTATATCAGTCGTGTAAAAAGAGGCTAGGCGTATTATAAACGTCGTAAAAAGGACTTAAGTCTCTTTCATCATTAGGGAAATCATGCTCTACAGGTGCGTATAAACTGTTATGTGAAATTTATAAATGAAAATACATTTTCAGTCAAATATAATATTATATTACTAAACAAGATTTGAAATCAAATAATTCTAACAAAATGTTAGGCGCCAAACAAGTACCAAATAGTAATAAATAAATAACTACAATCAAAACATTGTATTCCAATAAAGCACATGTAAGTACCGATAATAAAATAAATAACTAGTAAATAAAGAAACAGCCAAATATTCAGGAACAGTAAAACAATACGCAGTCATTTAATAAATTAATGAAATCTGTTTTTTTTTGTTAATTTAGTGGTTAATGATTACGTTCACGCAACGGCGAAATAACATTTTGAACATTCTCTTTACCAATTTTATGTGCTTTGCGTATAACAGAAGGCGATTTAGGCTTTGACTGAACTTGATCAATGTCTTTTTTCATTTTGTCGATGATAGAAGATTGTTTTGCCACAGTCATGGTTAATTCTTCATTTTCCTGGCGAAGAAGCGATAATTCGACGACAAGTGATTGTTGATCTTGTATCTGAAAAAATAATGAAAACAACGAATAAATTTTTGCGTACTTAAGCACCTAACACTAAAGTTTAAATTAAAATTAAAATCAAGTGATGATTAAATGGCGATAAGAACAGCTAATAGAAACTCGTAGCTCGATGAGGCGCTCTCACAGACCTACAGTAGATACATTTTGAGGGTATCGTTTTTTACATAAATTTTCCCAAGAAGATAGCCTCAATTCCAGGTAAAAAAAACCTCGGTTACGGCGGCCAATCATAACGAGGATTGGCTATCTACAAGCTAAACACAGATGCATTCTGTATTCTTTCACTCTTATAATTATTGTGAGAGATGGCGAGTCGGCAATCCGACATGATCGCAGGGAGATAACCGCAGGTTTGCTTAACGCCACCACAACACGGTGTAATTCTGGAAACTGGTTTAACTCGCCATCTCACACAGTGGTGTAGTTAAGTGTCAAAGCGCCCGGGGCAAAAAAACAGGGGCCTATGAGCCACAGAACAGTGATTGATCACACATAGCCGTGTATTTCCGAATATGTTTGTTACCTGTTGCTGGAAGCGCTGGTTATCTGCCTCGAGGCGCGCGATTTCGGCGGCGGCCTGCGCCAGCAACACCCGCGACTGCTCGGCGGCGGCGGTGGCCTGCCCGGCGTGCTCAGTCGCCAGTTCGCATAACATCCTCTTTTTCTCAACCTGAACATCAAATCAAACGAATCATGTTATCAGATGGACCATCGACTAGTGTTGCCGAAAATCGCCAATTTAACAATCGATAGTTAAATGCTAAAATCATATATACGATCGATAGTAACGATGTCTCTGTTAGTGCAATACTATCGATCGATAGACTAGCAATACTATCAATAGTTTTGATCGCTGCCAACCAATGAACTATCGATAGTATTGCTCTTCAATATCGTAGAGTAGCGATTCTATCGGTAGTCTATTGTACTGAAGAGCAATATACTTATTGCTGTTTACCGATAGAATTGCACTATCGATAGACTATCAATACTATCGATTTTCTTCAACTATCGATAGGCCATCGATAGACAATCGATATTGGCCTATCGAGCTGCAACACTACCAGTCATTGTGAACACAAATGCTTTAGTGGAATTATAATACATGTTTCGTCAATTTAAAAAAATTATAATATTTTATTAACAGACTCATTTTTAAATCCAGATACTTTTAGTAGTGTAGCATAATTTTTTTTATTTCATAATTTTTGACTTAAAGTTTAGTACCTAATCTTTTTTAATTTATTTCTTATATTCTTTTTTTTTTAAGCAGACATTTATAGTAATAATACAAACCTCTTCACGAAGCAACTGTATTTGCGAATTTGATTCCTTCTTTATCAGCTCCACATCTTCAATAAGTTCATTCTTGATGGAACCAAGTTCACGATAGGCCTCTTTTTCAACATTTTGTAAGCTCTCTATCAAGGATACATTGTGTTCCATAATGCGGTTGTGTTCTTTAGCTAATGCAGCTTTAGATTTCAGTATGTTTACCAAGGCTTCTTTATACTCATTGCATTCTAAAATAGTGTTATTCAATGTGTTTTTGTAAGTTGTGAGTTCATTTTCTAAGAGTTCTTTGGTATTAGATAAGGATTGAACTGTATTTTCCATGTGTTCCAATTCACTATCTGATTCCCTTAAGCGCATAGTTAACACTTGTACAATGTCCCTAGTCACAGAAAGAGACATTTCAAATCTATTTTTTTCTTTGGCAGCTTTATCAACTTCTACTGTTAATTTATTGATTTCATTTTCAAAATCAATAATTTTCCTTTTGGACTCCTCTTTCAAATCTTCAATTTCTTTAGCAATAGTAGTCTTTTCTGATTTTATGCAGTCATTTTCACTTTTGAGAGTCTTAATTTCACTTTGTAACTGTATATTTTGTTCTTCTGTAAGGATAAGTTTATATTTTAAATCTTTGGCTTCTTTTTCTAAATACTGTATTTTTGTCTGTTGTTGCGACCAGTGCTCCTGGATGCTTCTAGTGCGCTCCTCAAACTGTATCTCACACAGTCTCAGTTTTTCATCTGCAGCTTCATTAATTTGCTCAAGTTTTGCTTTAAATTCTCGATCTTTAATGTCAATTTGGTCCTGCAACTCTTGAATCACATCATCCTTTTCCTTAAGCATCTGAGTTTTAATGGTTTCAATTAGTTCATTGTATTTTAATTTGATGTTCTCCTGGTCACTCTTGTGCTTATTTATGATAGCTTGCTTCTCTTCTTCCATTTTAGTTCTTAGAGTTTCTAATTCCACCTTATATTCTCTTCTAATACTTTCGTTAGCTTCGAGAGCAAGAGCATGATGTCCTTTTACCATCTCAAGTCTCTGACGGGTTTCTTCTAGATTTGATTCCATATTTGTCAACTTTTCCTGCAGGTCTTTACACAAGCTGTCTCTAATTGTAATGATTTCTTCTAGAGATGACAACTCCACCTGTTTGCTACTAATCTCTTGTTCCAATTTGTCACATTGTTTTTCCAATTCAATTATAGTTTTCTTTAACTCTTCAACATATTTTCCGAATGCTTTATCTGATTGATCATTTAAGTCAATTTTTGATAATTGATTGCCCAAATTTGTAACTGGATTTTTATTAAGTTTAACTTGGAGGCGCGTAATTTCTGTTTTCAATTCCTCAATATGTTTATTGTATTCTGTTAGTGTTTGATCTTTGTTCCTGTAAATACCAAAAAATATTCGAATTCAAATTCTTTATTGCAAGTCACATCTTATAAAAGATGATGACAGTCCATGGCAAGACCATGTGATGCCCTGTAGTAAGGGCATTGCAAAAAATCTTAATAACTAGAAAACTAAATAAGTAACATAAAGAATATAGTAGGTATAGATTAAATTAAGTAAAAGGTAAATTCAAATATGTATTTACCTAATTTCAACTTCTTGCGCCTTTACTATATCATCATTGATTTTGGTATCTTTTTGCTTGTTAACATTTTTGCAAGGTGGCAAAATCTTCTTACTACTGCTGGTAGCTGTTGGTACTCTTACAGGCTTGGGCTGAAATTTATTATAACTTTAATACGGACTAATTATTGTCAAAATGCAAGGTTGGTCATCCCATAAAGTTTTACTTATAATAATTTTTTAGCATATACCTCCATTGTACTAGCTGTAAGAATACCTGCACCTGCTCCTGCCTCATTGGTCTAGTGGCAGCATTCGCCGCCTACAGGATCAAGGCGTCCCGGGATCAAATCCCGGGTCAGGCCAAAACTTGTAGCTGGGTATTTCAATATTAAAATTACTTACTAACAGCTAGGAGTCAGGAAGTTGGCGGTGTAATTATCCCCGTGCCTTGAAAACCACATTAAGCCGATGGTCCTGCACCTGACCTCTCCCCAGTTATGTCGAATTGCCGTCTCACCGGACTATGAGAGTGAAGGAATAGAGAGTGCACCTATGTTTGTGCACACACTTGTGCACTATAATATCTCCTACGCAGTTGGCTAATCCTTGTTAAGATTGGCCGCCGTAACCAATATTGGTTAGGACATTATTATACGAATACCAAAGTCTATATTTTTAATATATACTAATCAAATAAAAAAAAATGTACAACCAATAAAGTCCTACAATAGACTTAAAACAACATACTATGACCAATTTATTACAACTATGCACTATTAATATCTAGGGTTTCAAGGTTATTGGTCTGGGTCCTCTGGGATTTAAAAACCTTTTCCACAATGATATAATAGAACCAGGAGTAAGATTATACTGCAGCTACTTTTCTAAACTATAATTGAGATACTCACTGTGGCGAAAGATTTAATACTAGACACAGAGCTACACTGGGACTGTGAGTCTAGATTAGCTTTGGTAGCTGATGCTCCGGATCCATGTATGTTGGTCTTGGGTTTTATTGTAGGTAGCAGCACTTTAGTAGCAGATTTAACTAATCTTTCCGAGTCTGTTTTTTTCAAACCTTTACTATTTTGGATTTTCGGTGGTGCTGTAAAAGAGGTATTTGAGCATCAGTGAAAAAACGTACCAATAAGAATGGACAGTATAGGTACCTACTTTTAATGTAAAAAGGCTACCCTCTGACCCGGTCAGTGGAGTCTTAGTAATAGGGTCCCGGTTACCCTTTGAGAATGGAAGCCTAAAAATTTATTGATGCTAAATCAATATTGAACAAAACAGCATGAGTCTTTGATCAATTAAGATACTAGAGATTTGATGTTATGTAGGTAATAGCGTCTGTATTAACAATTCAATGGGGATAGTCAAGGATAAGATACGCCATTGGAAACTTAAGTTACGAAGTTAGAAAAATCATTAAATACATTAAACATTTTATACAATTATTAATACTTACCCATAAGTTCAAAACGTTTAGCTTTTGAAAACATGATGTATAAATTAAAACTTCCTCCAAAAAGAATTTATAAACAAAAACAAAATAACAATTAACACTACTAGCAATCAGCTGCCGTACCTATTCAGAAACAAAAACGTATGAGATAGATGAGATACACCAACGAACACTGGGCAATCGCGCGCGAAATATTTTTTTTAGAATCGCACTATGAAATCAATGAATGAAATGACAGTTGGTCGTTTTTTGAATGAATAGAACGACCGTTACTCCACGTTCCTATTCACGTTCTATGGTAAAATTCAAGACACGCATTATATGTATTGTATAATCGATTTTGATTTACGTGGTTAAGAGTTTGGATCCCTTAAAAATCACGTGTTGGCTGTTGCTCTTCCAGAAAATTTTACACCTTCACTTTTTATCAATTAGGTATGTATAAAATATTTCTTTTGGCCAGGGGACTAGGACATTTAATTTTAACGCGTATTCCCGTTGTCCCCATCAATGGTTCCTGACCGGTTTCGGTTATCGTGACCGCCTATACCTAAGTAATATAATAAATATTGGTAAAATATCAGATATTGGAATCTTTAATAATGTATATACAGCAAAATTAAATTAAATTAAATTTATATTTTTCATGAAAAGATGTTCAAAATAAGGTTTCGTAATATCTATTGGAACTAAATGCTCACACTAAAGACGCAAAAATAGAGCAGACTGTCTGCTATCGTTGGTTAGTTAGACCCATTCTGGTAATTTACGTTCATCCTAAAAGTTGTTTAGCTATTTAGTGATACGAACGAGTAAAAAAAGAAGGACTCCGCGCCACTAACTGGACATTGAAGCTCCACAGGTGCTCCAACTTGACACGCAACGTACGTCACACATTGACACAATAAGCGCTCCAAATGACAGATATCCGTTAACTGGTATTCTTAGGTATCTCACTCACACACCATCAAACGTGGCTTCACGCTATCTACACTCGGCGTCAAAAAATTCGCACCTCTAAGAAAATCACTTTCAAATGTTATTAACTCTTGATAATGCACATGCAGTTGCATTAATTATGATTTTATTTAAAAGGTTACTTAATTAAAAACATTACTTTTTATTATCAAATAAAACCTAATGCAACAAGTAAAGTTCACAAAAATTCGATGCAAATTTTGCTACCCGGGGGAGTCGCTAGTTGCGCTTCTTTTGTGGGTATAAAATGGTCAACACGGGGCAGTGTTACCAACCCTACTGTTTTAACAGTAGATTTGCTGTTTTCACATTAACGCCCCTGTTTTCTGTTTCATTCCTAATTTTTACTGTTTTCCTATTAGCGTCCTGCACCACCTATTACACTATGCGAATATTTTTGAATAACCTAAATGTATAGTTATAAAATATACCACAATGAAACTAAATTATCTGCTCTTGTCGGAATTCGAGGGAGTTTCCCAACCAAAAGGAAAATGAGTCTGAAAATATTAAAGATGAGGCAATTGAGAATGAAAGTGGAGAATAATTTTACTTTGATTTTTGTTTTTGTTATGTTGTTTTGTGATCAATATTATGATATAACGATGTATGTTAGTCCTGGTAACTAGTAAAAGTAGGTAATTGTTTTAATTATATAAGGAAAGTATGATACATACATAACTTTACGCCTATAATCCCTGAAGGGGTAAGCAGAGCCAGAGGCAGCATGCCCCTACAACCACATTCAGCCAAAAATAAAGCTGGGCTGGGTTAGAAGGAAAATTGTGAAATAGTAGTGACAAGCGGCTAACTTGTCGCCTACACAATCACACAACCAAAACCCGATATACTATTAGTCGCCTTTTACGACATGCTAGGCAAGAACCACAGTTGGCATATTCTTTTTAAGTCCCATACCAACATGGGACAGTGGTCTGGGTTGGATGAAAAGCTGTGAAAAAGGAAAAGCTTTTTTCACTTTACCTACTGTTTTCTCCTGTTTTTTTACTGGTGAGCTGCTGTTTTTAAATTTTTTGGGGTTGGCAACACTGACACGGGGTCAATGTGGGTCATTCGCTATTCAACCGTTGAAGAGGACACACGCACAGATTAAACTGAAGAAAAACCACCTGGAAAATGGATACCACAGCTGATGAGGCCGCTCAAATGGTTGCACTACTGCAATCAGGAATGCGGCAGTGCGAAGTTGCCCGGCAACTGAATCTAAGCCGTTTTTCGGTTCGAAGAGTGTACCAGCGCTTTTTAGAGACCGGTGGCTATATCCGGAGACATGGGTCCGGTAGACGTCGCTGCACTTCGGAAAGAGACGACCGGTTCGTTGTGTCGTACTCTTTGAGAAATCGCTTCTGAAACGCTGTTCAATTGCAACAGCAGCTCCAGGCAGTTAGCAGACGCACCGTGAGCGTCTCTACGGTTAGAAGAAGACTGAAGGAGAAGAAAATAGCAGCCCACAGAGCGGCTACAGGTCCAAAATTGACTGCAGCGTACCGGCGAGCCCGCTTGCAGTTTGCTCGTGACCACGTCGATTGGAACCTTGAGCAGTGGGGAGCTGTTCTCTTCTCAGACGAGACGCGAGTGTGTCTATTTTGCAACGACCGACGGAGAAGAGTATACCGGAGGCAGGGTGAACGTTTCGCCCAAGCCTGCATCCAGGAGACGGTGGAATATGGAGGCGGATTCTGCATGTTCTGGGGCGGTATGGCTTCCGGCAAAACCGACCTTGTCTGCGTCTTCCGGACTGGAGGTGCTCGCGGACAAGAGTCACAGACTGCTCGCCGCTATGTCACAGAGATCCTGGAAGTGCATGTGGTCCGCTTTGCCGAATCTTTTGGCGAGGGGTTCACATTAATGCACGACAATGCTCGCGCTCACACTGCAGCCATCTTGAGTGACTTCCTGCGGAGGTCCCAAATTTCTGTGATGCAGTGGCCAACGAGAAGTCCGGATCTGAATCAGCATTGCACCCCTGCGAACCCGGGGTGGGTCGCTAGTACAGAATAAAATAAAGACAGGTCAGGTAAATAATAATAAAACAAAATGTTTTGTAGGTAAAATATTTTTTTTCACATTATTACATAAATTACATTGATGGTGGGGGTGGGGGCACGGGTAACAAGGGAGGTGGCGGTGGCACGCCCATCATAGGCGCGCCAGGTGGGGGAGGCAGCCGCATCCCATGTCCCTCCCACATTTTAGGTGGTGGTGGGGGCATACGCAGAGGCTCTATCTTAAAAGCAAACTGCAAGAAAAATTCCTTAGTATCCTTGTTCCAATGAGTCCAGAATTTAGAATCGTGTTTTTCAACTTCCCTACTCGGCACCTTGAAAGCTATTGTTTCATATGGCTCAGCTGCAAACAGTAGGTATTGCCACCTACGATCTGGAGGTTCAATCTTTTGCTCATAGGCTGACATAAAGCGATGTCTTGGTTGAACACCTTCAGCAATTTCTGCAAAAATAAATTACAATTAGAATTGATATTTCCACTTGATTTTTTTAAATCATTGTTCATGAAAAAAATAATAACCTGGATAATCAACTTGGAACAGTAAGCTTTGCTGTCCATTTTCTGGATCCTTTTGTTTTGTTACCCTGTAACCAGGTCGTCCAATTTTAACAAATTTCTTTGGTTCTATCCTTGGCTTTTCTGGGGCCAGCTGCTGTGGAGCCTCTTTAGCTTCCTTTGCAGCTCGCCGGGCTAGATTAGCCTGATGCTTCTTTCCTTGAGTATGAGCTAAGTAACTGCCTTCATTGTTGTGCAGAGTTAGACAAAGTTTACACTCATAGGATCCTGAAATTTAGGTAAGGTTGGTTATTATGAATACTCTCTGTACAAAATTTATAAATATAAATAAATAAATATCCGACGACATCACATACATTGATCTGACTCCATGTTAAGTAGCATAAGCACTTGTGTTACGGATATCAGAATCAACAGTGGTATTACAAATATATACTTAAATATTGGATATTAACACCCAGACATAAAAAAAACACAAGTATTCATCACACGAATGTTTTTCCTGGGTGGGAATCGAACCAACAACTCTTGGCACATGGGGTAGGGTCACTACCGAATGCGCCATCGAGCCAGTCGAAGATATTACAGATATAACATTATTATTTATAAACAAACATCTATCATTGGAATTATATATGTTTGCATGTTATGATTAATGTGATCATTATTACTTAAACACACGTTATAGGTTATTTTTGCTATTTAGCTTTTTTGACGGCGAATTGTTGGTCAGAGGTTATCTTAATAAAAGAAGTAAACCAATATTAGTGTAAACAAACCTAAGTGATTTTTCATAAAATAAGGATCCTTGTTTAAATCGATGGTTTCCAAAGCGAGTTGGCGAAGTCTCTCGCGTCGGTCCCTGTTGCTTTCCGACCATGACGCTACACCTCCTCCACCAGTTTTTCCACCGGGTCTATTTTGGAAATCCATTTTCTAGATTCACGGTTCACTAATGACTTTCAAAAATCTATTTATTTCATAATAAGGGTATACTTTTCTCCCAAACAAAATTCGACAAATAGAAACAACAACCACTCGGGTTAGAAATTGACTTAATTTGACAGAAAATTATGTCAGTGTTGAGAGTGTATGAGGGCCACAGACTAGTGTTGCCGTAAAATCAATTCTGCATCGAATATTAATCGATTGTGTAAATGGAGCCTAAATAATCTAACAATCGATAGTAACATTAACATCGAAATAATCAAAAATATCGATTCCTATCTTTATCCAATATAATAGTACGGGAGCCCACGACCAAAACCATGTCTCATAGCAATACGGCAAAAACCCTATAAAATCGTTAGATTGTATGATTCTGAACCCGACTAGGTGTGTAGTAACGGTCGAAAGTGTAGCAACTGCGTGGGAGGCCATTTCTGCTGTGTCAAAAAAAAAGACAGTCGGTATTATAGCAATACGTCTGATAGTGAAAATGTACATAGATTTTATAATTGTATTACGAAAAAGTTTGTTTTCAGACATTTTGCGCGTAACAATTAATTATAATCCATTATAATACGTAGTCAAATACAATATAGTCAATATTATCGATAGTATCGATATCAAGTTTTGGAGCAATACAATCGATGTAATCGATAATATCGATCTAATCGATTTATTTTACCTATCGGCTATTTTAGTGTGTCGTCGATAAATAAATAGGTACATAAACTTTAATACGGTTTCTATAATTGTGTACCTATCCTACAGTACATGTCTAAGAAGCCTTTTTTTTTTTGTTTTTTGTGAGAGGACGTCGGTCGTTGGCCGAAGGCGGCCTTTACTACCTACCGGGCTGGCGGGGGAGAGGGAAACTCTCACCCCTAAAATTTAGGCAACAGCCTGAGGGCGCCCCCTGTGGGGCTCGACCTCGGCTCAGGACGTTGCTAAAGAGGACCGAAACACGTAGGTTTGGGGATAGAGCGACCGGGCCGGGCCGGTTATGCGAATAAGGACCTAGCGGGGGCGGCGCGACGCGAGTCCTCGCCGGCGAGGACGGAACGACGGGCGACTTGAAGTGTTGGACTGTGTCGCGAGCTGCTGAGCCGGCTTCGTGGCTAGCGTGATGGCATCGTCGGGGTCTAGGAGGACATTCCTAGGTCGACGTCTTCTATGAGAGACTACGGGAGGGGGATGGTCTAAGAAGACATATTATAAATGACGATTATATCTAAAAATAATTGCAGATTAATCGATTACAACATAATAATCTACACAATCGATAGTATTGGTTTGATTCCAGTATCGATATAATCGATAGTACTGTCTAGATTAAACAATTATAATCTTATAATTGTTAGTAAACGATTATATTGACCTAAAATTAATATCGATATTATCGATTTGATCGATATTATCAATACTATCAGTAGTCCAATTGATTTTAGATTATTTAGGATGGATACAATCGATTAGTCGATAATCGAATATCCGGCAACACTACCACAGACGAGGAATGTAAAATAAGGGCTGCCAACTCAAAGAAACGTTCAGAAATCTAAATTAGTCATTTTTAAGAAAAAAATTAAATCGAGAATAATATTTAGAGCTTAACGAAATGCCTTTAAAAATAAATTGAACGATCACGTAATTCCGATTCTGTAGCCGTTGAATCATGTTCATCATTGGTAAAATCATTATACATAATGTTATACGTGTTTTGTTGCGAGTTTATTGTCAATACCCGAAGGGGTAGGCAAAGTCAAAGGGGCAGCAGCAGGCCTTTAACTAATGTTTTTTTACACATGTAACTATTACCTACCACTACCTAAGTACCATATTCGATTTGCTAAAATTATTTTTAGTATGGTAACAATCTAGGTGTCAAAATAATCGGCTCGAAGACTTCCTTTTCTATTGTCAAAGTTGCCGAAAGGTACATATCCATGCGAAAATCTTTAAATATTTTGTAAATCGTGATGATTTAACATATAAAATATTGATATTTTATTTCGATGACGAGTGTGCAATTCTTTTGTTTTAATATTTATTGATGGGGAGCATATGAAACCTCTCTTTTACAGTAATACAACAGTGCAAGTTTACTTTACGTTTTTCAGGTAGCGCCTCAAGATGTTGATGCCAAAAGGAAATCGTGTTGCTATTTATGAATACCTCTTTAAAGAGGGTGTTATGGTGGCCAAGAAGGATTATCATGCACCTAAGCATCCCGATCTTGAGAAGATTCCTAACCTCCAAGTTATCAAAGCTATGCAGTCTCTCAAATCAAGAGGTTATGTCAAGGAACAGTTTGCGTGGAGGCATTTCTACTGGTGAGTACAAGTTTCGATAATATATTTATTCATTCTTATTATTAAATATTTCATAGAGGTTATTGGTGACTAAATAAGTGACCGTCTTATTTTCACTGTAAAGACGATTCAGGACCCTGTTTTAGTGGTTCTTAAATTCAACATGAGCCCTTTATATTTGTGAAATAATGTTATGATCCTGATCAGTTCAGTTCCAAAGATAACCGTTTGCTAAACATCAAGAATTTTAATTAAAGTTGTGGCGTATGTGGATTTTAAGATAAATAAAGGCTTATTATTGTTAACTTCAAAGGTTATTAAAAATGTAAACAATTTGTTTGTGCCTTAAATTAACCTTTATATAAATATGCATTTAACAAGATAATAATGTTGTTGATGATACTGCAATACCAAATAACTAATGCTTGAACAGAAGGCCTAATTTTTTTATGTTATTTAAGTCAAAGTTAGACCTTATGATCAATTGTTAGTTATACATAGGGTTGCCATCCGTCCGGGTTTCCCCGGATTTGTCCTAGTTTAGAGGGCATCTGGAGAGCGTCCGGGCGGGGCTTCATTTGTAGTCTGGGTTTAAAAATTTTAAGTTTTGGGCCGCCCGCGACACACGCACTGTGCCCGCACGCCGCGATCAACCGACGAACCGTTTCGCTAAGTTCATCATAAATTCCACTGTTTTTATTACACTGACTATGTTTAAAAAACTTGCAGACATGTCCGGGTTCTGGGCTCTAAAATCCGGGGTTTTCACGCGTCTTGTTCCGGTTGCTAAATTTTGGTGATGGCAACCCTAGTTATACACAGAGTTGCCGCCGTCTGGGTTTCCCTGGATTTGTCCTAGTTTAGAGGGCATCCTGGGAGCGTCTGGATGGGGGGGGCTTCATTTGTAGTATGGGTTTAAAATTTTTAAGTCTTGGGCCGCCCATGGCACACGCACTGTGCACTGAGGCTAGTTAGGAAATGTATAAAATATTGTTTCACAGATTCTTTGATACACACATATCCTAAGAAATGTATAAATTTACTAGGAATTGTATGAAATTCTGATATGAAATGTAAACTAATGCTAATTGTGAGTAAAATGATTAAAAAAAGTCAGTGAACTGAGTTATCTGTAAATAAAATAAAGCACATATTAGAATGTCGAAAATTATAATTTAAATTTTAACATAGGTGTTTGTTTATAATTTAAATTTTCAATTATCTACAATAAAAATATCAAATGTATGAAAATTTTTATTTCTAAGCTTAAAATGTCTTAAGTTTTAAATTCGGAGTGATTAAAATATCTAATGATTAAAAATCTTAATAGTCATTATATCCCAGTAAAAATTTACATCACAACATTTATAATACCCATATCTTCGGCTTACTGGCTGGCTTTGACGGCCAGCCAGAGCAGCAGAAGGCTGCAAGCCACGGTACCTCTATTTCATCCTCCTGCTCATCAGCCCGTGGGCCTCTTTACCTCTCGGCACCTACGCAATTCTAAATTACACTTTAAGGGTAAGGCAAACGAGACTGTGTGGAGGTGGATTTACAGCAATTTATTTCTGTGACTACAGGCATTTGGCATTGTATACAATGACAGATTACATAAATTACCGATTTTATACTACTATACTATTGTCACATTATATACTAGAAGCAAGCACATGTTACTGGAACTGGAATTAGGTATTACTAATGTTACATACTTTATCATAATATTTCTGGCGGTAGAATATTTATTTTGTATTATTATGACTATTCATAAGTGCTTTTGTGGAGCCTACATGAGTAAAGATATTTCTATTTCTATTTCATTTTATGAGAAATATCCAAGTATAACATTTAAATGGCAAATGACTTGTATTTGTGTATTTCCATGAGACCCAATGCACTTGATTTAATTTAAAATAAAAATGGTATTAAGTAAAATAAAATAATTAATAAAAATTTACCTGCATACCAAAATGTTATGTCAATGTTGATTTTGGTAGTTTTAGGCAGTGTCAGCACAATTGTAAGTTTTTGTTGGCATTTTTCCAGGTACCTGACCAATGAAGGTATCGAATACCTGCGCATTTTCTTGCACCTGCCCCCCGAAATCGTCCCCGCGACCCTGAAGCGCTCCGTGCGCACGGAGACGGTGCGGCGCGGCGCCGTGGGCCGCCCCGACGCGCCCGCGCGCACGACGGAGGACCGCTCCGCGTACCGCCGCGCGCCCACCACGCCCGGCGCCCCGCACGACAAGAAGGCAGACGTTGGCCCTGGCTCTGCTGATGTTGAATTCGTTAGTATAATCAATAATAAAAGTGCACTAGATGACAAGTCATTATTGAGTTAATAGTTGCAATTAACTCTGCGCCTTGATTCTAATATATTTTATCCATCTGCCTCGTTGGTCTAGTGGTAGCATGCGTCGCGTATGTACTAAGAGATCCTGGGTTCAAATCCCGGGTAGGGCCAAAATTGTGTGGCTGGTTATTTCAATTTTGAAATTACTCAGTAACAGTCCGGAGTCAGGAAGTTGGCAGTTTAATCACCCCCGTGCCCTCGAAAATCATCTCCCCGGTCTTAAATTGTCGTCTCACCAGACTATGAGAGTGAAGGAATAGAGAGTGCACCTGTGTTTGCGCAGACACTTGTGCACTATAATAATATCTCCTGTTGAGATTGGCCATCGTGACCGATATCAGTTAGGAGAACATTATTATTTTATCCACTTAATAGCTTAGCCTTAGACATAATACCATGTACAAATTCGTAATTCTCACTGATTAAAGACCACCTATGTCAAAAGTTTTTAGGAATATGACAGTATAATAACCATTTGTCTTTTGTTTCTTTCAGAGAGGAGGTTTCGGCCGTGGCAGGCCCGCGCCTTAAATTAGGTTTAATAAAAATTTAACATAACAATGTCTTTCATTTACAATTAACCTAGCTTTGCTTACTTAGTACATCGATAAAACATAGCCCGTGTTATTTGGATATATAAGCTACATTATTGTAAAGCTTAATAAAAATCCAATCAGTAGATAAGTAGTTTTTGCGTAAAAGAGTAACAAACATCTGTACAAACTTTTGCTTTTAAATATTAGCAAACTGTAGGTAGCCTTTTTTCTTTTTGAACTCCCACGAGCCGTCACCCTCTGGACGGGGATCCAGAGGGCGGTGTGTCGGACTCGAACCGACTAAACCCCAAGGTGGCCTCCCGCGGCGCAGTTCCGGAGGAGCCTGTATCCCCACTGTCGGGACTATACGACTGCTCCTCCGGTAATGCGCATGCCGCGCTGCGCGGCATGCATGTGCTCGGCAGCACCGAGCACGCGCGCGTCGAGACATGCCAGGCCACCCAGCATGTCTCGACCACTCCGCCCAGGATTCAGACGCCAATAATCCCGTGACCGGCGTCGTGGGCCCACTCACGCACTGTGCCCTCTGCTAAGCCAGAGGGGCACGCGGAGAGCGTCTCGTCGGAGGGGCCGCCTTCCACCCGGCGACCCAAATTGAGGGCAGAGCCCTGTCGTCGCAGTGGGAGATGCCTCGATCCCTCTACTCACAAGGGAGATGCCTCGATCCCTCTGCGACCCACCACAGCGCATCCTAGTGCCCCTGTCGGGTTGCCGAGGATAGGGAGGCGAGCAACGATAACACTCAGCTCCTCCTCTTCCTCGGCAATCCTGGTCCGGCCGTAGAGAGCCTTATACGGCCGGACCGCCGCAACTGCTCGTTTGCTAGTCGTGCAGTTGCGGCTCACCTCGGATTCTCTTCGCTTCAGCCCTGCGGAACATAATTCCGAGTTTTAAAAATTAGCCAAAGGTACTTTTTTTTCTGTTGAGGAAACTCCCACGATCTGTCACTCTCTATTCGGAGAAACAAAGGGCGGTGTCGAACTCGAACCGACTAAAATCCTAACGTGACCTCTGCGCGGTACCTGGGGAGCCGGTATCCCCACTGTCGGAACTAGGAGCAGCCCCCCCCCCCCCCCCCCCCTCTATGCACGGTACTACTGTAAACGCCGAGATCATGTGAAGGTTCTTTCAAAATCGACTGTTTCGAATAATAAGCTGTTATTTTTAAATTACAGACTATGTTTATTTGCATGAAGTATAGGTAGATAATTACAAATTGCCAAGTCGGTTTGTATGCAAGCGAAGCTGATAGTAGATATATTTAGTGTCTAGTTAAAGCTCTTTCTCAACGTCTCCCTTAGAAATTGTAAAATCTTGCTCTAAGTTTATCCATATTTTATCCAGCTTCACTCTAATATGATTTATATTTTAATATGACTACTTTTTCACAATTTTTCATCTAACCCATTGTCCCATGTTGGCCTGGTATTTAAAAAGAATATGCCAACTGTGGTTCTTGCCTTGCATGTCGTAAAAGGCGACTAATGGTATATCTGGTTTTGGGTATGTGATTGTGTAGGCGATAATTGTCACAACTTTTTCACTTTCCATCTAACCCAGCCCAGTTTTATTTTTGGGCGAATGTGGTTAAAGGGGCCTGCTGCTCCTTCGGGGATTATGGGAGTGATGTTATATGTATGTATTGGTAGACGTCTGATTTAATTACCGTCATATCACAGTTTATATATCTCTCAATCTGTTGGCGTCTCATGTTAGGTTTACTACGTGGAGTACGTGCTGTATTTTACTACGTGCGGCAATGCGCTATTTAGCTTTTGGGCCTAAATAAATCCAACTTTGCGTGACACTAGAGTACCTATTTCGAAAAAATACAGGCCGGCTTGTCTCCGGTTGGGCATCCAACTTTCACAAATATACTGTTCGTAGCGTTGTATGCAACGTGCACGCATGCCGCGATATGATTATGATAATATGTTGTTATATCGTAAGCAACCATATTTTACCTATCATTCATTTGTTGTAATATCATTGATCGTCAGCCATCGCTATAGATAAAAAACTATAATTTTAACTCAACATAAATACCTAATTCATTCAATACAACTAATTTTCGTCATTGTATAATTAGATACCTGATTTTACCGAATAGCCATTCGGGATATAAAAAGGAATTTTTTAAAGTTATGTATATGAGGTGTAAAAAACATTATTTCAAATCTACACTACCAAATGGCTATGTGAAGCTAACTAGCTTGTAACTAACTATTATAATAAAAGCTAATTGTCGCACAATGAAGGAGAAAATCTATAATCTTTTGGGTTACCAAATATCCAATGGTACCAAAGAAAACTCTTTAAAACGATCAAAATAATTTATTTAAACTGATGTTACATTTTAAACCAAGATTGTTTCTACAAATCAATTGATTTTGTTATTATCTGTAAATATGAATACAAATACCACTAGGCATTGTAATCTGAGTGCTTAGCATGGTTGCGGCTTCGGAGGGTCGGGCTTGGCGAACTCTCCAAGCTTGTCGATGTAGTACTGGTAGGCACGGAATGGCTTCAGCTCCCATGGTACCTGGTCCTCCATGCGGGTCAGACACACGCCCAAATCTTCCAAAGTTGGGACGCCAGGTTGAGTCACATCAGTAGTTGCTTCCTGTAGTTGTAGTAAATTTGTTAATATTAAAAACACATATTTAGTGCTATGATTTTTACTTGCAAAAGTAAAAGACAAGATGTGCATTCCATTTATGAACATTCCATAATATAAATACTCTTGCATTAATCTATCCATATAAATCTTTTTGCTTCGGGTACTAGCAATCTCAGATCTATGTTTATTTCTATAACTTGATAGTAGCGCCATATAGTGGTGCATATTAAGTTTTTTTTTTCGGTTTGCCTCTAGTTCCCGGGGCTGGGTATTAGACGGTCCAGTGGAGTCCGCCGCTTAGGGCAGGCCGTCGCCGGTGATGTGGTAGCTTTTGTCGTGGATCTCATAGCATCACCAATGGCGATGATGGGTGCCACGGGGTTAAGTAGGTATACCCCGGCCACTCTATCTTGGCCGGAGAGGGGTCCTCCGTTTTAGAGGGCCCTAGGAGTCCCACACACCACGTCATCCTCCTCCAGATGGCGTGACAGTGCCTAATGCATTCCCCGGGTAAAAAAAAGGGCTGGGTATTAGACAACAGAAACTTAGATGAATACATTTAGTGCTACTGACTCGGTCGGCAAGTTCATGTAAATCCTTTTGACGTGCAGACGACGAGGAGACATCATGTAAAGTGTAATAGTAGAACTAGTAGTAGTAGTGGCAGTGAATGTGTTAAAAACATTCTTGGATATGCTAGACTCGAGCACTCATAGAATTTGACCAAATCGTTCACGATATTCAGCGCCGTCGGCTAGAGCCCTTAGATATTACATATATATTTATATATGATTTAGATGAGCGACAGGATTGGCCTACGCATGGCTTATATGCGTAATATTAAAAACTTACTCTTTCGATGGATTCCCAGTGCAAATTGCCGAAAGGATAAGCTGGCGAAATCATGTTGACGAGAGCCACCTTAATGGGGAAGACGGGATCATACTTCATGTCATAGCGTTTGAAGCCCCAGCTTTCATCTTTGCGCATGAGTTTGTAGAACCAGTCTACCAAGTCCGCTACAAGATATCTGCTTGGCCTGTAAACAGCAGTATTACATTGTTGTATGTTTTGAATTACAGAGGGTACTCCAAGTTTTGCATTGGTCTCATTTCTCTCATAGATATGCTAAATTTCTTATGAGTATTATAATTGTTAAGGAGAGAATACATTTACATACCCAACAGCTTGGTAAGTTTGACACCTGGTGTCAGGGTCTCGCGCGGCGTTAACGATGCCTTGAGCAACATCTGACACGAACACGGGTTGCTTGATGGTGGCCATCCCATTCTTGTACAGAGGCATCACCTGACCATGAAGGCGCCATTGGGACGCGAAGCTCCTGAAATTATTATAGGTGTGGTGAAGTGTTAGATATAGTACTGTTAAAAGCCTTTGCTGAAATTATATATAAGTTATTCAAAGACAACCCTGCACCAGTGGCCACTCATAGGCTTGCCTCTGCAGTTATTATAGTCTCTACAATGAACAATGTTTTTCTGTACACTTCCAGTGCATATTTAGAAATAGGCAAGATGACTTAAAAATTCTGTTTAGTCCGTCAGTTAGATTATAAAAAAAATCTTCTTCCTAGCGTTTGTCCCGTGTTTAGAAGGGGTCCGCTTAATCCATGATTTAGCGAGTCTGGTGATTACATTGAAGCGACTGCCGATCTGAACTTCATAACTCTAAGATAGGGAAACCAGACAATTTTTGGATCATGGTTACAAATCCAAAGTTGTTTGAATTTGCAGGCTTCATCACGATGTTTTCCTTCACCGTCGTGCTAGTGGTATAAATACGTACATAGACTTGAAAAATCCAGAGGTACATCCCCGGGTTTGAACCCGCACTCCTCGGTTAAGAGGCGCGTGTCCTTACCATTGAGCTACCACCGCTCTAATCTATCTAGAATATAAAAAAATATTGAATACATATTTTTTTATTTATTTGTCAAACATTGACGAAGATACAATGCATTGAAGTTGCACGTGACGTCACACTTTCATACAATTTTAACAAAATAGTGACGTCCCAAGCCCCTACTCCATAACTTTGATACTCTTTATCTTTGTGATTTTTGTTAATTTGATAAAGCGAAACATGTGTTTAGTATTTTTGTATAATCTAACTTACGGACTAAACAGAATTATAGTTATATTTAATGCAGTCATCATCCCTATTACGCATATAACATGTGACAGACAACAGAGCTGTTCTGAAATTTAATTTTATATGCACAGTGGGGTATTGTTAACATATTGTAAGAAAATAAATACTATACTAAATAGATTAGAATCTTACTATACTACTATACTAAATGTTAGGTTTTGAAATATACATTTAATATTTAATTCTTAACAATAGTCTCTTTAAATACATGAGAAAATAAAAAAAACTTCTTTACTATTTACTGACCTCAAAAACCTGTCCTCTGAACCATAAATATCAGAAGCACGAATAATAGTGGCTGTGGGGAACTCCTCTTTTACTGCCAGTTCTCCATGGTGCTTGGTGATCTTGAACATTGATGGTTTTCGGAGAACTAGAGGTTTGGGATTCTCTGCAGCATTGAGGTAGGACAGGTGGATAAACCTTTCAACACCCATTTCACGGCAAATTCTGTAATATAAAATTTTCATTTTATGATGGGTAGATGAATTTGGCAAAAATTTAATTGAGTTAAAATGTTATACCAATCTAAGTTTAGCTATTAAAAATGAAGTTGATACCTTTATGGATGCATAACTATAATAGCAGCTCACCTATTTTTTGTGTCTATATTATCTACTTACTATGTTATGTCTATTTATAGAACATTTTTAGAATGTTCAATTGACTATTTATTTATATATTAACGGTGTACATAGTACTCTTTATAATGGTAATGGAACAAGATAGGTTTTTATTTTTTATGAACTAGTAAGTTCACCTTGCTAGACGGCGAGCACCATCAACATGGACATCCTTATATTTGAAGTTCTTAGTTTCATAGTCCCTTCCAACTAAATTGATCACAACATTGGAGTAGCGCACAGCCTTGGCAATGGACTCTTCATCACGCAAGTCAAATGGAGTGAAGAGAACTTGTCCCAGGTCTCCACATACTTTAAGACGTTGAGCATCATAGAAGTCACTTCTGTACGGCAAGATCATCTGTAAATGAAAATCTATGTTGATACAAAAAGATAGAACAACTTAAGAGTTTATGTAAGATTAAAAGCTTAATTTTTTTAGTACCTGAGAACCAATCTTGCCCAGCTTGTTGCAAACATAGCGGCCAACGAATCCGGTACATCCGAACACAGTAGCAACGATTCCGTTAAAGCTGCTACGCCCGCCCGTACCTCGCTTGTACGTAGCCAGGTTAGGTCTGCCATCAGAGCTGTACTGCGCCGATTTGATATAAACAACGCTCATAGACCCACTTTTAGCTGTACGCAAGAAATATTCAAGTAAATATCTTACTTTTGTATAAAAAAGACTGTATCAAATGTCTTCTTATAGGGTAACACAATATTTATAATTTTGATATGATTCGAATGTGGAATTATGTAAGAGATATTTGTAATGTTTTCGGCAGCTAATTTAATTTTAAAAGTTGACTTACGGATAATTTTGGTGGCGAAATGCCCCTTTAAAGCTAATGTAGCCATTTTGGGGCCTTGATTTTACTTAAATTATATTAAATCGCCAAGTTTTCTTTCTTATTTCACCCAAAAACCATTGATAGATTGACATTGACTGACGTTAAAATCTTGAGTTGTGAACGTCAAAATGACTTTTTTATTTTATATTGTTCGTAGGTACTCCAAGAGCTTTAGGCATAGGCTTGTACTACGGATTGAAAACAATTTAATTCGAAAATTATATCTATAAGTATATAAATTTGTTAAGACCGATAATGTGGGATGATAATCATCACGCATGACTTAAGATTTTGGCGTTCGTTTTTATCATGTTTTTCTTGATTTACCTTTTACAAAAATATTATAGTGTCCAGCATATCCGGTTTATATCCATCCATCCAGTCTGACATTTCGTAATTATTTGACGACTGACAATAAAACCATTCGTTCCGCTACTTCAGTCGTTTGATTGTTATCGTTCACTCACTTACTTCACCTACTATTCGTCATTCTTCGGACGTCAACATTAGATGTTTTTGCTTAATGTATTTTATCTAGCCGAGTTTAATGTTTAACATTGTTTTGAAAAATATTAGCTGTTAAACATATAATTTATCAGCCCTAGAAATCGCAGTATCAATCAAAATGAATGAAAACGAAATTGAAGTAATAAGCAGCAGTGATTCACTGGAGGAAATCTCCAGTATTTTGAAAAGCTTCTTAAAAAATGTATGTGATTGTGTTAATGTAATTAGCGTACTCATCAAAGGTACTAAAGATATATCATAATTAAATTTTTTTTTCTATACAGTATTTGCTTTTACAGAAAGAAAATGAATATACATTTCCATTTGAAAACAACAGGAGGACCATATTGTGGACAGCATTATTTCAGCACCTGCAAAAGGAGTCTTCTGAGGATATTCATGATTTGTGTCTTGCTGTTATTAGAGTACTGAGGTACATAAAGAGGCACTCTAATATTTTGCTAATATTATCAATAAATTCATGTAATTAATTTCCTGCCTTTTTTAGCCGAGATAAAACAGATCTAGATAATTTAATCTGTGAGAAATGGATTACAGTACTGATAGAGCGAGGTGGTTTGTATAATTTTGTTGGTGTTGAGGAGGAGACATCTGCTGCCCTAAACATGCCAAAGAAGGAAATTGTTGTTGAGGCGTTAAAGTGTCTTTGCAATATTGCGTTTAACAGCGAAGTAGCTCGGGCCCTGTGTGCCCATACCAGCATTGCTCAAGGGTTGATAGCCCGCTTGAGAGTTTGTAAAGACATACCTTTCAAAGATGACATAATGCTCTTTGATATGAAACTACTTTTTATTCTTACGGCCTTGAGACAAGACATAAAATCTAAAATAAAAGATGAGTTGCATGGTATGGATTATTTGACTTGTGGGTTGAATGAGATCCTGTTGGAAGCCTCTCCTCAGCAACCTGATGGTGAGACAGCATCTGCTAGTTGTGGGTCGGTTGGTGCGGACAATGGCTGTTTTCTTGAGGTGAGACTCAAAATTTTTATCATGTACATTACTTTGATAGTTTTGTGACAACAATCAATACAAGTAAGTGAGGATATCTCATTATATTAATATGATATGAAGCTAATTAAAAAGATAGTTATGTGGGTATGATCTCATAACTTATGCTGTTTATGGAATAGTTATATGAAGGGACTACAAACACCAAGATTCCTGTGAAATTCCTGTTTCTGTAACTCTCTCATTTGATGTAAAGTCTACCATTACAACTATCCAGGTTGTCCATTGTTACGATTATAAACTATTTTTATTAAAATTTTAGGACTATCAGCAAGCCATCATGTGTGAGATTTTAAAGACACAGTTTAACCTGATAATCCAGTCTAGTTCAGAGGATCCGTCCAATGAGACTGAAGAAGCGATGTATCTGAAATTGATGCCGGTGCTCACCTCACTGCTATATGCACATGCAACAAGTGAAGCCAAACTCATGGAACTGCATAGCAATATCGCTAACTTACTGACAAGGTAAATAATTCTAATATAGCAATATAAAGTATATTTGAATTATCTATGGGAGATTTACTTTTCTATTGTATTGGCTGTCATAAATTTATTTGAATTTTTATACAAATAAAAAGGTAGTTTTAAGTTAAGAATATTATATTTATATAGGGAATGTGCACTAACTATAGGGGGCAGCACTAAATCAACAAAAGAGACACTATGCGGACAGTAAAGGAAGCCTATCAGACCTGTTATCGTACTGTGAATAATGTAAACAAAATTATATCTTCAATTGCATTATTCTTTATATGATAAAAATTATAAATAACGCTCGACAGCATAGCCAAAATATGTGTAAATGTCAAAAGTTCCTAGAGGCGGACCATGTATTGAAAGTTAAAGAGTAAATAAACGAAGTAAATAAGGCTTTTAGAACTGGAAAAATTGTCGCACAAACTAAAATATCTAATGTTTACGACGGGAATATAATGGCAGAATATATTTTATTACTGTAGTTATCTATTTTTGGCCTTTTTTCACATAACCGTGGCATGAGAATGCTATTCCTTGGAAAGTATTAAAAATTTTGCTCCAGACGATTTTTTAAGCATTGGTGCATCCGGAATAATAAAAATAAGTGAGGTGGTAGCTCATTAGCAAGGACACGCGTCTCATACACAAGGGGTGCGGGTTCAGACGCGGACACGTACCTTTGGAATTTTAAAATCTATGAACGTATTTAAACCACTAGCTTGACGTTGAGGTACAAAACGTGATGAAACCTGCACATACAACTATATGCATGTGTTACCATAATCCTTATTTGTCTGGTTCCCCTATATAAAGGTTACGGTGTGTTTCAGATAGGCACTCGCTTCGATGTAATAACCAAACTCGCTTAATCCTGAATCATGGTCTAAGCACGGGATATAAAGCTAGGGAGATGGTGATTGGTGCATCCAGAAACATAACAATACATTATAACTAACTAGAATAATAAAAAGAAGTTAGTTAGTTAGTTAGTTAGAATAATAAATTTCACTATTAAAACTAATTCTGTTTACTTGATAAAAAAAATCAATCTCAAGTATTCATGGCGTACAAAGTTCCCATTGACGGCACCAGTTGGCAGCACCGTCGTCGTGCACGTCCCCTATAGTTTAATATTTTTGTAAACACTCCCTATAAAGTAATTCAACTATTCTAGTCACATGTATGCTTTATAGGTTAGCCTTAAAGACATCACATCAAGTAAAGTAAAGTTCATGCTGAATATTTGGGAGTTATATCTATTAAAATTTCAGCATTCCTTCGATGTTCTACCCATACCTTACTCCCGAATTGACAAAGGATGAAGTCTGCCGGTATGAGTATGATGGCAGAAATATGGATGCTCTCCAGGCTCTGGTGGAGCTACTGCATTATCGTTTGACTAATACAACGGTATTGTATTCTATTTGCATTAAATACACAATTAACATTTTAAACTAATATTGTATAGAAAGAGCAGATTTTGTATGTTTTTTTAAATAATGTGTGGAGTTTCTATTTTTAATAATTGTTTTATTTTTAAATTAATTTTAGTTGTACTAAAGTTATTATTCCCTATCCACCTAATTCTATGTATGCAAATAAGCTTTTGAGTTTGAGTAAAATAATTTAATGAGGGTTTCTATCTTTTCAACATTATGTTTATTTGTAGAGCAATAAAAACCAATACGAGAACCTATCGCCAATACTGACTGTGATGGTGAAGTGCGCCCGCGGCTGCCGCTCGCAGCGCAAGTACCTGCGGCGCGCGGTGCTGCCGCCGCTGCGCGACGTGTCGCGCCCGCCCGAGCAGGGCGGCACGCTGCGCAACCAGCTGTGCCGGCTGCTCACCACGCCCGTCACCTCCGTCAGGGATCTGGTCGCCGAGTTTTTGTTCGTGTTGTGCAAAGAGAAGGGTAAATGATTTCTTTGACTTTAAATTTTTTGTTGTCAAATATTACGTTTTGTTTTGTGCTTTTTTATCATTGTTTTAACATATCGACTTATTATATTATATTTCAGTTTCACTGTCTCCCCATTACAGAAATCTAATCAGCCCATTTTCATCAGTAGATGATAATGATGTCAATGGTAGTATTCGGGGAGGCCTATGTCCAGCAGTGGACGTCTTTTGGTTGAAATGATGGTGATGAGGTCAATAGTATAGGACCTATGTTTTTTGCTATTGGCTTGTCCCAGCCCGAAATTTTTAGGCTAAAGTCTCTTATTTAGTGCTTTTTTCTATGTGTGTAAAGTATATAAATTGTTGCAATTATTGATACAAGATGTATGTCATCAGTGGGGCGCATGGTGAAGTACACGGGGTTCGGCAACGCGGCGGGGCACCTCGCGCAGAAGGGGCTGCTGGGCGGCGCGCGCGGCGGGGGCGGCGGGCGCGGCGCGCGCTACTCGTCCAGCAGCGACTCCGACACCGACGAGTACCTGCTGGCGCAGCCGCACATCGACCCCGTCGTGGGCTGCACGCGCCCGCCGCGCCCCGACCCCTTCGAGGGGATGACCGACGAGCAGGTGCGTTCATCTGTGACCTTCTGCCGGCTCGAGTACAGGCGCTTGTCCCACCATAGACTATGAATGAGAAGCGGGTAGAGTGACACTATATATTACGTAAACAGAATTTGGCTATTTTTGAACCCACCTATTCCCTTATCAGAAATTTAAATGAAAAAATACAATGGTAGTAATTGTCTCATTAACTTATCATACTTCCATAGTATACTAATATGTTGAAGTAATGTAATATGACATCGACTTTAGTTAATGTTACTGCTCCCGTAAAACTATTGGCCTGTGGTTGAAAACGAATACCTACTATGTTTAAAGACATTAGCAAATAGTATGTCTAAGTACCTACGAGCCCTATTTGTGTTGTATTCTATGAAATGTTTAATCAATTGTATTGTACTTCAATATTAGGCGTTTATAAAGGAAAATCAACGTTTTATTATTAATTAATTATATGTATAGATGACAAGACCAGGGGTTCCTAAACTTTAAAGTTAACGGAACACCAATCAAATTCCTTTTACTTTATGGAACCCCATATCAAACGATAAAAAATTAACACTGAAAGTTATAAGACAACAATTTTTTTTAAATTTTGGCGGAACCCTGGTAATTATTCTATGGAACCCCTAGGTTACACCTAACAGTACAGTATGTACTAATGTATGTTGTATTTTCCATAATTTTTGGATTGTACAGACCCAAAAAAATGCCTTACTCTTGTTGGGGCCATTTTGGGGCCGCGGGGATTTAGGGGTGAGTATGAGTACTTTTTCGGGGTTGTATATTCCATAACGATTTACACGATTGCCTCATCTTTCTATCGTCATATCTGGTTCCTAGTCTGGCTGCCTTGACGATGATTGTTTGCGCGTTTCTTTGTGGCATTGAAGCGGTTAGAATATGCAGGATTCCTCATGATGTATCCATCTTCAAGTGTTTGAAACTGTGTCATACCCTATTGTGCCGCAATACCCGGAAGGGTAGATAGAGTCTAAGGATATAGGATATATGTAGGCAATAAGTTAATAAATAGTTCTTCGAATATGTAGATATCAGATTTGCATATATATGTTATGGACCAAGTGATAAATTGGTCATTATACATAATACCCGGGCATTATGTAAAATGACTAATAGGAGTAGGCAATTTGATAATAACTATTCAAATAATCACATTGTCCGGGAATTGTACATAATGTATGTTAAGTAATAAAAAACATGTTTCATTAGTATTCTTTTTATTTCGATATCATTCTCGTAGCATTAAGTCCCGGGCTTAGTCAGGGCCGGCTTCTTCTCTAATTCTTGGATCATGGTCTACCATGATCCAGAATTAGTTTAAAACAAAATAAATATTAGTATAAAATATAGTGTCCCATGTTGGTCTGGGACTTGGCCCATGTTGATCTGGGACAAAAAAAAAGAATGTGCCAACTGTGGTTCTTGCCTAGCATGTCGTAAGAGGCGACTAATGGTTTACGGGCTTTTGGGTATGTGACTGAGTAGGCGACGAGCTAGCCACTTGTCACTTCTTTTTCACAGCTTTCCATCCAACCCAGCCCACTGTCCCATGTTGGTCTGGGACTTAAAAAGAATATGCCAACTGTGGTTCTTGCCTAGCATGTCGTAAAAGGCGACTAATGGTATATCGGGTTTTGGGTGTGTGATTGTGTAGGCGACAGGTTAGCCGCTTGTCACTGCTTTTTCACAATTGTCCATCTGACCCAGCCCGGCTTTATTTTTGGCTGAATGTGGTTGAAGGGGCTCGCTGCCCCTTCGACTCTGCCTACCCCTTCGGGGATCGTGGGCGTGATGTTATGTATGTATAAAACAAACATATGATTATTAACAATATGAATTTCAATGGTCTCTGATTGGTTAATGTATCACGAGCTTGTTCCCCCCCCCCCGCACATTGTCCAATGTAGCTTTATTATCATATTGCCCAATGGCCACGTAGCAATATTCATAATGACCAGGCAATGTGATAAATAATGAAGTTCAAATAAGTTTGTCCGATATAGCTAGCCATCATTCATAATCCCCTCATTAATCACTTTGCCCATAACATATACAGAGCTACAAAACTCATTTCTGTATACAATTTACAGAAAGAATTCGAGGCGATGAAGCTGGTGAACCTATTCGACAAGATGGTGTCGGAGGGCATGGTGAAGCCGGCGCGCATCGGGCCCGACGGCCGGCCGCGCCCGGTGGAGCACGTGCTGGAGTTCCGCGACCAGCCGCCCACGCGCCCGCAGTCCTAGCTGCGGCCGCCCCACGCCGCGGTGCAGCGCTCGCCGGACACAGATATCGCTTGGAGCGAGATCAAATGTTAGCGCCTCTAAGCGTGCCTTTGCCGCTTCCTGATACTATGGACGTATAACAGATGCCTGATATCTTCCTAAACTAACGACTGCGGATGTTAAATCGCTCAATAATTACGCGGAACACTGCAGCAAAAGCTTGTTAACATAAGGGTAAACTTAAGGGGCCGATGATACATTTATTAACTAACGGAACCCTGCCGAAGTGTTCATAAAATCTTGGGTTCCGCGGAACATACTTTAGACGCTCTTTGGTCGAATCTTAAAGTTACTTTTACGGCAATGTGGAATATATTGATTATGTCTGTCTGGGGAATATATCAAGTTGAGCTAAAATATGATGTAAGCTAAAAAGTGAAAAGAAATGCATTTATTTGCTCATAATGTTATCTCAAAGACATTGGGGTCTTATAATATGAAAAAAATATGAGAGAGAGGCAACAAGAAGAAACCACTAAATGATGTATCAGTTGGGAATGAAGGACCTAGTTGTTCTTATTAGATTTAGAAGCAATGATTCGTGATTAAAACAAAATGGTTGTTGAATACTAGGATGGAATGTAATAAGTAACTAGTGATTCCAAAAAGCCTTGTTAAAATAATTTTGTGTATGAATGTAATCTAATTATTAGGTTATTTAATTATTGTAAGTAATCAAATTGTTTCGTGAGTAAAGCTAGTAAAGTATGTATTTATTGGTTGCCAAATATAAATAGGATTTGCATTATAATAAGTTGTACTTGATTTGTGTGACTCGGTCTTTCCATCAGGACAAAAAGTTTAAATCTTAGTATTCTTTTATCACAAATTATATTATACAATGTGTAGTAGATGTATAACTGTAATTGCTGTATATCATATTGGGAACTTGTTTAATATACCTTATTAATGAAACAGTGATACATATCTGAAACGCATTGAGTATATTCAAGATGCGTGTATTTATTTTGTACCTCTTAATCATTATAGATTTTCAAACTATGGAATAATGGACTTTTAATACAATACACTTATCGTTAAAATAAATACCTAGTTAAGATTATCTATTGTAATATAAGGTTCTTGTAGAATAAGTAGTCCTTTTGTCACCTGCACCTGGTGAGAGTAAGTAATGTATACGTTCTACCCGATATTAATCACGTGAATGTTGAACTAATTTGGTAAAGTAGGACAATCAAAACAGACACGATAATAATGCTATTCACGCGAAGTAGTGCTTGGTTATGTACATCCTCGTCTCCCATTTAAGCTTATTTTTATTAGTGTAGTAGTTTATTATATAGATGTTTACGTTATTAGAACAAATTATGTTTCCACAAAGCAGCGTTAACTAAAACCTAACTAAGATAACGATTCATGATCTCTTGAATTTAATCAATTCAAATGTTTATGGACACCTCTTACAAATTTGCCCATGATGGCAATTGTATTTATATGTTCTAGTCACTATCACTCTTTCTTATCTTACTTTATTTCACTGGTCCAAGTCTTTGAGGTTAGCATCCGAGATGATAATAAATCGAATGTATATCATATTAGTATGATATACACTCGATTTTTTATCATCTCTGATTTGACACTAATTTTCAAATTCATACTACTGATTTTCAGTAATCGATTGTTGTATAGAGAATACATAGACATGGCTATCAGCAAACTAGTTTGAAAGCTAAACTAATATCCAATGTAGTTCTACATAGTGATGTTTACCTACTCAAATGTATTTAAGTTATTTTGCTACAGCTATTGAATAATACTTCAAGGAGATACACGGCACTAAGTATAATATGATTGTTAGTATAAGTTGTGTTTTAACACAGTAATACTTAAACAATGAAATAACAACTTATGTTATAAGTTCGACCGTGTAACTAAATTTTACAGCCGTTCGGATATTCCTCCTAAATATAAGTATTTCTCGTATTTTATGATTGATACCTACTAAACATTTATGCAGAATAAAGAATCGACAATTTAATATGTTTATCTTTTTTCCCATTGTAGAATCGTTACAGAAAATCTTCCTGATAGCGGACACTTTAAGGTTATGGATGAGTAGGATGAGTAGCTACAAAAAGCAAGCTAATTGTAAAACATACGGCAGCAAAGCATCCCGACTATCAAGTTACGGATACCTGTAAAGATCGTGCCATATGGTGTACGTTTCTCTCTGCCTACCCCGCTAGGGAAGTGGCGTGAAGTTTAGTTAGTTAGTTTTTTAAGTTGTCATTCACCTCAGACAAAATTGTATTACCCAGTAGGTACCCAAACAAAGTCGGGCGTGGCGCTAATATCAAATAATATCCAATGTTTTCTACAAGTAGATATAGAAAAGTAAACAATGTTATATATTTCATATTATTAGTAAATGGATTTAAGTACCTTTCGGATGTAATGCCTTTTTTATCACCATCGCAATTATCACTATCGCAATAAAAAATCTCTCACCAATGTGAGTTTTTACGGTAGTTTCATACCCACGGAATAGTAAAAAAAGAAGGACTCGGCGCCACTAACTAGACATTGAAGCTCCTCAAGTGCTCCACCTTGATGCGCAACTTATGTCACACATTGACATAATAAGTGCTCCAAATGGCAGATATCCGATATCTGTATCTTTAAGTATCTCACTCTCACATGCATAAACGTGGCTTCACGCTATAGTATGATAGCCTGGAGTCCTTTTTTGTTTACTAGTCCGTGTTTACACCATACTTACTTATCGACTGTCAGCACAGTATTTATTGCACATGTTTAATCTATATTTACTAATACTTATTATAAAGCTGAAAAGTTTGTTTGAACGCGCTAATCTCAGGAACTATGTACTGGTCCGATTTGACAAATTCTTTCAGTGTCAGATAGCCCATTCATCGAGCAAGGCTCTAGGCTATAATAACATTAGGTAACCATAAAGGCTGGTGAAAGCGCAAGCACAGCTAGTAGGCAAGATAATTTACTTTGTATTGTTTTTATTTGCGTTCATCATCATCTACCTAGCGTTATGTCCCGTGCTTAGACGAGGCCCGCTTAGACCATGATCCAGAATTTAGCGAGTCTGGTACCTAATTACATTAAACGAAATGCCGATCTGATTCCTAACCCTAAGATAGGGGAACCAGACAATTTTTGGATCATGGTTACTGTTGAAAAGTAATTATATCCATAGAGAATAGAGAATATCTAAAATGTTATCTGTGAATTTAGTATTAGTGCTGCCATCTGTGATGGCTTGGTAGAAACGTTTTTTCAAATATAAGGTCAGTTCTGTTTTGCACAAACTACGCGTTGTTTTATTAAGAGGTTATGGACCCAGAAAATTAATAAAAAGTAAAAGTTTAACAAGAATTTCGTATCGGTACGAGTGTTAAAAGACTTTTTTTGAAACGCGTTTTCACTGTGTAGTAAAGATTGATTGGACATATCGTGGAATATAAATATTTTAATACGATGGCTGGCAACTACCTGATAAATGTACCTAAGTTACGCGGTCGTGAAAATTACGGTGAATGGTGTTTCGCAGCAGAGAATTTCCTAATCCTTGAAGGCATGAAACATTGTATAAAGCCGGAAGAAGGAGTAATAATGGGAGCTGCAGATGACGAAAAAACTCGTGCTAAATTGATTATGACAATCGACCCATCTTTATACGTACATGTAAAAAGTGTAAGAACTGCGAAAGAATTATGGGAAAACCTACAACAGTTATTCGATGACAACGGATTTTCACGAAGGATAAGTCTACTACGGAATTTGATTTCGATAAGACTAGAAAATTGCAGTTCAATGACGTCCTACGTGACACAAATTATAGACACAGCTCAGAAATTAAGTGGCACGGGTTTCGAAATTAATGATCAGTGGACAGGTTCATTGCTATTAGCAGGATTGCCAGAGCGGTTTTCACCGATGATTATGGCAATAGAACATTCGGGAATTATCATAATGGCCGATTCAATCAAGTCTAAATTATTAGACATGGAGTCTGCGACGGAAGAACATGGTGAAGTTAGCAGTGCATTTGCAACTCGTTCAAAGTTCATAAAAAAGAAAAATATGATGGCGGGAAGAAAAAATGCCAATGTTGGTAGCTCTGTTGACCTGTCAAAATCAAACGTCAAGACCGTAACATGTTATCGATGTAAACAAAAAGGACATTATAGAAACCAATGTACAATTAACGAAAATAACTCATCGAATTCCAAGGATAAAAGTCGAATGCTATCGAATGCGTTTAGTGCAGTATTCCTAAGTGGAAATTTCAACAAAAATGCATGGTATATTGACTCGGGAGCTAGTGTACACCTAACAGCAAATGAAGGTTGGGTTATGAATTCATCGTATGAACAGAAGAAGGATATTATAGTCGCGAACAGTGAAAAGTTGTCTGTTTTGTGTTCTGGCGATGTGAAGATTACGACTACAACTGGTGATATCGATTACGACATTATGGTAGAAGATGTATATTGTGTTCCGAGTTTAGCAACCAACTTGCTATCAGTAAGCCAACTCATACGCAAAGGGAACAAAGTGTCGTTTTCTGATAATAGCTGCTATATAATCAATAAAAAAAATGAATTAGTGGCTACAGCATCTTTAGAAAATGGAGTGTACAAGGTAAACTTATTGGACCAAGAACATTTGGCTGCATCAGTTGTGTCAAGTATTACATGGCATCGCAGATTAGGACACATTAATAAAGAGTATTTAAATCAGATGAAGACTGCAGTACAGGGTATGTCTTTTGATGACAAAGTGGATATTGGGAAGTCTTCATGTGCTACATGTTGTGAAGGCAAGCAGTGTCGCTTACCTTTCAAGAGTGCCAGCCAGAGAAGCAGTAACCTACTAGATATAATTCATACGGATATTTGTGGACCTATGGAAAATGTCTCTTTAGGAGGGTCCAGATACTTCTTGTTGTTTGTTGATGATCATAGCCGAATGGCGTTTGTCTATTTTCTAAAACACAAAAATGAGGCATTGAAGTGTTTCAAGGAATTCAAAGCCCATGTGGAAAATCAAACAAAGAAGACAATCAAAGTATTAAGGAGTGATAACGGGCTAGAATACTGTAACAATGAATTTGATAACTATTTAAAAAGTGCTGGTATAATACACCAAAAAACCAATGCGTACACACCACAACAGAACGGTTTATGTGAGCGATTTAATCGCTCAATTGTTGAAAAAGCAAGATGTCTAATCTTTGATGCCAACCTAGGTAAAGAATTCTGGGGTGAGGCCACCAACACTGCAGTGTATCTTCAGAATCGAAGTGTGGCTGCAGCATTGGGAAATAGTACGCCATATGAATTATGGACTGGCCGTAAACCTAACATAAGCCATATTAGAATCTTCGGTAGCACTGTAATGGTCCATATAGCTAAAGAAAAGCGTAAGAAGTGGGACAAAAAGTCTGAGAAATGTATTCTCATTGGATATCCAGAAAATATAAAAGGATATAGACTGTATAACCCAGAAACAAAGACTGTATTAACTAGTAGAGATGTAGTTATAGTTGAGCAGGAATCAAAACCTGAATGCCAGATAGAAGTTCTAAATCAGAGTTTTGATTCAGTGGGGGAGGAAGAAGCAAACTTGGAAACAGATAATACAGATAGCTCAGAGGACACATTTCTAGATGTGAATGATGAAATATATGAACCAAGTGATTATGAACCAGAAGATGAACCAGAGATCACATCTCATAGACCTAAACGGGTAAGAAAGCAGCCAGATTGGTTTTATATGTCAAACTTCTGTGCAGGTAAGAATACTTATGATGATGCAACAGGATTGTCTCTTCATGATGCTTTAACTGGACCTGAAAAGGAACAGTGGAAGATGGCTATGACTGAAGAGTTACAAAGTTTCAAAGAGAATGATGCTTGGGAGTTGAGCAGTGCTCCACAAGATGGTAGAGTTGTTCAGTGCAAGTGGGTGCTACGTAAAAAATACGATAGTGACGACAATGTTCGATTTTGTGCGCGTTTAGTGGCAAAAGGTTTTTCGCAAGTCAAAGGTGTAGACTATACAGACACTTTTTCCCCTGTAGTGAGGCATACTACATTGCGGCTTTTATTTGCTCTATCTGTCCAACTAAATCTTGATATAACGCATTTGGATGTAACAACTGCTTTCTTGTACGGAATTCTTGAAGAAGATATTTATATTCAAATACCTGAGGGCTTTTCTGAGACAGTACAAAGAGGTCAAGTTCTTAAATTAAAAAAATCAATGTATGGTCTAAAACAGTCTTCAAGAGTATGGTACAAGAGAGTAGAAGAATGTTTATTAAAAATTGGCTATGTTAAATCTAAGATGGAACCATGTATGTTTTTTAAAACACAGGATAAGTTAAAAACAATTGTTACGCTATATGTGGACGACTTCTTTATTTTTTCCAATAATAGTAAAGAAACCAATTACTTAAAAAATGTTTTATCTGATCATTTTAAGATTAAAGATTTAGGCGAAATAAAGAAGTGTCTTGGAGTAAATGTAAAGGTAAATAAATCTGAGAAAACAATATCAATAAGTCAGGAAGATTATATTGATCAGCTGTTGCTTACATTTAATATGAGTCAATGTAAAACTGTTCTTACTCCAATGGAGACTAAGTTACAAGCATCTAAAGATAAGAAAATTGTACATGAATTGTTTCCTTATCAACAAATAATAGGCTCTTTAATGTATTTAGCGGTACTCACCAGACCTGATATAGCTTTTGCAGTGGGTTTTTTAAGTCAATTTAACAATTCCTATACTAAACAACATTGTTCATATGTTAAACGTATTTTAAGATATTTAAAATTGACCAAACATCATGGCTTAAAGTTTACTGCTGATGGGAACTCTGTCATAGAAGGGTTTGTGGATGCTGATTGGGGTGGTAATAGTATTGATAGGAGATCATACACGGGTTTCTGTTTTACATTGTCAGGGTGTGTAATTTCCTGGGAGACAAAAAAACAGAAAACCGTGGCTTTGTCCAGTAGTGAGGCTGAATATATGGCAATAACTGAAGCCTGCAAGGAATCTGTCTATTTAAGGAACCTACAATATGAAATAACAAATGAGAAATACACTATTAAAATATATAATGATAATCAAAGTGCATTAAAGTTAACTGAAAACCCAGTTTTTCATAAAAGAACAAAACACATTGATATACGATATCATTTTTGTAGAGATTGTGTAACTCAAAATATTGTAAATGTTAAATATTTGCCATCAGCTGAGATGCCAGCTGACTTACTTACCAAGAGTTTATGTTCTAATAAACATTATTATTTTTTGAATAAGTTGGGTGTTCAACAAATTTAAATACCTATGTATGTATAACTTATGCATTCAATAACATGATTAGATATAGTGGGGGTGTTGAAAAGTAATTATATCCATAGAGAATAGAGAATATCTAAAATGTTATCTGTGAATTTAGTATTAGTGCTGCCATCTGTGATGGCTTGGTAGAAACGTTTTTTCAAATATAAGGTCAGTTCTGTTTTGCACAAACTACGCGTTGTTTTATTAAGAGTTACAAATCCAAAGTTGTTTGAATTTGCAGGTTTCATCACGATTTTTTCTCTCACCGCCGAGCTAGTGGAATAAATACGTACATAGATTTTGAAAAATCAGAGGTAGGTACGTGCTCGGTTATGAGGCACCCGCACCTCGGTCATGAGCCACGTGTCCTTACCATTGAGCTACCATCGCACCATACTTACATAACATTGCTGCCATTACAGATATCAAATCTATGTAAGTAGGTAGGTACCTCGCTACAGGCAACGTTGCTGCCTGTAGAGGATCTTTTTTTTATCTTTAGAGAAAAAAAGGATAATTAACTGATAAAAAGCAGCGAGGTTGGTTGGTTAGTAGGATGAGTAGCTACAAAAAGCAAGCTAATTGTAAAACACACGGCAGCTAATCATCCCGACTATCAAGTTGCGAATAGCCGTGCTTTTAAGTTAATAAAGAATCATAGCAATTAATTAAACAACCAATCAAAGAAATTATTTGATACGGCTTAATTGTATAGGCCACTTGAACAAAAAGTTCCATCGCTATCTCGTAGCACACAACCATTGTTCATATAAGTGAATATAGTACATAACGTGGCTGCATCGATATTCCTGTGCAATCGGACAGCCGACCTACATCAATAGTAGTTATGTAGGTAGGGACGCGTAGCTTCCGTAGCACCTCGTAGCGCACCCAGTTCCCGGCAGGCTTGTAGGGCGGGCGGGCGTGCGTCCCCGATACGGCAACGCCAAAACACCCTGTTAATATCGCGACAAATAAAAATCAACCATTTTATTTACTTCTATGCTCGTTAAATAAACTTATGATGCTGCCGAAATTTTATGCTCATGGAAAGATGAAACAAAACCGACCCGTTTTAGGTTAGTGACCTTTCTTTGTTTTGCAACAAAAGGTGGGCATTTGAGTAGATCAGTTCATGTGCGCTGTGCACAGATAATTGATTGCGGGACGAGTGGGATAAATAAATTGGAGTTCGGCTTATGATCTGTTACTAAGTTTAACGGCCTGTATATTGTTACTTGCCCTGAGTAAAATACCTAACGTTTTAGTTTTTCATATATTTTGAAAATAGCGTTATTTTACTAAAGGAATATTACACAAAATGATACATCTAAAGTATTAACTATTTATATTTTGTGTAAAATGTCTTAGTAGTTATACTTTTAAAGCGTTATTTACGTATATTATGTTAGCTAAACGATTAGTTATCTTTTTAAGTAAGTAGATATTTAGTTTGTAAAATATCAAAAGCGTAACACACTTTTCACACTTCTTTTAATCAGATAGATATCAATCAATTATAAAACACCGAGGCACATCAATTTCGACTATTTTCTTAAATTATTGGTTAAAATTTAAATTTTGTACATACTTTTCTTACCAGCATTAAATTATTTTGTAGTATCTAGAATAAAAAAAAATCAGTGGGTAGATGAATCTTGATAAGTAGCTATATTATACTTACGCGAATGTTTCATTGTTCTGTTAGTGCGGGCTGATGCGAATATTAATTAATAAATTCATATCAATAAGTTTGGACGCTAGTGCAAATTTTACAGTTCAGAATTCGGTGCCGAGCAGACTAGCGTACCAATAGGGTATTTTAAATTTTTTTTAAATCACTTTAACAACATTAGTTTATTAGGCAGAAAATTAACACGAAAAAAGTATTTTTCGTAAGCAAAATACATAGTTTAATTTAAAGATAAAAGACATTTTAAAACAACAATTTTTCCCGCTTAAACGCTACGAGTTAACGTTTCAGTTTGCATAGACTACCTACTATGGCGCCATAATGACGTCATATTCGGATCGATTCGGCAGATAAAGCTCACATGATCAGTAAAACTCAGGAGAGAATTTTGGACTTACATATTGTTAAACTTGTTATAGATTTGCTGGAAATAATGTCCATTAGCATTTATTATGACGTGATTATTACGCGCTACTTTACATAAAAATATATATTTATTACAGATAATATTATCAATTTAATTTTTAAAACATAATATTCGGTATTTTAATATTAAGTTGAACCTATTTAACAGAATTCTTCAGGTATAAAGTGCTATAGTAAAATAATCCTATTGCGCTACCTACTTAGTTGTTTTAATGCTGATCACCTGTTATTAGGCACCACACCAATATAATATTCATCGACCGGGTAGAGCAAATCAATAGGTTCATTTGATTTCTCAGTTCACTTCGCACCAGAAAAGTAAATTTATTTTCTAGCTGCCACGGTGATGCGAGTAGTGGTCTGTGTGGGGTGTCTGTGTACGGCAGCGGCGACGAGCAGTACCGCGGCGCCCGCGACCTGCGAGCGCGCGCCCTCGCACGCGCAGCCCGCCGACGCTTCCTACCGCCTTGGCATAGCTGGGGAACCCGACCTCTTCCTGCCTGGCGAACTGTATACCGGTACATACATTTCCCTGATTAATTGTCAACCAACTCCTGCGAATCAGGCGTAGTGCAGTGATCGCCTGATATTATATTGTCTGCAATAGATAATTGGTGAATAGATATAGATTTATTTATAAATTGTTATAGATAATAGTGCATTTTTGCATAATAGAGGCAGTCCGTGCACGAATGTTTACAAGACAAAATTATTTTTATTTTTTATCGAATTGTTTACCTATGACTCACTCACTCACTCTTCTTTTTAAATCAGCGGTGTACCTTCCATCTCTGCTAAATGCACATCCTAGATATACAATTTCATTCACCTGTTACAGCACTACATTCCATCCTTGCGGCCTTTGGCCAGATGCTTCTCCACGGTGTTGCGAAGAGAGAAGACTTGATTCGTGCATCATCTACCATTCCGGAAACCTCCCTGTGCCTCCCGCAATATTTCATCAGATTTCACCCTCATTCAATCTCATTCATAGTGATGTCTTCACCAGACGCTGGCACCACAGAATCAGTCATAGACACACTAGTGCCAACATCCGGGACATACCTACTCATACATTTCTCCAAAATATTAACTTCACCGTTCTAACACCTCGTTCGGGTTTACAAGAATGTCACCAGCTTTAGATTTAATCTTACCATTCATTTAGCGTAAATTGTAAAACATGTGGTTGAGATGTCATGCAGTCGTCTTAACTTATTTTTTAATATTTCGTTTTAGTTTCCCTACAAGGAGTGGACAGTGGGCAAGGACCTACTCCATTCGTAGGGTTCACCATTTGGGCCGAGTTAGACGACGAGCCTGTTAAAGATGGCAACGCTAGCAACACCAACGCTGATAGCGCGCTCGGCGCGTTCCAGGCGTACGACGCTCAAACCAAGCCGTACGCGATTTGCAAGCCAGCGGTCGGCAACGCCACTGCACACCCTAAGACTGAAATACAGGTAGATAGTTTTTTTTTAGAGATAAGACTTCCCAAATATTTCAAATGAGATAGGTACAGTGGCTAACATCGTAGTCTAGCTTGTTAAATTTTGGTTTTGGCAGCACAACATCAATGGATAGTTTTGACCAACTATGTCTCAGGCAGAGTTCAAGGCTTTAGCAATAAGTGACTTTAAATATGACCTAGAGTTTGTTGCTAGCTAAGTCCTACATAGGTAGACCAATTGTTAGATGAAATATTTAAAACCATATATGGTATAGGTGATCTGGAGTGCACCCATGAAAGCTGGCGAGGTTTGTTTGCGTCTGTGTGCACGAGCGACCCCCACTTCGGGAGTGGGCGCAGGCCATCGCGCCGCATCCGTGCTCGCGCGCAAAATCTGTGCTGCGCCAGCCGCGCCTGCTAGTTTCGCGCGGCAGCCGCCCATCGTCGAACCCTGCTGCGCTTGCGACGAGGCCAAGTACGAGGTAAGCATGCTATGTAAAAGTTGCATTTCGTCCAAATCGAGCATTCGTGTGATTGTTTCTCCGGCCATTTCTGACGAACAGTTAATCTCTTGCCCATGATTTGATAAAACTCCAGTCAAATGCGCGTACTTGATGAAAGTGTGAATTGCGATAGGATCCGTAATAGATACATTTTATATGAAACGCTTTCACTGAACATTTCCTTCTTTTCCTTTCCCTGGAGTCAGTCATCCAGTATGAAATAACTGCTTAAAGTAAAAATATGTAATCTTATGCCTGTCTTTAGTCTTTACAAAGGGTTGGAGTTGTGTAGGATTGCTGTTGCGCAGTCGTAATAATATCTTAGAGTTGGAAGGCCATAAATGATTATAATCGCAGGTCACGTTTGAGGGCCTCTGGTCCCGCAACACGCATCCCCACGAGTTCCCGCCCGAGTCTGCGCAGGCGCACTTCGGCGACGTGATTGGCGCGTCGCATACCGCGCAGTACCGCGTTTGGCAGGAGGGGCGCGTGGCGAGCGCCGGCCTGAGGCGGCTCGCGGAGGACGGGGCTACCACTGCGCTTGAAAAGGAATTGAAGGCTGAGGTAGGGATGTAGTCACTGGTTGGAAAGAACCGAACTTATGGTGCTGAACCGGTGCTCGAAATGTAGCTAAGCAAAGCCCCCAAACTCACAGTATGTTTTGTAGACCCATGAATATAGTTTATTCTCTTATTTTTTTCCCATTCAGTCAACACATCTTTATCTTACAGACGTTTCTAATAGCTTATTACCAATATTATATGGTTAAACTGATAACACATTATTTTATGCTTTCCATCGTTATCATGGTGGTGATATGAACAGTTATACTTCAGATCATCGTGTCTGATTCATTTCTCTTTGCGTTTTTCTATTATAAAGAAGTTGAAGTAGTTCTATTTTTAAAGGTTTCTTGCAGGTGCAAAAAATAATTACTGCATACTTCGTTTTTGCAGCTGTGGCTAATATTTACTTTTGTTTTTATATATACCCGCAGAGCGACCACATTCGGACAATAATCAAAGCCCGTGGTATATCGTGGCAGCAAATAGCCGGTGCCGGCATTCCGAACACGTTCGCAGTGTTCCGAGTGGACGCGCGCAACCACCTGGTGTCACTCGCGTCCAAGCTGTGGCCCTCGCCCGACTGGATCGTGGGCGTGTCGGCGCTCGAGCTGTGCAACGCTAATTGTACCTGGTCCAGCTCGGCTACTTTGCCGCTGTACCCTTATGATGCGGGGACGGATAGTGGGATTTCTTATACGGTGAGGACAATGCAATAACTGACGCATACTGAGATTTCGCGAGCGAGCCAGGCCGTACTAGTTGAGCTTTTTGGAAAAAATGTCCAAACACGTATAAGTTGGATTTCCATTCCACTGATTTTGAATTTCAGCTCAAGCTGCTTGATCTGGTGATATGAGGCTATCGCCATGTATCCAAAGGACGCGTGTTCTAATCTAGGGACATTATTTGTGTCATGAACAAGGATATTTCTATTCGAGTCATTAATGTTTATAACAACGTATCCATTACTCTATTATCCATAGTACAGGCATTTTGCTTTGGTGCGTAACTATGGGATGGCAGGAGTAGCAAAATACAACAAGCCCCTGCCTGGAAGGGGCCCCCGGAGTGCCGTAAGCATGGTGGATCACCATATGCTACAGCACTGAAATCGAAAACTTTTAGAGCGAGGGCCTCAAACGATGAAATTGCCATGGGACTCAAACGGTATGGTTTGGTGCTAGTTAATCGGGATGCTAGTGGGAGCTTTATGCTGCTTATGTTGATGTGCCAAATTCCGTTGCTGCAAATCGGTTAACTACACCCTGTTCTGACATGCTGGCATTATTTAGGCGCGGCGGCAGCCCACCGTGCCGCCGGCGCCTGTGCGCGCGCTGCGGCCGGACTGGCCGCGCGACTCGCGCTCGCCTTTTTACAGCGCGGCAGGCGAGATGCGCCCCTTCGCGCGCCTACGCCTCACGCGTCTTCAGCTCTTCGAGAAGAACTGCGACGCCGCCAGTGAGTTAGAGAATCTGCATCGACATTATTCGTTTTGGTTACATTAGTTTATATGGATCCCGGATTTCAGAATTTTAAATTATATTAAGAAGACTTATATATTTAATTATCGTATATTCTGAATCATTCAGGAATTTTTTGTCTTACAAACGGCTATTTTTGCACATTATTATACATTTTTGTTGTAAAACTTAAAAAAATGGCCTATCGGTCCCACTTTTAGATGTCGGTCTCCCATTTCCAATAATCGTTAACTCCAAAACTCCAGATGTTGATCAAGAACAGGTTGCCTTAAATATTTTATAATGATCATAAAACTAAATATAACGGATTTTGTTTTAAAATTAAATACCGAAATATTGATGAACCGAATAGGACCGATATCAATCATCGGAAAATAATATACAGCAAAAAAACAGCCTTAAAAGATGAAAAATAATGTCCACATTATTTTTATCATCTGTGACATTTATAAATTAAAGGAAATTAAATGTGCTCAATCCTACTTCGACGTATAGAAATCAGTAGCGAGAGTGGTTCAGCGTCACTGGCGCGGGGCGGGACGGGATCGGGCGCGGGCGGCGCGTGCGCCACGCACGCGTGGGGCGGCTGGAGCGCGTGCAGCGTGTCGTGCGGCGCCGGCCGCGCCTCGCGCCAGCGCCAGTACGTGTGGCCCACGCGCGCCTACGCCGAGGCCTGCCGCGTGCCGCTCACCGACTACAAGCACTGCCACGGACCTAGGATGCATTGCAGGTGAACTCCCACATCCTTTGTCATATACGCTTAATTCGTCTGACTTTAGATCTAGAAATACTGACAGACTGACTGTAAAGGTGTTTTATCATATCACTTGAAATCTTTTTATTCCACGTAAATAATAATTTAGATTTTTCTAATTGTTGAATAAGTTTGTCCTTTTTCTGTATAGATACAAATACAAATTGTCCATCTTGACAGGCCCATTGGTCGAGTGGTCAGACACCCTGGCCACGAAACCAAGGGTCGCGGGTTCGAATCCCGCTAGGGGCAAATGTTTCGTGTGATGAATATGGATATTTGTACTCGAAGCATGGATGTTTATAAACGTATTTAAGTATTTCTATCCGTTCGCCTAGTGTCCATAGCACAAGCTTACGCTTAGTTTGAAAGTAGGGAATTGGTGCCAGTCTGGAAAATTTATATAAAAAAAAAACTATATATCTTTTGCCATATGAAATAAGCATGTCAACGAGTCCTTATACATACAACATCACGCCCTTAATCACCGAAGGGGTGGGCAGAGACAAAGGGGTAACAGGCCCCTTTAACCACATTTATCCAAAAGAGTTCTTATTATACTACAATATTATGTTTTTCTTAGAAGACTATTTGAACACCTAAAGTAACGCACATTACTCTTCTCTGACACTAAGGCTAAAAGCTCGACAACCATCGGTAGAGCCCGTGTAAAAAACTTGCGACACGCCAAAAAATTTTTCAATATTGTGCTGGCATCAGGCATGTTACCCACACATGTTTCCACGCTAACATGACGTCGCTCCCGCAGGGCCGTGTCGGAGTACGAGCCGGAGCCGGTGGAGACGACGGGCCCGTGCGCCATGTCGGCGTGGTCGGAGTGGTCGCCGTGCGAGGGCTGCGGCGTGCGCGCGCGCACGCGCCACTACCTGGCGCCGCGCGCGCACAAGCGCTGCCACGTAGGCTTCCGCGCGCGCGCCGTCACCAGCCAGGCCATGCCGTGCGAGGCCGGCCCCTGCCACAAGTACGTCTCCGTCTACTACATGCGCGCCTTCCGCCCAATCTGTCTTGTGGGGCAAAATCGCTTCCTTTCCTGGGGCAATTCAGACAAACATTGCAGAGTAATTTCGCTATAGAGTAAATACAGTCCTATGGTCCTTAATTACATGAAACCGTTAAAATAATAATAATAACTATATATATATATTAAAAATGTAAAAAACAATAACAATAACAATAGCATATATAGCGGTGTCTGAATGTGCTACTTTCTCCTATTACGAAGCTGATCAATTACTAACGATACAAATACATATAATATAGAGAGCCTTACGAAATTAAAAAGTGAATTTGTTACGTGAACGATTAAAAAATAATTGGCAGTGGCCATAACATTTTTGATGCTGGTTATTTGGCCTCTTATCTACGTGGCTTTTTAGGCTGAGTAAAATCAAGGTATTAGTTAAATTAAGTTTAGAGCCTGTTTATATTTTCAATCAGGGTACATATTGTTTTTCAGGCCGGCCAACATGACAAATTCTACGAACTACGATTGGTTCTATGTCGTAAGTAATATTTGTTTTTTATTATAATATATATTTTTGGTGTAGGTACAGTGGGTAGGAAGTATACTACTATTATAGACTATGTAAACTATAGGGTTTTACATGTAACTCACTCGTAGTGTTTGGATGCTTTTTGAGTGGGAAGGATTGAGTACCTATACAAGACACAGTGAACCTATGCCTACACGATGCGAACTTCTTCCTGATTTCAACATATTTTATGTAACGACGACCTAGCTAAAAGAACTTAAGCTAAATAGTATATTTTATAACGTTTACATAGACTAACTAAATTCACGCCATTTACCTAGCGGGGTAGGCAGTACAAATAATGATCTAAGTATGTATATCCTTGTTGTGTTGTTAATTTTAAGAAGGAGCGGGGTCTCTAAACACAGGTATTTTATACTTAAATCCACTCCTCCACTCCAGCCACTTGTTATGTACCTCTGGAAAAGATACTGAATAAAGTTTTTCATTTTCATTTTCAGTTTCATATCCATATTGTGCCATAATCTTTACATAGTATAAAATAAAGTCGCCGCGTCTGTCTGTTCGCTTAGATCTTTTAAACTACGCAAAAGATGTGGATGGCGTTTTCACTAATAGATAGAGTGATTCAAGGAGAAGGTTTTGTGCACCGTGCGAAGCTGGGGTGGGGCACCACTAGTAATATATAAAGCTGAAGAATTTGTTTATTTATTTGGTTGAACGTGCTAATCTCAGGATTCAGGAACTACTGGTCCGAATTGAAAAAATATTTTTATCGGGGAAGGCTATAGATAGGCTATATAAAATTAACCATAAACGCGAGTGAAACTACGGGCACAGCTAGTAAGTAATAAGTTTCCACGTGGGTAGAGTCAGAGCGATATTTTGCCAAACAAGTAGTAAATCGAACATGGCGCAGGACGAACCGAGCTGGCCGTGCAAGGTGTCGTCGTGGGGCACGTGGTCGCCGTGCTCGGCGGCGTGCGGGCGCGGGCGGCGGCTGCGCACACGCTTCTACCTGGCGCGCGACGAGCGCGCGCAGCCGGAGCTCTCGCGCCGCCTCATCGATCGATGGAACAGGCGGTTCGCTGAGTTGCAGAATCTGGTAAGGCTACAAAAAAGCTTAGCCCATTCATGTTTACTGGTGTAATGTCACCTGCTCACCTCGGAATCCAATTTAAGTAGTAGATTGTTTTGATTTTGATTTAGGGTTTTTATTGGTCTGTGATTTTATAAAGACTAATCGTAATCATAGGTCCAGTAGTCTACAGTCTGCAGCCGACCAAAAAGGTCACTCTACTCTCGTTAAACCATTCTCTAAACACTCAGGCAATTTATCGCCAGTTTCCTAGCGTTATATTACATTCTTAGATAGGGATTCGCTGGGGCTACTTAGGATTTAGCGAGTCTGGTTATTATATCGAAGCAATACCATCTAATCTGCGTAACCCTTAAACAGGAATACCAAATATACTGGATATAATAAAATATCGTTACACATTCATCATAATTTAAATGTATAAGGATCGTCACGATGTTTCTGTCACCACCGAGGTAATATACTCATGTTTGAGTCAACCATTGATCTATCACCCGCAAATATTAGAAACAGGTACTTTTATAACAAGATGTTCTTATAGAGCTTATGGCTCCGACCGTATAATCTTCAGATACGAATCAGTAATTTTTCGGCGGTAACTCTATATATAACTTTCAGTAGTATCACTAATAGTTAATTTCACGACATAGGTAGCCGCAACTACTTTAACGATGCTTCCAACTAAAAACCTGAGCGAATGCCAAGATAATTTACGCTTAAGATAAATATTTACATTTTTTAGACAGTTCGTTGATACTGGGCTAAATGCCAAACCATTTTTTACCAATAATATAAATGAAACATTTAACAAAATCTGCTTTTTAGGTGCTCCCACCGGATAATACGACAGGCGTCGATCCCGAAGTGGAGAAGCTGGTTCAGGAACAGCTGGATAAGTGCCAGTTCACGTTGTCCCAGCAGGAAGCACTCTGCGACGGCGACGACGGCGCTTGCTTCAACGCCACTGTGACACAAGGTAACGTGGTTAGATCACGGTGTGATTTTTCGGTGGAACTGTTGTCGAAAAATTTGCAAAGGAAGTCGTGAGTCTTTAATACCGGAGGAGGAGGCGAAGATGATGCAGATATCGAATTATTGTTGAGTGATTATTGAACTGATCGAATGGTTATTATTATTAAGTTTTTTAAATCCCACGACAAGTCCAGGTTTGTATGGCAAAGACCTTGTAAGGCTTGCATAAAGATATGGGTCCAACACGTAGAGGCCCTAGTTATATCTGAATGACATGTGTGATAGGATAAATCGGTTGGATGTTGCTCTTAGCTGCATAAGTGCATAGTTGCGAAAGAGGGGAACGAATCAATCAGGGATGTGGAGACAGCTTCTGTGGGCTGAATGTTTTCAAAGGAAAACTAATGTGTTATGTATCTGTATCTAACTAACAGAAACTTGCAAGTTGCCGTACGTGGTGGGCCACTGCCGCGGCTACGAGGAGCGCTGGTTCTACGACAGCGCGCGGCGCTCATGTGAGCCTTTCGGCTATTCGGGCTGCGGCGGCAACGGGAACAACTTCCGTTCCAGGAAGCACTGCCAGGACGCCTGTCTGTGGATCGCCAATCACACCACGCCGGCCCCGAAGATCACAGGTACCTATTTATGAGGCTGTCACCCCTTGATTGGTGGTTTAAAAAGTACAATTGTTTATTTTTCTCGTCCTGAGCGTATCGTCCAATGGGTCCTGATGTTACAATCGAGCAACAAAGTAATGTGATTGTTTATTTAGGAATAATTTCGCCTAAATATTTGTAGTAGCAGTGCTCTTATTGGCTTAAAGGAATTACTGTTTATAGAAAGACGCTGATTGGTTGAGAATTGTAGTTTAGTATAGATTGGACATTAGTTCATATTTGTCAGTGAATTAAAACTGTTATGTTTCGTATAGTCTTCTAATATAGGTAAAAAATAAGAAACAATACAAACGATTAATTCATTGTGAACTTTACAGTTCCTACAACGCCTTCTGATGTGATAATAAAGAAATTGAAGCCAACGCCTCCATTACCAGAAGACAACGAAGTCATTCAGAATGATGCACCTTTTGTTAATGGTAAGGAATCATACACATCGACTGTTTTGGTTCGGATTCGATGAAATAGCCACCACACCCTGCAGAGGTGGACTAGCACGTAGGACCACTAGTGGTGCAACTATAGACTGAAGCGATTAGTTATTACGGGCAGGAACAAAATATGGCAACGTAATTCGAGAAAGTTAGACGTTGTTTTTGCACTTGACTTTTTTTTTTATAATTGGGGGATTTTTGTCCTCGGCAGACAAAAGTTCCTCGTCTGTGCGTACCTTTAGGGGCTAGCTCTCATCAGTCAAAATACTTTTTAGATAGTTCAATCCCTGTATTGAAGCAAATTGCTATGATATAGGAAATATGTAATTGGAATTTGTTGCAGATCTCAATATTCGTGGTACCTGGTGTTGCAAGGTACCATAAACTTCTTATTTTGTATAATGGTAATCAATGTACCTATGTCACGTATAACAGGCATCTTCGAGAGCCTGAAATGTAAGATTGGTCCTTGGCTGGGCTGGAGCAATTGCTTCGGAGAATGCGGCTACGGTGTCAAGCTCAACTATCGTCTGGTAAAAGTAAGCTATTTTGTGTCACCTATTTCGAATATTATAATGAATGTAGATAGTATGTGATAAATTTGAAATACGATATTAAAGAGCGTTTATTATCTGGTTTCCTGTAGGGCACAGCAAAGTCGATGAAGCAGTGCAAGCGCCTGGTTAAGAGTCGCAGCTGCAAGCCGGGCCACTGCCGCCGCACCGCATCCGAAGACGCTTCCCAGCCCACCCAGGCTGCACCCCAACTCGTCTCCCAAGCCAGCAGCCCCCACGCCAGGACCCCTTAAAAGACTGCTTTTTATACTTTGCTCATGCAGTTGGTCACTAACATTCGACTCGATTTAAAAACGTAGTTAGGATTCGCGCTTTTCTTATTAAGAACTCAATTCAAGATGTTCTTGGGAAGATTATTTTATTCTATTAGTTGTCGGTTTATCAGTGTTTACTCCGAGAAAATAGAGGTATCTAATACGTGTTGTTCACTTTCTTAGCCGTAGCCAATAAATCCGGGTTTGAAATAAATATAAGCAATAGATAATTGTTAAATGTCGTATTTACTTTACAATCAGTAATCAACAAACTTTGTACACAAAACGCTTACAATCTATTTTATTATCAACATCGTTTACGATATTTACTAACTTAAATTAAAATGTTACTAACTAGCTTTTCCTTATAATACTGTCTAGGAACATCACAGTCACTTTGTACGCTACCACTTTTTAATCTGTTTAATGCAATAGATTTCCCAAAGTTTTGTTTGTGCAATATTGAAATAAATTTACCTAAGTATTAAAATAGTTTTTTTTTAACGAGTAACTGGTGTGGGTGTTTATAAAAACTAAAGATGTCCAGACTTCTATTATAAAAACTTTACAATATATCAGTAAATAAGTTTATATTTTGAGACGTGTATATTTAAGGGTTTAATTTAACATTTTGAAAGTCGTGAATTTTGTTAAAATTTATATATTAATAAAAAATTCCCCTTCGGGTAATATGGGCGTGATGTTATGAATGTATGAATTTCGAGATACTACACCGAAATATCTGCTGTGAAATCCCACGTGATGTGGAGTCTATTATATTATTGTGACTTCTTAGTTAGCGCACAATACTGCGCTTTTTAAATGCATATGCAATATTGCAAAAAATAATATAACTAACAAAAATGTTTAGTCTAAATAAATTTACATAACATTATAGAAGAAAATATCGAAAATATTTTTCTATCACACAGTCATTCTTACGACTTACTTACAAAAATAGACAGCTGTAAAAATAACTTAAACAATTTTCTTTATAACTTAATACTATGTAGTCCGTTGTAACAGCTACAGGTAACAAAACTCTCGCACTCATTTCGCTGTGACGCGCCGGAGTGCGCAGGAGTGTCATAACGCATGCGCGTGAAGCACGAACCTAACTCCATACTTTCACTCTACTCGTTGAAGGTTAATTTCATTACCACGAGACATTTTATTGACACTGACTTCTTTGGTGGTTATATAAACAACAAATGCAATAACATTCGCACACTTACCATCGTGTTTAGAAAAAACATAGTTCCTTTTACTATGGGAACTCTATTCTGTTGCATCGAAGTACATGCGATAGTAACTATTACATTCCGTTCGTTGACTTTGTGAACAATGAACATGCAGGTAGACCAGTCAAGTCTTTTCTAAGGCTACAGAGACCACTTCAAAATGTATAATTTCTCACTATGTATTTAAGTATTCTCTTTAGGTATCCGTTCACGTTTTCAGCAGCGCCTGATAAATGTAGAAAAGGTCTCATCGTCTTCGGCGTCGGTAATACCGTGCTGTGTTACAGGCATTTTATAGTCTCTAAAAAACTGTTTAATTTTTCCTGTGGTGCCTAAAATGCACTACGAAACTCGTCTTAAAGTCTTCGGTGCCAAAGTCTTATATCGCAAAGGATTATCGTCACGTATTTGCGAAATGGTTGTTGTTTGGGTGTGGTGACTATGTTGTCACGTGGCCCCCTAGGGCTCCAGCCATTATATGCGCGTGACGGAAGGTTTGCGTGGAGGCTGGCAGCAGCGCGGCGCGATGCACTCCTTGGCGCAGGGACTGCCACACGCCAAATTTGCTAAGTCTATTGAGGCCTTTTTCTCCTCGTCTGTACCTGAAAGTTCCATAGAAAATATAGTCATAAAGGTACCATTCATATAATCTTGAAGTAGTTTACCTACCTAAAGTGAAAAGAAAAATACTACACTATATCGGGCGAATCTAATGCAAATGGCATATTGTTCCAGGATTCTGAGAGGTTTTATGATTTCAGGAATTTCATGCATGACTTTTGTGGTCGTTTAACGGTTTTTGGGTATCTGTAGTTGGTTCTTTTCTTGTGTTGTTGCCAAGGTTCAAGTATTGTTATTATATGTCAATGTTTAGGTGTTAAGTATGTAAATCGTATTTAATTTATGCCATAACATAAAGTCGCAAATTTTCAGCCTATCGAGCTGTGTGAATAAAGTTTACGTAAGATAGGTACATACTGGTACAAATGAAATCTTTCATCTTTTATTGTAATATGTATTAAATAAATTATTCGGGCTTACCTATAAACCCTGCGATTTCGAACTCAGGTTGTAATGTGACCAAATTGATTCCGTGCCGTTTGAACAGATCGCAGACAAGCGCTGAGCTTTGAAGATAGTCCTGTAATGACAACATACAGTTAATAACATTACGAGTATTATCAATAGTAGGCAATTTGTTAATCCAGATATTCTTTTACATATTTCACATACGATTTTGTTTTATGACTTTTAAATGGTTTTAATACCTTTGCTATAGCCGTTGAATGGAATGTTTATTTAATGGCGCGGCATTAACACACACCCTATCGTTAATGAGGTAATTAGCGATGTAATGTTTAGCACCTTTCGAGTTGTAATTTGCTGCAGCGCGCATCGAATTACCCGTGTGCAGGGCCATTGCCTCCTAATTGAATAATAGAAGGAAGTAAACTATCCACCGTAACATGTCAAGCTTATTTTCACTTGAAGGCAGTCAATCCATAATTTAGGAACGATGTTATATAAACATGACATGACTGCCGCGTTGGTCTAGTGGTAGCATGCACCGCCTAAAGACCAAAAGGTCCCGGGTTTAAATTCCGGGTCGGGCCAAAAATTTGTGGCTGGTTATTTCAATATTGAATTTACTCAGTAACAGTAACAGTCCGGAGTCAGGAAGTTGACGGCTTAGTCACCCCCGTGCCTCGAAAAGCACTTTAAGCCGTTCGTCCTGCGCCTGACCTCTCACCGGTCATGTCGAATTGCCGTCTCGGACTGACCGGACCAGACTGAGAATTAAGGAATAGAGAGTGCATGTGTGTTTGCGCGCACACGTGTGCACTATAATATCTCCTGCGCATTGGCCGCCGTAACCGATATCGGTTAGGAGGCCATATTATATAAACATATCTAAGAAATTCATAGGCCTATGACCAAAACTGACACTAAGTTTTGGTTAGGTTTTTTTCTCCTAGCTCTTCTAGGATTTCCCGAACGAATAGCAACTTTATCAATTACTTTCATGTAACTCTATATCCAAATAGGATAACCTGTCAAAATGACATGAGAAAATCTTCTGTGATATGGCTAGCCTCCGCCTTAAACCTACTCGTATATATATGTAACTGCGTTCGGGAAACTCAGTCTGGCCTGAGAGTTACACTTTTTATAAAAATGACTGCCAAGTTTTATGGATAAAAAAAAATGATTTTCTTTTGTGTGGTGACACTGACCTGGTGCGAGCACGCTGGCCCGCCGCCGAGCTCCTCCGGCACCGTCTGCAGCAGCACCAGCCCTGTCGACCGCACTGACGCACACCACGCTCGGTTGTCTCCGCACTGACATACTGACCTGGTGCGAGCCATAGGCGACGTGCGCGGTGGCGACGATGCGGTCGCGGTGCAGCTGCCACACGTGCAGCTCGTGGATGGCGAGCACGCCCGGCAGCCGCAGCGCCGCCGCGCGCAGCTCGCACGCGCCCAGCCCCTCCGGCACCGTCTGTAGCAGCACCAGCCCCGCCGACCGCACTGCACAGCACAAAAACATGATCAAACATCATCACACATCACCACGACCGGAATTCTCGAGGGGGTAGGCATAGTCAGAGCGGAAGCGAGGCTCTTTACATTTGGTTAAAATAATACTGGGTTGGGTTAGATGCACAATTGGATTTTGATTGGCTCGATGGCACATTCAGTAGTGATCCTGCCCCATGCGCCAAGAATTGTGGGTTCGATCCCCACCCAGTACAAATATTCGTGTGATGAATGCTTGTGTTTGTTCTGTGTCTGGGTTTTTATATTTAGTATTTAAGAATATATTTGTAATACCACTTCTGTTTCTGATATCTATAACACAAGTGCTTAAGCTACTTACCACTGAGTCAGATCAATGTATGTGATGTAGTTTGAATTTATTATTTATTTAATCATTCTTTAATCACATTTAATTAAGGAAAATTTTTGTGGCCACCTCGTCACTTACACGGTCCAACAAATAGCGCATTAGAAAAAATGCAATACTTTCCTATATTTAAAGGTCTAGTGGCCTACCACATTCTACTAAATAACTAAAAATGGTTAAAAAATCCCAAAAAAGTAAAATTAGTATGTATTACAATTTGTACATCAAACGTGTAATCTATACTTATAATAAATCTGTAGAGAACTCAATTCTGTACATGAAATATATTTTCAAAATAACTATCAGGGGGTGATTAGTGATCGATACTGATGCTAAAAATGCAATCAGTAAAATTTTTGTCTGTCTGTATGTTCCTTATAGAAACAAAAATTACTTGACGGATTTTAACGAAACTTAGTACAATTATTCTTCATACTCCTGGGCAGGTTACAGTATACTTTTCATCACGCTACAATCAATAGGAGCAGAGTAGTGAAGGGAAATGTTGGGAAAACGGGAGAAGTTACTCAATTTTTTAAGCTTCCGTCGGGTGTGCAGCCTTAATGGTTAAAGTTACATAGAAATCATGTATGACGGAAATAGTCTTTATAATATTATCCATAAACGCGGGTGACACCGCTGGCACAGCTAGTTATAATTATAATAGGTCATGTGAGTTGCAATAGTGTTGTGTTAATTACTAGTCCAGAGCTGTAGCGGAGCGCGGGCGAAGACTGTCACAACCATAACATCGACAACTTCGATGATAACATCGACAACTTCGCCCTATATGCGCATGGCTTTATGCAACATGGTGTCTGCGTTGGTTCATTGCTTATTGCTTGCATTTTAATAAGAAGAATAACACATTTATCTGATTAAAATGCAATATTGCGTTTTGCAAAGGTTTCTGAACCCACCGTATGTCATTGTAGTCAATCTGGATTTAAGTAGTAATAACGGTACGTATTACTATTTGGCAGTAACACCTTTCAGTGGTTTTTAATTTTAGTCCGATTAACCAAAATTTTAATATTTATTAATAATGATTTCTTATTATAAGCTAATAATGGGTAATATACTTACTATACCTACTTAATCACTTTTAAATTAATTGTGGTCTTAGGACGCTTTAAGGCCACGATAGTGGAGCGGTCTCGGAAGCGAGACACATAAAGAATTTATTTTTGTATTTGTTGTCACTCATGGCGATAGTCACCATGCTGCGGTTGATGACAGAATAGCTATGTAGGTTAGTACACCTAACGGTGTTTTTGTGTTTATTATTATAAAAACAAGTTATTACGTCAAATTGTATACAACCCTACTTGTATTTATTTACTTATTTTATTCATTATTATCATCTTAAATATCTAATTATTTTTGGAATATTGTTATAGAGACAGTAAAAATATGGTCTATTGTAATCATATATGTATTTAAGATATATGTATGATTATGGTTCCCATGTTGATCTTATGTGTTCCGTGCCTAGCATGTCGTAAAAGGCTAACGGTATTTGATTGATTGTGTAGGCAACGAACTAGCCACTTATCACTACTTCTTCACAATTTTCCATATATCCCAGCCCAGTTTTATTTTTGGCTGAATGTAGTTAAAGGGGCCTGCTGTTGCTTTGACTCTGCTTACCCCTTCGGGGATTACGGGCGTGAAGTTATGTACGTAAATGTATAAATTGTATTATGTATAAATGTAATCATACACACACCAGAGGCAAAGCACCTTATCTCAAGCCTCACCAAATCTTGAATCGATTATATTTCAAAATCAAGTTAATAAGCAGTTAGCTTAAGGGATTCTTACTGAAGGGATAGTTGAAGACGACCAGAATGACGGCGGCGCAGGCGGATAGGCCGGGATCGGCCACGCGCGCGATCTCCGGGGCCCACTCCAGCGTCAGGCCTGCTCCGATCACGAACAGGCTGCCTAAAACAAAGTGGGTCATATAGTGCGGCTAAGTGATATTCGTAGTTTTATCGATGGTATTGTTAATAATAGTTCATGATATTACAAAATAGACTGCAATTTTTTTGGTGGTGTTTCATAGGTGTTATTTTTATATGCGGCTTACAGGTTTACTCCAATAATATTCTAAGTAATTAATTTCATTACAAAGCCTGAGGTAACAAGGAGAACTGTTAAACCTGTGTATTAAGATATTACCTATATATGAACGATTATAAATACTATATGTTTTATATATATCATATTATATTAATGATTATTTATAAGATATGCATAATATGTTAAACGGTAATGCGTTACACGCGGCTAGTAGGTAGGCTACAATTTGATAACATTATATATGCATAACATGCTGATGCAAGTGATAACATTTTGGTAGAAAAACTGGTCAAGTCGTGCCAAATCTGGACGGGTAGTACTTATTTATAAATTTTACTATAATATAATTTGCCAAAACTGATTTTATAAAGAATGGCTGGCACCTTTATGTTTAGTTTAATCTAGGTACAATGTACCTACTGCAACTGTTCAGTGTTCGTCTCTACTAAATTGACGATGTAATTTTTAATAGTAGGTATATAATATGTTACTATTCTGATTAGTATAATCAATACCAATATAAAATAGTTGAATCAATACCCATTTTTGTGCGGCTTATTCCAGTCGTGGAATATGTATCTATGTGTCCAAAGACGGGGTTCACAATACCTTCATTTCATCTTAAATCTTGTGTTTCCCTCGACGCGGCCCTGGGAAGATATGTTACGGCTGCTCAGTAGGTTATGTGACTTTCGAGGCGAGTTTAGTGTCGAGAAGAAGGCGAAAGCCGTCACACCCGTTCGATACGTACTGGCGATGTCGGTGGGCGCGTGCGCCAGGACCGGCTCCCCGGCGCCCGTCTTGAGCACCACCTCTCCGCCCTCCGTCATGCTCAGCCGCCGGCTGTAGCTCAGCTCGCGACCTGAGCACAAAATGCTTAATCATTATTTATTTATAAACAGAATAGTGGCGTAACTATAGCGTGGCAGGACTGGCAGAATCCCTCGACAACTTGCTCGGAGGGGCCCCTGGAGGCCCGTGAACACGACCCCCCTATGCTTTAGCATTAAAATCATTTATAGACCACAACTTATGGAATCGCCACGGGCCTCGAACAGTTACTGAAACTGAATGAGACGAATTAACTGTCGGTTCTCAATTGAAACTCGAAAAGTCACAAATACTTAAGAATTTTTCGGATCTCAAGTCAGATCGAACGATACTAAAGAACGGCTGTGTTATTATTTATTCTATTGCCTGAGTTCATTTATATAAAACGCGTACTCTTATGTACATCAATGCTACATTGTATGTCAGTACGAATTTATTACTGTGGTAAATTTGCGGTTACAGTAAATTAGTAGATATAAAACTTAAAATTAAATTATCTGTTAATTCAAAGTTAATGTGCCTTGCCGCAATTTAAATAAAAAGTATCTAAGTAAGTACCAATACACTTGTGCGCGAAAGTTAGACTACAATACAACAATACGTGGGTAAAGTAGATATGAATTCATTATTGTTATAGCGACATTTGAGAACAATGTAATTTGTTTGAATTCAAATATTGTCCCTGATACAATATTGCATAGTGTATGAACATCTGTAGTACTTAGTGACGTTTGGATCTTCAGTAATAGCTCATTACCATTTGTCTGAGTAATGCAGTTGATGTTTTTCTTAATTTTTTTTCAAAATTTCTAACTGAAATTGACAACAAACATCTGAATCGACCTTTGTTCTATTACCTAACGTTTGTTCATGAACTATTTTCCAGAAAGTTATTCAATTAGCACAATGGAATGTTTTGCTTTACTCACTTACCGGTTTAACTGCCTTGTTTGAAAACAAACCGCGAACTTACCTGACACAAACTAAAACCGATATCTAAAACATCATTCGAATATCGAGTGCTTACTTGCTCGATAGTGTCCGATTATCAACTCGGTACCGGATGATTTAGTGTTGATAAAAGAGAGTTATTGAACTAAGCTTAGCGCTTGTTAATACGTTACATACATACATAACATCCGCCCGCAATCCCCGAAGGGGTAAGTTAGAGTCAAAGGGACAGCCACTTTAACCACATTCTGACAAAAATAAACTGGCGTGGGTTAGTTGGAAAATTGTAAACAAGTAGCTAGCTCGTTGCCTTGTATAGGCACACCCAAAACCTGATATACCATTAGCCGCCTTACGACATGCTAGACAAGGAACACATTTGGCGTATTATTTTTAAGTCCCAGATCAACATAGGACAGCTTGATAATGTTGAGCTACAGAATGTATTCAATATGGTACTCATTTGAAAATGAGCTTTGTGAGTTTCTACCAATGGAAACAATAAGATGTGGTAAACAGATGTTGATGATTACGTTAACTTTCTTATAGAGAGTTTATTAAGTGGTTGGAAGATATGGGACTACTAATTTTATAATGAAAGTGCCGTCGTTTCGGAGATTAGCCGGAGCAAACAGATAAATTGACGGATAGACAAAATCTTTAAAAAGGTTTTTTTTACATTAATATGCACTTCATACGTTGTTTATTTACCACTTGCAGCGCCCGCGGTTTCACCTGCGTAGTTCCCGTTCCCGTAGGAATACGGGGATAAGATATAGCATATGTTACTTGCTGATAAGGTAGCATTCCTTTGGTGAAATAATATTTCTAATCGTTCTATTAGTTTCGGAGCCTATTCAATACAAACAAACAAATAAACAAACAACCAAATCTTTCCTCTTTATAATATTAGTATAGATTACAGATGCATTCGACTCGCCCGTTGGTCGAGTGGTCAGAGACCCTGGCCACGAAACCAAGGGTCGCTGGTTTCGTGGCCAGGTTTAATGTTTCGTGTGATGAACATGGACATCTGTACTCAAGTCATGGATGTTTATAAACGTATTTAAGTATGTCTATCCGTTTACCTAGTATCCATAGTACAAGCATACGCTTAGTTTGGAATTAGGGAATTGGTGTAGAGAATGAGAGAGAGAGCTGGAGAATTTGTTTATTTATTTATTTACTTCAATTTTATTTATCTGAATAATATATCTATAAGTGTGCATACATTTTATTTATTGTTTATCAGATCATTTTCAATGTTACACTTAGGTACATATATCTCAGGGATTAAGCGTGTTAATTTTTCATAAGTCGCGATTAACCTAGTTTTTCAAATAATATTTACTGCAAAATTATCTTGTTATTACGATTGTTTACCATTTTAAGTGTATGTTAATGATAATGTGAAGAATTCATTATTTTATCTGTCTGACACTTTGTTAATTGGGTATAATTAGGACGTTACATTTTGTATTTTATTTTATACATCGACGTAGTAGTGAAGTGCAATATTAGTCTAAAAAAATTATAGTTGCTACAGCAACAACTATTTCAATAAGTGGTACATAGTACAAATCACTTAAATTACCAGGGGCTCGAGTTTTATTTTTAGTAGGTAGGTACGAACTATGATTCAGATTTAGTTGTCGCTAAGTCTACCTCTATTTAGTCCTCCGTAATAGATTGCGATGAGCACAATATTTTTAAGAGATACCTACGTATCTTAATCTTGGATCCTTCATCTTCAATTTGCAGAGTGATACAGTGAACAAACACCTCACGAAAAATCACGATTTGTACTTATTGTTACAATATATTAGTTAGATCAAACAGTTTGTTTAAGTTAGAAAATCCATATATCCTGTTCTATACTAGTTATTTAATGTTTTGTTGCTCATACGATAAAATTGTGCTGTAAACCCAGAAATAATAAACATTTCACAACACTTACACACATAATATGTCGCGAAACGCAATACATAGAGCATGAAACGGAACGCAATAGTTTTTGAGAGAACAGAGGTTGGTAGGACTTGCAGATGCAATGGCGGGAGAGTAAAACAAAAAAAATATCATTATACACATTTGCAGATATTCGTGGAGTGAACCCTAGCCCCTTACGTCGGTACAACATGATATCTGAACCACTACATCATCGGGTTTGTCAAAGCCAAATACATGGAAGTAGTAGAGGTGGCATTGAGGGAGGCTAGTTCCAGGGCGCATTTTTCTTGTTAATTGATTTGTAATCGTGTCGCAGTCCATCCTTCCTTTACTATATGTTTCCCTCCTTGACTTCAAAGTGAATCCAAATTTTGTTATCAATTACAGTACCCAGCTAACTCACCGGCAAGCAGAATGTAGTTGATAGCGTGCAGCAAGAGGCCTATGACTGCGCAGCCGACGATGACCTTAGGATAGCGCGGCGGCTGTCCGTGCGAAGAGTGCACGCCAAGCTGCAGCGCGTTCACCACCAGCGCCAGCGCGAACGACGCGAACAGCACGTGCACCGACAGCCGGCCCACCACCTCGATGCGCGCCCACCCGAACGTGTTGCGCAGGCGCCCTTCGCGGCCCGTGCTCTCGTCTGCTCTTTCATACTGTTAACAACAAATAAAAACGATATACATACATACATTACACCCGCAATTAGAGTGCAAGGAGCGATAACATTGTTAAACCATAATGGTTAAAACTAAACCATGTTAGGTTAGATGGAAATTGCGTAAGAACAATGGGGTCTTTGATGTGGTTACTTTTGGTGACATAGGGAGACATGATGAAAAGTTTGTAACAAATACTAAACCAAATTACGAATTCTTAAGGGTGAGAAATATGGTTGTGGGATAAGAACTTTGCTTACAATTGCTGACAAAGAGGGTTAAAAATACTAAAATTAATTTTCTATGAATGTACAATTTGGATTTTAATTATTCTATTTAGGGCCTATAATCGTCGTAATGGAAAATAATTTCATTAGATCATTAAAGAACATGTGAGTGATGGATGCGTAAACGCACGCAAGCGAATAACAAATAATTGTGCGGGTCATACATCACCAACAAATCAGATTGTTGATTGTTTCACAAAATATGCACACATATTGTGTACTTTTGTTTACTACATATAGTCCTATGGCTACAGATAGAGTGACGCTTGTCAAGTAAATGTTGTTAGTTGCGTACGTTTAGGTACGCAGGGCCGGATTTAAATTTGTGCCGCCCTGGGGCACTGAAGAAAATGCCGCCCTATGACTTAAATTTTATTTTAATAGTTTTGATATCTTATTTCTTAAAAATTAGTATAACTTATCAATTACAGAAAATAAAAATATAAACTTTTATTATTTCAAACCTTTATGAAAATAATTTAATTAAGCTATTTGAATAGTTTTCACTTAAATTTCCTATATTATAGTATACAAAATTTTAATTTAATACATAATGCATACATTATACATAATTATATATTAAGATAAAATGTTTATTTAAAATAATTAGTTAATTATATATTGTAAAGAAACTTTTTTCTCAGTTTCCAAATTTTGCCGCCCTAGAAAATTTGCCGCCCTGGGCACTAGCCCCGACTGCCCCTAGTGTAAATCCACCACTGTAGGTACGTTACAAAACAAGATGGGACACACAAGCGAATGCGTCGTAAATTATCACTTTTCCTACATTAATAGTCCTAGAGTGAGTAGACTATATTCAAAAGCTTTTTTAGAGAAGCTTTGAAGTAAATTTTGATCTCAAAACCAAAACTACTTTCATAACGGTCTAGACATAGATATGTGGTTCAGGTCTCGCTTTGGATATATTTTACGATTTCAATTGTCAAAATAAGACACTTTTGATTTAACAGTTGCGTGCATATTGTTTAGCAGTCGATCATTTGAAATTCAAATAATACATTTTTATTTATTATAATATGCAAAATTAAGTAGTCATCTAGCTCCTTTATAAGCATTCTTTGTGCCTGTGGATACTGAATGACAGAAAGACATACTTCAAATACGAGTATAGTCATCCATGACTGAAGTACGGATAATCGCGTCCATCACATCATTCAGTTTTGTGAACAGATTCTCTGAACACTAGAATAAGCGTCCATCATTAATACCTACGCCCTAGTTCCTACTTTGTACGTTAAAACGGTGGTGACAAGCCATCACGTTCGATTACTTATTTTATAGCTTTTAGTTTTGTGGCCAGTGTCTCTAACGGCCCATCATAAACATACTATCATACCGTGTACACTAAGACGGTGCTGACGAGTTTACGCGTTTATTCATTTATTTTCAAGACGACCAAGACGACGCCCATCCTACCTTATACGCTAGGACGGTGGTGACGAGTCCGACGAGCCGGCAGAGCGAGTGGCACGTGTCGACAAGCAGCGTGGGCGAGTGCGTGAAGTGCGACGCGAACAGCCGCCCACTGAACCCGGCCACCGCCAGCAGCAGCGCCAGCACCGACCGCGGCGGCGGCAGCCACTGCAGCCACTCCTTCATCGCCATGCCGCAACTGCAACCTGCTAACAAAGCGTACATATGTGCTGGATTGCATCCCCTAGTTGTACTAAGAGTTGAAATCCAGCGGCATTGTATTTTCTGGATTTAGTGTAAAACTGTACTGACTGGGCCCAGACCCATTAGCTGTTTTTATTGATATCTAGATGAAATTTTATTGATCTCTGAATAGTAATAATAGCAAAACTGTAGCAAAAGTGAAGTTATGTTGATTATTACGTTTCTTTATATAGTATTCGAAAATATTAGATAATTTATATACCTCCCGGGATCCCGGTATTTGCGGAAAGTAAATTGAATAGAATGGAGATCCTAAACATAGTAGTAAGTTGTCTGTCTGCGTCTTTTCTACCTTAAAAAGTAAAATTGATAATTAATAAATGACTTTGACTTTGACTAATAAATGTACTAATAATGTTAGTCCCATGTTGGTCTGGGACTTGGCCCATGTTGATCTGGGACAAAAAAAAAGAATGTGCCAACTGTGGTTCTTGCCTAGCTTGTCGTAAAAGGCGACTAACGGTTTACGGGTTTTTGGGTATGTGTCTAAGTAGGCGACGAGCTAGCCACTTGTCACTCCTTTTTCACAGCTTTCCATCCAACCCAGCCCACTGGCCCATGTTGGTCTGGGACTTCAAAAGAATGTGCCAACTGTGGTTCTTGCCTAGCATGTCGTAAAAGGCGACTAATGGTATATCGGGTTTTGGGTGTGTGATTGTGTAGGCGACAGGTTAGCCGTTTGTCACTGCTTTTTCACAATTTTCAATCTAACCCAGCCCGGCTCTATTTTTGGCTGAATGTGGTTGAAGGGGCATGTTGTCTCTTTGACTCTGCCTACCCCTTCGGGGATTATGGGCGTGATGTTATGTATGTATGTAATAAATGTACAAAAAGTACTCAATGTGTCCCTGAATATTTTTCTGTACATTGAGACGAATATCTGCGTGAAAAGAAGTAAAACTATAATTAAATCAAAAATTGGCTATGTTTATGTTGAATTGGGCGATTTGGAGATTTCGCAGTGTAAATAGGTTGTTGCCAAACTAAGTTTGCGTTTGCCATGACCGATTTTTAATGCGTAACGAACAGAGTCCGTGAGACCATTTTAATATAAAAATCACACTGCACTGCACAAATTTCGATTATTGTGAAGGATCGATAATGGTAACGTGCGAAGCGAATTTATAAGATGAGGTCATCATACCCACTGGACGAAGTTCAAAAGATGCTGAGCGAGATCGATGACCGAGATTGTGACGTTTTAAAATATGCTTGCCTAAACGCGCTGTTTTAAACGAGTCATTATAGCCAGTTGTTTTAGCACATATTGCTTACGAGTGTTTAATTACTTTGTAAAGAACAGTTTCTATCGCTCATTAAAAAAAAGAAATTGATATGAGCTGTACCTACCTTTCCGGATATTTACCTACATTTTCAAATTTCCACGTAATTTGTTTTTTTCACAAGAAAGAAAATTCTCAATAACTAAGCGAGCGAGAGAGATTTCCAGCCGTTCACGCGTGATGCCGTGAACCAGGGGTATTAGTGATTCATTTTTGTGGCAATCTATTTGAGTAGACTTTTAAAGCGCGACTAGCATGAGCCTTTTCTACATCATATCACACACTAATCACAATTTACTTGTGTGCAGGAAATAAAAGTTCATAACATTGTCTTTTTTCACTCTTGTAGATTATGGATCATCATCTTCCTATCGTTATGTCCCGTGTTTAGTCGGGGTCGGCTTAGATCGTCATCCAGGGCTTAGCGAGTCCGCTCACTACATTGAAGTGACGGTCTATTAAAATGTTCAGTGGATGTGGAAGAAATAATCATTTTTAGATAATTATCCTGCATACGTTATAAATAATATAAATAAATGCGACTTTTGAGTAAATGGTTTTATTGACTCGACAATACCTATTTATGTATATCTATTTTCAAGGGGGCACCCCCCACCTAGACCAAAAAAATATTGTATTGCCCTCCCCTGGACCAAAAACTGCGTACGCCCATATGTATACTTTAAATAATCCGCATACATGTTTAGTACAAATGCAATACCATATTGTATTTAGCCCGCATTAAGCAATGTATTATTTAAAAAAAAACTACCGAAATAAGCTACCGAAAGAAATAGAAAGTGCTTTATTAATGATGATAACTCGCCTGTGGTCACTGGTGAATACTTACGTATAATTTAGTTAAACGGCCTTTCAAAACGTAGTAAATTGTGGTTCAGTCGCACAACGAAAGTTATTTATTGTATTGTAGCGACTATTTCCTGATAGAGCGAGTGTTCATATTCCTTAAATAATGTCTTCAGTTTTTTTTTTTATACGATATCAGTTGCTGTCCCCAGTGAGCTTACCCGCAGGAGATAATATTGTGCAATGATATAGTCCACGCCTCAGCGATTTGTTTACTATTTACTAAATACAAAATTATTATGATTCCTCTTGACTAAATGTCTGCATAGAGTGATTTCAAAATCTATAGTACAGTCATAAAGTTTATTATCTAGTCCATTATTTATCAGCAATACATTTGTATTTCGTAAATATCTATAAGCTGAACGATTTATCCGAGTTAAAACGAGGTGAGTTGTTAGTATTAAATAAAAAGTAGGACCAAGAGAGCGTGCGTGATGAAGTTGAAGTTGAAGTGTCGAGGTTGAACCAATTAAGACACTTGAGCTATTTGTCAGAGAACCAGTTAAGTACCTACATTTTTCTATTGATCGCTAAACGACTCTAGTGTCGGGTTTAACGAAAGCAGTTATGGTGTAGCATCATCACACATCTAACGGTTGTGTCCGTGGAGCGGTGGGTGGGATCCTCAACCTACTTCTTCGACCCGCGCCGAATATCTGGTGTGACGATGTACATTAAACATTATGTCTCATTTCAATATGAAGAGGACACTGCCCACCACATGTTTTTTATTTAGATATTAGTTATTCTTAGTATTTTTTGGACTTTGTATTCGACTATAAACCATATAAAATTCACACATAAAAAGTTTAATAAGTTTAGGTAATAGCTTTGACGCAGTGCTAGCCAAGCATCTATAGAAAAAAATCGGTGATTTGTATAAAGAATACCTATCTATGCACCATTTATTTGGTGCAAAATGTATCTTGTAGAGCAATTGTCATAAGTGTTTAATAAAAGGTACTTTGGCTTTTGCTGACTGGATCTTCACAGGTACTTTCTCAATTCATTTCTAAAATTACCTGCCTAGTAACTTATACAGAAAAGTAGTAGGTAGTACTATTTATATTTATTGTATAAAGTTAAACATAGACCGTAAATATCTCATATGTGAACATCTACTATTGTCTACTAATTGGAAGGAAGATGGTACTCAGAGTCGTAATAGGCAGTCTCCGGCTATTTCGACAAACGTTGCGCGGACGCAACGGAGCTGCTGTGGGCCAAGGAGTACGAAACAAATGTAACACCATAAAAAATCCGAGAAAAAACCAAGGACAAAATCAATATAGATTAAAATTAGGCCGCAATTTTTTTTATTTTATTGTAAGCGTGCAGTTTCATTGTCTTTTTTGGTAAAATATGTTATTTCAATTCTATTTCGCCACTTCTCTTAACATTTCTGATATATTTTTTTTTAAAGTTACCTTACTTATATACATATCTCTTATTCTTATTAAAAATTTTGTTGCTTAGCAGTTAGTAACTTACTTGCAGGTATAATAAAAAATACAAATAATATGTAACGTAAGGGGTTTACATATAGGTACCTACATTTATCTTATCTCAGTTTCAAATGCAGTTTAAATATTTATTATTCCGTTCCGAATCAATATAGACGACAGAAGTATGCCTACTCCGTGGAGATACTCCAGTTCGTCACTCTGCGTAACGGTACACGGCGACAAACGATTATACCTACGGTTTAGGTCCATTTTCTTTTTGTGCGAGAAACGTCTCGCTCTATTTATTCCGAGATCAACAATCAGCATGACTTTGTTGCACAGTCGCAGACGAAAGTTGCAGAGTACGTGGATGTTACTGCTATAGATAGAAGGTTACGCGGATTTGATGCTGCGCAACTCGTTTTGTTGACTGTATCTTGCTGCAGACATCTTTGGTGCTATGTATCATTGTAAAATCTCTAGCTTCCGTTTGAGTTAAATATTATCATATTTATTCTTCCCTCTGAAAGTGTTCATTTTCCACGATACAAAGTTGTTATTTTGATAATCTAGTTTATGATTTATTTATATGCCTTTGATTTAATACCGTTCTGTAATGGTTGCGTAAAAATAATAATAATCGTTATGTTTGTTATTCGTAAAAGTTATGCACAGGACTTTAGAATTACCTTTTATTTTCGTTGACAAAAGTAGTATTAAAATATTCATACATGATTCAGAAGTAGATGAGGTCCAAGAGTATGTCAAGTGATAATTACAAACACAGAGCATTACATACAATAGGTATATCGTCACTCTAGAAGCAATAAAGTAGCTAAAGTACCTCATAATCATCAGCTAGTAGATAAATGTATGAAATATAATATCATGATAAAAAGTTGTTGAATGGACGCGAGACATAATACTGTGTTGCTAGGATGCTTAAGTAGACGAAATTTATATCCAATTTATTTTTATTTTGCCACTATAATATACTTAATAAAAATAACCGCTTTCTATTTAAGTTGATTATGGTTGCATGCAAAGTCATTTTTTTTTTAAATTATATTTAACAATATCCGAAACGTGTGTCAAAAGTTTAACTGAAATATTATCGTACTGTAAATAAAAAACGATATTTAAATCATTTTTTAATTTACAATCTGGTCGAGTAGGTGCAAAGTGTAAAAGGGTATGCCAAGTTGGACCTCCGTGATAATTTAAGGTTTTTAGTTATTTTACTGTAACATCGGGGGTAATGAAACGAATGTAGAGCGATTGATGGTTTGGCCTCATTTTAAATTTTATGAATAGGGTCTCAATGATTTATTTAAAAATCCTTTAAGCACTATATTAAATCTCAAATAATATTATCATCCGTGTCATCAATTTATTTGTAGTCTGTTGATTTGTATAGACGAAGTGGCATACTATTGCACATATGTGTAGGTAGAGACACACATTAGCGATACACGTGGAGTTTCTTGGCACTTTGACGCTCGTAAAATTTGCTAAATGTGTAGCTTGTACATATTTAAACAAAAAGAAGATGACAAGAGATAAGTTAGAGTTTCGTTGACCCGACCGTTTAATTTTACATGCAGCCGGAACGACCGGCTAAACTCCAGATGCCGCAATATTTTTCATACAAAACAACTCCCACGCAGTAACCCGTTTTTGGGCAACTGTCGATTTGACACGATAATTAGATATATAAGCTAAGTACGCATGTTTCCATAAACAATTTTTACTTTTAGCGTGAGCATAAAAAATATCATTAAATGATTAAATTTCCGTATTTTGGTAAGTAACATAAAAAGTTAAGTTTTCTAATAGTTACATTTTTATATGTTTTTGGCTATAAATTGGTAAGTGCAATATCATTTACTATTCAAATTAGAAGAAAATTTTGTTCGTATCTGGTTGTTGTCACATAATTATCCAAGATTTACTTAGGTATAATTTAGTTAGCGACCAACGTTAGGTAGGTATATCGCTTTCTGATAAAGAAATGTTTTATCGGTCGTTATAAGCACCGACATAAAGACCCTTAACGGATCTTAAATAATATTAATCGGCATATATAGATATTATTGAGATAAAGGAAATAGATTCAGCCAAATTGACACATCAGACGGTATTTGAACGATAAGGGTAATAGTAGAGAGCTGGCACCAATTTTTGGGTAGGTATATGATGTAAGCTAAAGACTTGTCTTATTCTTCTCCTATTATACCCCAACTCGAAACTGCAGACCTGTCTGGAGAGTAGCGGGGCTAAAGCAAGATTGTTAGATCACCTGGCAGGTAGAAAGACCCACAAAAAAGATCTGTCGTTTTTAGAATTATGTACCTATATTTTAGTTATAAAACATTAAACTACGACATAAAAAAAATATTAATATAAATAGAAGCCCCGCTACTCACCAGCCAGGTCTGCAGTTCCGTGTAGGGGTATAATAGGAGAGGCATGGGACAAGTTTTCAGCTTGCCTTAAATACCTACTCAAATATTGGTGCCAGCTCTCAACTATAATTTACATCCCTGTCTGATTTAGCAAGTAATGGTATTTAAGTAATTAATATCCATAATAAAATTATTTAATCAACTCGTTAATATCAATAATTGATAGTCGATATTGGATTTAAGTTAGACTCTTCATGACTTTAACGTATAAAATGCGTTGACAAGTACTTACTACTACCACAGAGTAATAATATACTAGCTACTACAGAAGATAATTTAAGGTAGATACTCCATGATTTTAGTGATAAATAATAATGTTCACTGCATTATAGAAATGCGTTCGTTGTTTGTAATGTCCTTGTGAGATTTGGTTTCTTTTTGTATGGGCTATTAACATGCCTTAAAGCAGTCGTAACTTAAGCTACAACGAAATACCTTAGAAACGAGGGAACCTATTTGTTATTCGGGTAATAGCAGATAATATAATGGAATGTACCTACTTACGTAATTAGTCTACTTTTTGAAATATTATTATGTAGGTGAAAGTTTTAATGGCGTCCGAATGTAGGTGTCTCAAGTTAATAGTTCGTTACTCTGATTGTTATGGCTTTGATTGGCCTACGTTTTTTTATTCACTAGAATTATTATATCTTTGAACCTAATTGTATAATCTAAGAAAATATACATACAAACATACATAACATCACGCCCATAATCCCCGAAGGGCAGCAAGCCCCTTCAACCACATTCTGTCAAAAACATAACATACACAAAACCCCCATACTTATACCATTAGTCGCCTTTTACGACATGCCAGGCAAGAAACACAGTTCGCACTTCGCACATTATTTTTAGGTCCCAGACCAACACGGGACAACTAAGAAAATATAAACATATGTATTTATGATTCTAATTTTTTTGGTCTGGGGGGGAATAAATATTTTTTTTTGGCCTGGGGGGGGGGGGGGGTTACAATATTATTGATAGGTTCATATAGTAAATAGACCTTGGCACACGAGTTTCAGCGGGGAGGGGCAGCTGCCCCCGTTGCCCCCCCTTGCGTACTACCATGATGATTTATACGTTGCTATGTTATTAGTATGAATATGAACACAGATTTGACTACTTCTACAGGTACGTGCCCGAATTTAAACCAGCATCCCTCGCACAATATGACGCGCGGTTGCTATTGAGTTACTGCCGCTCTTCGCTTCAAAATTATAAAACATTTTACTAATTCAAATTTCTTAATCACACGTGTTATAACAATAGTTTGATTATAAATCTTATTATTATATTCCATCCGGCCTGTCATCCGGTGATTTCTCTACCAAAAGTATGGTCAAGCCTATTGAATGTGCTTGACTTACCTACGTAGGTAGGTTGTGGAAGTCACGGCACAGCACCCGTGACACCCTCCACTCGAGCATAGAGGGGTACTGCGGGGTTTTAGTGAGTATACCCAGGCCACCTACCATCTTTGGCCAGAAAGGGGGTCTACGAGGAGAGGTCCCTGGGAGTCCCACACACCACCCTGCTCCCTCGGGCAGGGTGAAGGTGTGTAAAGCATTTCCCCGCGAAAAAAAAAGGTAAGTACTCTGTGAGCTAGAAACGCCTTTTTCAGGTTTAAACATGTTTCCTATTCTATGTTTTGGCTACATGATTGAGTTGTTTTTGGTTATGCTTATTTTACTTTCAGATTAAATCAAAGCCAACTTCCTGACAAAACTCACTCATCATAAATATTTTAACATTACTTTAAATATATCATAGGCTATAGAGTGTCTAAATCTTACAATAGATATAGCTTTGAGGTGAGTTCAATATTAGTAATAGGTATAAAAATGTGTCTATATAATAAATAAATGAATAAACTACATGACTACGGTAAAGAAATACATTGTTAGGTATATTTAACTTATCAGACATTTTGTTTTTATAATATTTATATATTTCTTTCAAGCTTTACATTCTTTAATATTTTTGTAACCTACTTATCTGGTACTTTAGTTATGATAAGGTAAACTAATTCATTATTGAACTAAAAACTCACCTATATAGTTGTCAGTTTGACATACGAGCCAGTTGTTGAAACATCTGCGCGGTGCGTGCGAGGTAAATCGCATAGGGCATGTTTAAAATTGTACAAGATTGGTAGCAAAAGCAAATTAAATGTATCGCCGTCACTCAAGATGTCTTAATTAATAAATGATAAATTTGTCACGTTTTTTTAATACGAATATGACTTTATAAATCCAATAGTTTATCGATCTATGGTGAAGTAAAGTGTGTTATGTATTTTGGATATTTATTTCATTTCTCGTCGTATACTTAAGATTTTACCGTAACATTTTTGGTTTGTCGTCGACCCCATAATAAAATATTGTTTTATTTTAGTTTTTATATTAATTTTAGTAATACGAATATATTGTAAAATAATAATACCTACATGTAAAGAAATATACTTAATAATCTAATTTTTGTGCATTCCTGGAATCTACATCAACATTTACTCTTGGCTGCAATGAAAATTGACAGTTGAACACCCGTCTAAACGCCAATTTTCATTACATCCGAGATTTTCATTACATCCGAGATGGAGGAAATTAGAAAGGTCAGAGAAATTAAATGCGACTCGTCAACGGTGCCGGGCGAGGACCCGCACGCGCGCTGCGTCGGCGCCGCGCCGACAATTGCCATCAACAAACAAACAACGCGCAGTGAGCCACCAACCACGCTCGCCCGTCGTTATATTTTTATATTACTCTATTGGCACAACGAAATCGGCATTAAACCGTAAAACTGTCATACCCACAAGTCATAAATACAAGTTTGCAAACTTACACTAAACGCGCTGCTATTCTCCTTTTCGTCTGCACTCAAGTAAAAGTAAAAGCAATCTTCGTCACAACACCTCAGTTTATTAAACATACGCCGGTAGTTTGTGCACATATCAGTTGTATAATATTGTTTTTAGTTTGAAAACAGCACTTGGTGTTAGTGTGGGAGCGGCGGTAGCGGATGGCGCGGCCGCGGCGTCGTCGGCGGCACTGAGCGGGCGCGCGCGCGCACGCCGTCTTATCGAAACGCCTCTCGATAAGCGACCTGCCCGCCTGTTGGCGTGCCCGACCGGACCGCGAACCTGCGACCGCACCGCAAACTGCGAATTACACTGTTGCGGAAAACATTTTTTTTTCTTATCATGTGGTCACCTTATCAGGGTTAACCAAGAGTTCGAATTTTTAAGACGCCATTCGGTGTTCTGTCGAAGCTTTTAAAAAAATAACTCAGTCATGCGAATGCATCAAACGACTGCTTAGCGCGCTGTACATAGTAAAACATTCTAAATCTATGGCGATTTTAGATGCAGATGTTAGATGTTAAAAGACCTCGTAATATGTTTCAAACAAGTGAATAGATCGTATACAATAACGCGAATAGCGACACAAATATTTAAAACACGAGGCGCGATTTTGAGTAGAGTTTAGATTAAGAGGTCACGGCCGGCCGCCGATATTTCCGCGCCTAGCGGAGCCGTCTCAAAATATCTCCTCTCATACATCCGCAGCGAAAACAAGAGATTGAGTCCACGGCCTGCAGATGTTATTCGCGTTCTCTACGTCCGATAGTCGCTTGTCCAAATATAATTGCCTCCAACATTCTTCAGACTTCTATCCTTCATTGACGACCTCGATGGCACAGTGGTTAGGTGTTTGGCTCAAGTGCCGAATGTCCCGCGTTCTATATCCGACGTTATTTTGAAAACAGTTCTTTCTAAATTGTTTCTTGCCTGAATATTCTGGGAGATGACCCCAATAAATGTCATCTTTACCTTGTAGATGATAAGCTCTAGTTTAAAAGTCAGATAGCTGGTGTGCATTATGAGGTAGATTTAAGGGTTATTAAAAAAAATCACATGCCAACTTTATGTATAGGTATATATTGTATAAGATCACCCGGCTGTATGAGCTCCTATATAAAGTGAACGGCAAAAGAGTTCAATATGCTGCATTTTTCTATAAACGCATTGTTGGGCCTCTTTAACTTCTACACAATAGGTTCAGTCTGAGTGTGTACATCAACCTAGACTACAATATCAATATTACATAACATTAAATGAGATAAAATCTTCAAATGGACGGATATACTCGTCATTGTATTGACTGTTGTGCGTAGCATTGTTATCTCAGCTGAATTTTGATTCGACACAAGTTTTCCGTTCGGTAAGGTTTAGGTATAGAGGGCGATGAAGGAGCCAGGGTAGGCGACACACAATGAGGATTCTTGAAACATTTGCCACGCCGGCGCGACCGATGCGCCAAACACCCGTGAAATACGTCAATGGAAACAAGCTTCATGCTACTTAAATATGTGATAAACACTTCATTTATAAATTATTATTTCATATTTCTGGTATTTTAATGAACTTTAAATTTAAATAGCTGTATGACTAATACTGATGTTAAATTAAAGATAACAAAAGTGGCTTCCAGAACTATCCACATTTTGATATACCACTGCTAACGTTGTGTTATCATAATCATTGTAAAAATATTTTTAACCGTTTAAACTCAAATATTGTATGTAAAAACAAGCTTAATAATACGGAACAAAAGACTTCTCAAATATTTTGATGCCTACATAAATTAGATAGATATTACTTATGCTAATCTATAAAATCAGATTTGAATCCCGTTAACGATTCTGTTACACTGTGAAATAGTTTAGTCACAGTTTAACCGTGTTTCAGAAGTGTAATCATTGCATGAGAGTTTCTATAATTAATGACCGTTAAAAATTCGAAAGAGTAATTGCCTTTACAGTGCAATTTTATCACCCTTTATTAAAGTTCAATAAATTCAAATTGTATATAGAGTAAAAACCACTTGAAGCGTGGATATCCTTTCTGTGGATATGGCATACAAGACAAGTATATCTAAATCCTAAATAATAATAAAATAAATAATAAATTCTTCAGACTGGCACACCAATTTCCTAGTCCCAAACTAAGATTATGCTCGTCCTATGGGTACTAGGTGAACGGATAGACATATTTACGACATACGTTTATGATTCGAGTATATGATTCGAGTACAAATGTCCATGTTGATCACACGAAACATATATATCTAGCGGGATTCGAACCCGCGACCCTTGGTTTCGTGGCCAGGGTCTCTGACCTCTCGACCAACGGGGCAGTCAAAGTCAGTCTAAAGGTATGACTGTTATAAAAATTTTAAAATGCTATTGAGCTAATATGATAAACTTTTAATTTTTACAATACATCAATGTTGAAAATAATATAAAATTACATTTGTTTTCATTGGAAGGTAATAATGTAAAACTATTACTTATAATGTCAAGTATTGTAACTTGTTTGATAAGTAGGGCAATGATAAATTGATTGTTCAGTAAATACCTAAGTAATCTTACTTAATCGTTCATTGTCTCATTTTCGCAAGCGCCTGTAAAGCTCTTATAGTATCTACTTTGTTAACTGGCCCCTTGACATAAAATTTACAAGCATTAAGTATTTTTGGCTATTTAATAATAAAGAATTTATTTGTATTCTATTGAGCAGTATTTCGATCACACCCGTATATAGCAGATCTGTTATTCGGTATCAGCTTCAAACAAAAGACTATCTGAACTATCTCTTAAATTTTATTATAAAATTTTCATTGAATATATCAAGGCTTCACCTTGGCCTAACTAAACTGCAAGGCTGATAAACATCACTTAATATCATCATTATATAAGATTATAAAAAAATATATATCATCCTTAATAATTTATATCTGTCCAGTAAAATGTATGTCAAGGTGGTTTGTTCGATTCATAGACAGTGTAATGCGTTTTTGTACAGCATTTCCCGGGGAAGATATGGTAGATAATATCACCACGTAGCTCTACCAGCGAAAATGTATTATTCTTTATCTATGCATAACCATAAATTTTATAACAATATAGATGTAACTACAGACTATTTTTACTTTTTTTCATAAACACTCGAGTGAAAGAAAGAAGAAATCCTGACAAATTCATTTACAAATGACAGCATAAGCGAAATTGATCAAATTTTAGGTTTGCCTTACTTTATAATAAAATTTTATAAAAAATTACAAAAATACAACATAATGTTGAGAGCTGCATTACCTTCCCTGCCCCCTGCATTGGGTAAGATAATATGTAGTATAATTAAGCTTGTATGAAAAGGATTATGAATGTTGAAGAGGCGAGTGAGGTGTGTAAGGATCGTGCCATATGGCGTTCGGTTCTCTCTGCCTACCCCGCTATGGAAGTGGCGTGAAGGTTAGTTAGTTAGATAATATAATTATTTAGTGTTACATTTCTTTTCTCATATATGAATAATAGGAATGAGAATAGGAATTGTGGGATTTTAAGACGATATCACAAATTACTATTAAGTAGATAACACATTGTTTTTTTCTAAAACGTAATTTGTATTAAATGTAGGTAATTCTAATTTATTAAAAAAGGTAAAATACTAATAAAACTTAACTCAAAATATAGTAAACTCAAAGTATAGTGTTATTAAATTGCAAAGAACGAAAGCATACCTACTTACATTTCTTAGCGTAAGAGGTGTAGTTAAGAATTCTTCTATCGTACCTACCTACTCCTCAGCGGTTTGGTCAACAACATCGGCAAAAAACATGTTCACAATATTATCAATTGCCTCATTTATTGCTTCTAAAGTATTATCATCATAATCTTATAAATTTCAGCACCAACACCTCTATCTCTGTAATAAAAGATAGGTTCGTGAACTGTTATTTCAGTTGTTTTATAATGATTCTGGTACATATCTCAATACGAGTCAAGCATTTAATATTGTATCGTTAATAAATGATATACCTACATTTCATAGTGCGTAAGTTACTTTTTGGCGATATCTCCCAATAAATTAATTAATAAATTTGATTTATAGAAAAATGTAAACAATGAAACATCATTGTTTCATTATCCTAGATCGTTTTTTATTTGTTTATGGACCCATAAAATGGCTGGTAATGTCAGCGAGATTTGCAACAAAGAATAGATAGCTAGTATGAGTGCATTTGTTATCGAAAAATTTTCAATCTCATTACAATTAAATAGAATACCTAGTAACGATTAGATTATCCTACTTAAGGGTTTATTATATTTACTACCTATAAGCTTATTATTGTTATTCTCTGACCATTGTTTCGATACAGTAACTGAACCACAACAATGTATATAAAAATCTAATCAATTTGATAAATGCCTCAGCTAAATAAAATACAGTATGTATCCTATACATGTAGGTACTACATGTATAGGATACATACAATTACACCCACAATCTCCGAAGGTATGAGGCAGAGTTAAAGGGCCAACAACTTTTGGCCTTTCACTACTTTTAGCCTTTTATTTTAACCGGATTTGATTAGATGCGGGCGCAATCACTGTAATTATTTCCGCCATCTCCTATACGTGTAATGGCGCCGCCCCAAACAGTGCCACCTAGGGCGTAGTGAAGAAGGAGGGTGTGTTTTAATTTAATTGTTTATATGCTTATTCCATTGTCATTGTTGTCAGAGATGAACGGCAGCGTTAAGAAACGCGGCCCTCGGTCCACGTACAGCAAGAGGGCGCACTCCACCAGCCCCGTGCCGCAGCGAGCCCGAGTACGTCCACTTCATCATTAAAGTGCTTGCCATATGGCATAAATTTATAAAAAATATTACTGATTACTACTTTTTCTCGAAATTCTATGTGGATCCAGTCTGCTCGAGGAAACTCTATCGTGCGTGGTTCCTATGGAATCAAACCATTTTAAGGGATTACTAGTAGCCAATGTCCTTTCTCGGGATTTAGTTAGTTAGTTTAGGTGTATTTTTCCAATTTAAAGGGTTAATAAAGTAAAATTTTATTACATATTACTATGATATTACTTAACATATGAACGAGATACGGTAAAAGCGTTTACATAGTTTAGGACAGATTGTAATTTATAGAGAAATTAAAAAATAAACTTTACAAACTTAATAAATAAGTAGGTATTGTAACTGAACGCGGTAGGTTAATATTATATAGACTATTTCTGTCATACATGATTTCTATGTAACTTTAACCATTAAGGCTGCACACGCGACGGAAGCTTAAAAATGGAATAACTTCTCCCGTTTTCCCAACATTTCCCTTCACTACTCTGCTCCTATTGATTGTAGCGTGATGAAAAGTATACTATAACCAGCCCAGGAGTATGAAGAATAATTGTACCAAGTTTTGTTAAAATCCGTCGAGTAGTTTTTGTTTTCAGTATTTTTGGCATCAGTATCGATCACTAATCACCCCCTGATAGTTATTTTGAAAATATATTTCATGTACAGAATTGACCTCTCTAGAGATTTATTATAAGTATAGATTAGGTAACTAATGGAGTTTAAAAATTTCATTTATTATTAGAGAGATAATACGTTTTTATACTTGTAATAACTACGCATTGATTTCAAAGTCATAAATATCACAACGAGCTTTGTGTTCTGGGAACTTTACCATGTTCTGAACCTACGTCAAAATTTCTTTTATTGTGTTTTGACAGTCGGTATGCAGAATGCGTGTTATCGAATGATACATAAGTTATAAGTACAGTCAGCCGAAATCTTGTGGTATTTTATTCTTATGGTGAAATTACTAAAAATACATACATACCATGACAAACATGCCATCACGTCTGCAATCTTCGAAGTGGTAGGCAGAGTCCAAGGAGTAACTAGCTCACTAAACCACATTCAATATCCAGGTTTTGGTTTTGATATCATCATCTTTATCCATTACTGTATGTTTACCTATGGAGACTTAGATTGCCTCTTTAGTCTATTGGTAACAAGTGCAGCCAAATCCAAGAGGACCTGGGTTCAAGTCCGGGTTGAGCCAAAAAATTATGTTTGGTTCTTGCATTGAAATAATTCAACGGCTGTATCTGACGCATCATTATAGATTCACTTAATTATTTGTTTATAGAGCCCCATTCAAATAAAGAAGCCTGGGATAGAGCGGAGATGTCAAAGCTTATCGCCGTCAAGCGTAAGTATTTAAAATTAGCCAAGTTAATGCCAACAGTATCCCACTTGATGTTCTAATCTACTGAAGTTGATAATACGTGATAATAAATGACATCCTGGCTTCTAAATACACTAGTCATATCAATGTAATAGATTCATGAAATAGCGTAAGTTTATGAGTTTATTTTTGTTATTATTAGGTGTTATCTGACAATATATGGATTGTAAAATTAACCTGGATAGTAGTTTAGTTGTTTCGTGATTTGTAGAAAAGAAGGTAAGGAAAAGGATTCCCTACCCCGCTAGGGAAGTGGCGTGAAAATTTGTTAGTAAGAAAAGGATTACCTACTTACTTTTATTAGAATGAGCGCTTTCGAAATAAAAACATCTGGGAGAAACATACACATCGCTGATTCCCCTCCGGTCTAAAACGGTTAAAAAATGACAAGAAGTGGCACAGACATTCATGCAAAAATAGTTGTAGGTGCTACAAGCCAAGCCACTGCGAAGGGATTAATTAGGGATTAACATATCGAGAATCGTTAATTGCATTTATATTTGCAATCAATAGCAAGGATCAAGGAAGTCCATGGAGCGAGTGCCGTTCGCACCGACGAGCGCGTCCTCGCCGGAGGCCTCCGCGCAACATAACAGCTCCAACCCACAGTCCGACACTAACTTTGGTAAGCTCTGAGCTTGGCTTTCTATGGTTACACTATCTAGCTATTCTACTCGTATATTGGGAACATTTGTTTTTTTATGTCTTTAATTCTTGTAGAGCGGGTTAGGGTTTGATTTCTTCAAGCAATCTCCAAGAGTAAAACAACAGCAGAGTTGTATGTGTACTAAGTATGCTGATCTATTTTTGTACCAACTGATCTCTTTTGCTAGAATTATACTGAGCTGAGCTGTTCCCACTAGCGTGATAAGGTTTTTACACGGACTGTTAGCATGCTATGTGAAACATGTTCTATATGCGGCGAGTGGGTAAGGCTTACCTACAACATTTCATGTTGTCCGACTCGCATTATCTATTAAGACTTAACAGAACAAGATATTGTTCTGTTAAGTCTTAATCCACTAGAGCTGGTGCTGAGCTGAACCTAACAATTAGAAAACAAGGTCGCACACAAGAAGTATATAGAATAAACTCTAGATACCTTAAATGTTGTTTAATTTATATTACCTATTTATCACCTTACAGAAAAAGAACCTGTATTACCACAATGTGTTGTTACAAAAATGATGCGAAACATAGCGACAAAAAGAAGAGAGTTCATAAAATTACGGAAGAGTTTAATAATGCAGCAAGTGAGTTTGTTAAATTTGCTTGCCAGGAATTTATTAGCTCTTTTAATTATTCCTTCTAATGAGGACTTATTTGGTGGTAATGAGTAATGCATATAGGATACACTTATTAAAATCATATCTATTATAATGTTAGTGCCACGCACAAAAATCTACAAGGTAGATAGGAAGAATTTCACTGAGGGATTTACAAGGCATACATTAAATATTAAGTGGACCTGGATGACTGATGATTTCATTGGTCCTTTATATCTATACTTATTTGGAACGGTATTGACAAACTTGTTGTTAACACACGTATAAACTTGGGTTCATCTAAAAGATGTTCCCTCTAGTTTAAGGTACCGCTAGCGTAAAAACTTTATAAACTAAACTAGAGTACCTATTTATAATATTGGGCTATGCCCTAAATATCAGGCTATTGTTTGAAACTGTTTCAGAATACTATGTTGGAGCACTACGCTGCGTTGAAGGAGTTGGAGGCTCGTGCTGGGGCCCCGCAAGAAGAGTCCTTGGGCGAAATCCGGGTGCTGTCGGTGACGAGCTGGCCGGCCCACGACCTGCTGCTACTGGTGCGGGACGACCTGGAGATGCCGCTCAACTCAGAGATTAGTGGGCTCTTTGGTACAAAATACTTTCATTCCATTACAAGTTTAAAGAATCGGCGACTTACATATATACAAACACAGATCCAATTTTCAAATGTGGTTATGGGCATGCTATCTGAAAATCAGACAAGTACACGTCAGCTAAGGGCCTATTTAGTGCATTGGTTCTGGTAAGCTGTTCGTTTGTGCTTACCCAAAGGTGTATCTGCTCTTAATTAGGTATGTCCCACCTTCAGCCTAACACAAATCTGTCTATGTCTATGCTGCTCAGTATATTCAGCTTTGAAGTGTTTTGGGGATGTAGCATTTCTGAAGCATTTCTGCATCTTTGTAGCGCTGTATCATTGTTTTACTTCTAGTTATCGTTGCAGCTCAAAAGATACCTTCAATATACATCACGTTGGTCGCGACTGCCTTTTTAGTATATACAGTACCTTCCTTACCTCAAACCTGTCGCGGAGGATCTTTGGTACAAAGTACATTCATTCTACTTGCTTGATGTATGCCGCATCGGCTTCTTTGGTTCGGATCACCTTCATACTAGAAGTCTGTCACGACTTATCGATGTGATAACAACGGTGGCATTTGATAAAGAGCAATATAACCTTCAAATGCCGTAAAACTTGATGTCGATAAGTTTTTTTACGATGTTTGCCTTCTAATCTTAAGTAATCGTTATTTTGAATCATTGAAAAAACATGGTATACAGGTACAAAACAAAATTAAAATTTTAAAGCTGTGCCAGCGGTGCCACCCGCGTTTATGGTTAATATTATAAAGACTATTTCCGTCATACATGATTTCTATGTAACTTTAAACATTAAGGCTGCACACGCGACGGAAGCTTAAAAAATGGAGTAACTTCTCCCGTTTTACTAACATTTCCCTTCACTACTCTGCTCCTATTGATTGTAGCGTGATGAAAAGTATACTATAACCTGCCCAGGAGTATGACGAATAATTGTACCAAGTTTCGTTAAAATCCGTCGAGTACTTTTTGTTTCTATAAGGAACATACAGACAGACAGACAAAAATTTTACTGATTGCATTTTTGGCATCAGTATCGATCACTAATCACCCCCTGATAGTTATTTTGAAAATATATTTCATGTACAGAATTGACCTCTCTACAGATTTATTAAAAGTATAGATTAATACTTTTGGTAATAACTATAATAGATACCAATTCCAGATTTAGCGCGTCTAGTTATGACGTTGGGGCGACTGCCATGTGACCCTCGTAATCCATAGACAGGAATCACATTGTTTCTTGCTTACACAATACACATCCATAGTTATTCGAATATGTAGGTTTCCTCTCGTTATTTCCCTTACCACCGCGCAAAATGTGTAGATTTTAGATTTCAATCCAACGGTATTATTTGGCGGATCCAGGACATGACGCTGGATCAAGCAGAGCTAAAATTGTGCTGGACTCAGCTGGATTGTTAGTTATCCAGTATTGCAATATCTTCTGTAAATTTAATTTGAAAAATCGAAAAGCCTAGGTTGATTCCAGAAATTCTGGCATGTAAGGCTCGTGTTCCTATTATTGCTCAATGGTACTACCATCGCTCTTGACCAACTTCTAACTATAGTTTTCATGACTAGTTAACACATCAATTGGCGCCTGTAGGGCCGCAAGTCCTGCAGCAGCTGACGGCGCAGCTGTCGCCGATCCCGGAGGAGGTTCTTGGCATGGGTGCCGAGATCATGGCGCGCCGTATCGAGCTGCTTAATCTACTGCGTGGGAAGCATAGAACCGACCGGGCCACATACCTTACTGTGAGCTACTTACTTTTTACTCTCTAACTGATACTTGATACATAGGTACATATAGCATCACGCCCGCAATCCCCGAAGGGGTAGGCAGAGTCAGAGAAACAGCTGGCTCCTTTTGACTAAAAATAAAACTGGTTTAGGTTAGATTCTAACCCTTAGAAACCTTCCTTCTTAGAAACTTCTAACCGTTAGAACATTGCCAAAGAGTAGTGAAAAATGGTTAGCTCATCAGATGTACCTACCATTATTCGCGTTTTACGGCATGATAAGCAAGGAACACAGTTGGCACAATATTTTTAAGTCCCGGGCGTTGGGACCTCTTACTATGAATTTTGCATTTGAATTTTTTAATTTAATTTTTCATTACCTCACTACTTATAATAGTCCAAGAAAATAGGCCTTTAAATACGATTTTTGAGGTAAATACTTGAATTTTTGATATAAGTTACTTTGAAAGATTTAAAAACGAACTGTGAAAGTTTTTTGAAAATCACCCCCGAGAACATTTAAAAAAAATAAAAAGTATTTGTTTTTGAAATTTTGGGAAAACGGTAAGTAGTAGAAAAAAAAGGTTTAAATAAAAGTTGTAGAGCATCAGATTTTATAAAGAAATGCCCTATTTATGTTTTCGCTAATATTAAAATTATCCGAGATAGGGCGGTTAGAAGCTTGGGGATGATAGTAATACTCCATAGTTTTCCATTTTGATCTGAAAGGATAGGACCAACAGGAAAATTTGTGTGTGTACTAGATATTTAACAATCCAGAAATTCAGGTCTCTGACACATCAGGTTAGCTAAAAAAAAAGCGCGGAAGATCGAAAAAGGCAAATAACTCATGAGTAGTGCAAAATATTGAAAAATGCTAAAGGTAAAAGTTATAGACTACTGGCCCATGTCCAAAATGGATGGGTCATATGAACCACCAGGGGACGTATATAGGACGATATAAGAGCATAAAATAATAAGATTCAGCACTATGCCGTCACTTGTAAGCTGTCCAACTGGGTGCTGGTGAGAATTCAAAAGTGCCTGTAGAGTGAGTACATTTTGGTCATTTATTTTTGTACGGCATTTTGACCATCGATAGATCCATGAAAAATAATATAAAAGCGCGCAGTGCCGTACAAAAATGGTGCGCCACAAAGTCGGTATTTTTTTTTGATTTTCTGACAATTTCCAGGGTAAATTTGGTCATTTGATTCTGTACGGCATCAGTTTCATACTGTTTCAATACAGCTTCTAATCCATTATTCCGCAACGCCGTACAAAAATCATGCGACAAGGGGAAAAAATCGAGGGTTGCAACCCCCTCTTTTTCCGTGGTCCGGGGGGTGATTTGAAAAAGTACGGCTTCGGTTACAAAACATTATCTAGCACTCAAAAGTACTATTAAAAATAATGCCGTCAAAAAATTATTGTTCCTTTGAATGTATATTAATATTTATATTAATTTCGTGGTATACTTGATTGATAAAGCTGTAAAATCATTTGACTCTGTACGGCAACTTTTTTTTTTAACATGATATTGTAAAATACAATTGTTATATAGTACTGCCGTCTAAAAGAAACTGTTCTAAAAAAAAAATATAGAGAATACAAAAACTGGATTTTTTAAAATTATTGCAAAAGTTGAAATATTCATAGATTAATAAATAATAGCAGTTTTCTACATTTTTCCCTTGTTTTAAATAGTATTAAGATAAATAAATTAGAAAAAAATTATGCCGTACATTTTAATGCAGACCATATCTTTTAGGCTGATGAAAATGACGCTACCATTTTAAGGGTGTAGTACTTTATGGCCGTCTGATACTGTACGGTATTAATATATTTTTGAAGAGAACTATTGATAATATGATAAAATCATTATGACGTCTAACTGAAGTGAAAGGGTGTGTATATAATATCCAAGAATTGAAACTGTAAATCCCAGTATCAACAGTTTTGTAAACTTTTTGGTTTAATATATACTTCATCAACAAAGCATATGTATGTCGGCTTGTTGAATTCTCGAGCTATTCAATAATTTGACGAACGATGAGAATTTGCTCCCGGGTTTCCTTGCCTTTTATAAAACCGGCTTGTTCTGGCGCAATTTCTCTGGACAAATATGCTTTCAGTTGTTCGTTTATAATATGCAGCATTATTTTACTTGCGTGTGTTATTAGGATAATGAGTCGAAAGTTGCCACATTTCTTTGTTGAACCCTTTTTATGCAGAGGAACGAAAACTGTGTGAGCCCATTCTGAAGGCTATTTGCCTGTGAGCCATATCTTGTTGCAGATGGTGTAGAAGATAAGATAGCCATGTTCTCCCATTGCTCGAATAATTTCGATTAGGATGTCATCTTGCCCTGTGGCTTTACCATTCTTAATATGTTGAATAGCGGCTCTTACTTCTGATTCAAAGATACCAGGCTCTAAAAAATCATTCGTAGGCTCCGTGGATGTAAAATTTTGCGGTGTAGATATATGCTTACAAATGCTAAACGTCGTAACAGAACGTGGCTCCGTAAGCGATAATGTAAATTATATTTATTTAATATTTTTATTACTTTTTATCAATATGAACTTTCAGATTTGTACGGCATTAACTCTTTATAAATTATTGCATTAAGTACCAAAAAATATCTAAATGCCGTATAAAAAAAATATCGTCATGAATTTCAACTTACATTTCGTTAAGTATATGGATTTTTCTTACATTTCGTTCTATGGATTTTTCCTTGAGTTTTTTTCCCTACAAACCTTTGGACTAATGAAAATGTACGGCATGTAAAAAAATATTATCTATGCATAAAATACTTTCAAAATAAATTAATTTTATGTTGTGTCAAATCACCCCCCGGACCACGGAAAAAGAGGGGGTTGCAACCCTCGATTTTTTTCCCTTGTCGCATGATTTTTGTACGGCGTTGCGGAATAATGGATTAGAAGCTGTATTGAAACAGTATGAAACTGATGCCGTACAGAATCAAATGACCAAATTTACCCTGGAAATTGGCGCACCATTTTTGTACGGCACTGCGCGCTTTTATATTATTTTTCATGGATCTATCGATAGTCAAAATGCCGTACAAAAATAAATGACCAAAATGTACTCACTCTACAGGCACTTTTGAATTCTCACCAGCACCCAGTTGGACAGCTTACAAGTGACGGCATAGTGCTGAATCTTATTATTTTATGCTCTTATATCGTCCTATATACGTCCCCTGGTGGTTCATATGACCCATCCATTTTGGACATGGGCCAGTAGTCTATTATAGATAATTGAATTTCCTACAAAAATGGTATCTGCATATTCTTTCATAAGTGCGATACTTTTCGCAAAAAACACGCCTAAGTGTAAAATTATTTAAAAATGTTTTTTATCTTTCAAGTTTTTCTTAATAAATAATAATGCGTATAGCTACATTATTAAGTCTATTTTTCAATAATAAGCAGCACTTTAAAAAATATTTTTTCCTTACTAAGATAATTTTTTTTGTTTGAATACGAATACGAATCAAAACAAATATTTGTTTTGATTCGTAAGTAAAATTATCAAAATATTGAATACGTATTTTTTGCTATATCGAATACTTAGAAAATTACAAAGATACAGCGCTTCAAAAATCTGGAGCGCGGCGCATTTACGGAACAAGTGACGTCAAAGGGAACTTTAACGCGCTGTATTTGTCATTCAAATTTATTTGAACAAAAGAAAAAAACAACGTAACCAATATTTTTTTTCATATCTCACTATTACTTATAGACATAAAAGCTTGTAAAGATACACTTCATTTTAACATGCTATGTCAACCTAAGCCAAAACTAAGAGAGCTGCCTAATGTTCGGTTTCGGTTTCGGTTTTGGCAAGAAATCCTGACTCGGTCAGGCAGTCACTACTGATCATTTCTCTTTATTCAATGAAAGTTAATAAATTACAGGTACTAAGTAGACGGATTTCGCATAAACCAAATGATTTAATTCTGCATTAAAAACCCGTCTAAATGAGAAAAAAAAATCATCTTCGTAAGGAAAAAATATTTTTTAAAGTGCTGCTTATTATTGAAAAATAGACTTAATAATGTTGCTATACGCATTATTATTTATTGAGAAAAACTTGAAAGATAAAAAACATTTTTAAATAATTTTACACTTAGGCGTGTTTTTTTGCGAAAAGTGTCGCACTTATGAAAAAATATGCAGATACCATTTTTGTAGGAAATTTAATTATCTATAACATTTACCTTTAGCATTTTTCAATATTTTGCACTACTCATTATCAGTATTATCTCAGTTATTTGCCTTTTTCGATCTTCCGCGCTTTTTTTTTAGCTAACCTGATGTGTCAGAGACCTGAATTTCTGGATTGTTAAATATCTAGTACACACACAAATTTTCCCGTTGGTCCTATCCTTTCAGATCAAAATGGAAAACTGACCGGAGTATTACTATCATCCCCAAGCTTCTAACCGCCCTATCTCGGATAATTTTAATGTTAGCGAAAACATAAACAGGGCATTTCTTTATAAAATCTGATGCTCTACAACTTTTATTTAAACCTTTTTTTTCTACTACTTACCGTTTTCCCAAAACTTCAAAAACAAATTCTTTTTTTTTTTTTTTTTTTCAAATGTTTTTGGGGGTGATTTTACAAAAAACTTTTACAGTTCGTTTTTAAATCTTTCAAAGTAACTTATATCAAAAATTCAAGTATTTACCTCAAAATTCGTATTTAAAGGCCTATTTTCTTGGACTATAAGGCCGACAAATTAAACCCCTCCGATAACGCAACTGGAATTATATTTACTGCCACATCACTTATAATATTATAAAGGAAATCCTTGGCGTAATTATCCCCAAATAGCTGTAGGTTTGAGTTGCAATAATTAATAATCTCTTTTTCTTTTTCTCTTTTGCAATAATTAATAACCTTTTCGTCACTTAGAAATTAATTATCCTTTTTATTGATTTCCTATGTATGTTGATTTCAATTCGTATTTTAGAATTTGGAATGGAAAACCAAAAATACGGAGTTCGACCACGAAACAGAAAAATTGCACAGAATGGTAGCAGGCATTGCGGAAAATTTGAAAGCTAAAATCAATTATTCCTTGGAATTGGCTCGGTAAGTTTATTGCTGTATTTCTACGTATTACTTATTAATATTATAAAACGGAAGTAAATGGAAAAATGTTATGCTTACATATTTATTTTTCAACGGAAAATAGGTGTACCTACAAATATCAAGTTGTTTATGCAGGGTTCCATGGTTAGATCGTGAAACAATGATGAAAAGGATAGAACGTTTACAAAAAGAGAATATGATTTTACAAAACAAAATAGACGATTTCACAAAGAAGGACAACGATGATAATAAGGAAACTGACGTTGGGGATGGCACGCCCACGTATCAGGTTTGTTGTAACCCGTAATATATGTAGTACGCAACAGATCGAGATGGCAATCGGTGTGAGGTGATGCGGGAGGAGACACCCCGCACACCCACTGTACTCGCCTGCGCCGTCCTAGTGCTGCACGAGTTTGAATTGTTTATCGATTTTAATCTCGCTCGTATTGTTCTTTGTTGTGTATTACCATCATGTTTATTTTAGAGATAATATTACATTGTGATGGAAAATTACATGTTAAGTGGGAGGTAAGTTTTCAATTCGAACTACAAAGCGGATTTGTATCGCAGGCGTTGTTCGAGGAGCTGGCGAAGGAGCGCGCTGCGCGTGAGGCGCTGAAGGAGGTGGTGTCAGCGGCGGAGAGCATGCTGCGTGTGGCGCGCGCGCGCATCGCCACGCTCGAGCGACAGCTGAAGGACACGCGTGCCGAGCTCGACGCCGCGCGCCGCAAGCACAAAGACCTCGAGCAACTCGTAAACAGATACGCACTCGAACATTCGCACAAGACAGTGAAGTTGTGACACTACATTATGACAGTGCATTTGTCCTGAGCCGGCACTTAGCTTAGCTTTAGTGCGATTTTTTTATTGGACGATCGCATTTCTGTTTATTCTCGGCGGCTTGCTGCTATCGGCAGAACGGGGTTTGATCATTAGTCTAGATGAAGCTAGTCAGGTTATGTACTGAAATGCCATGGAACATGTTAGCATCAGGTCCATGTTTTGTGATTTACAAATTTGGGGCTAACCCCAAAACAGGAATGCCTGATAAAATAGACAACAATCTTTTATTAATGTATTGTGGCATTGTGACAAATGTAATAAAGTTCGTTCAAAAAGCTCGCACTAGGGCACCGATGGTTGCAACAAACATGCTGGCTGCTGCGCTACATGGCTGGAGAGGCCTATGAACATATCATCTTACTAAATACATTTTAGACGAACAGTTCAATAGGATACTGTTATTTTACTATTGGAGACAATTTATTAAGTTATTATTTTTCTCCCAATTGGCACCAGGTAATGAAACTGATAAAATACACAGTTTCATCTTATTAAGGTTTTGTATCCATAATTGTGGGCAATCAATATGTACAATGTATTTAAATACATATTTATGTATATCAGTTTGATTCGAGATATTTAATTATTTCATGTGTGATAAAAATATTAGGCTCTCTGATGAAACCAGCAACGCTTCTTTTACAGTATCGCCATCGCGAGACAAGTTACGATGCGCGGTCGAAAAAGTTGCTGGAGGTGTCCAAGACTGGGGAAATTACAATAGAGGCCCTTTCCCGTCAGCGCGATGCGCTTGAGCTAAGGTTAAAAGTTAACCTAAATATCAGAATTTACGAAAAATTCATGTCCAGTACAATAGGAAATTTTATACAGAAAATCCTTATCGACGTACTAATTTAATTTGTACTTAGATTTCTAATATTAAACAAAAAACTAATTTGACTCTGTATTTTTTAAACATATTACAACAATGAAATATTGTAGTAGGTACAGCACATTACCGTATTGTCTCGAGGTGATATTTTATTTTTAGAACACTTATGTATTGACGTAAAGATGTATGTAACGTACGGTACTCTTGTCTTGCAGATTAAGAAATCCGTTGATAGTCTTTGACTACTTAGTAGTGAAACAGGGAGATAAGTGCTTTTTAAGTACATGCTTTAATGAAATGATGTTTCACAGTTGGTTTTAGTAACAATAATTACAACTGTCTGCATCAATCATACCAATTACAGCCGGTGATCGAGTATTTCCACAAGCATAACCATGATTTTTCCGAACGTAATTTTTTATTTGTATTCTAAATTTTCATTAGCTGGATATCCTATTAGCTCATTGCTGAGCTCAATAACTTTGTGGATTTTTTTGAAGATATGATAATACTGTCCAGGGTGCGAGAGTTGCGCGAGCAAGCAGAGATGGCGGAGCGCGCGGCTGATCTGCGCGAAGCGGAGCAGCGCGCCCGCGCAGACTCGCTGCAGGCGAAGGTAGCCGAACAGGTGCCTCGCATGTCTCATGTTTTACTGCAACTGTCTTAGGACTCGATACAAAGCAATTGATATAAATACCGCAACAATTAATCGTCGAGCGTATAGGTCGAGTAACCGCATTGCTGCAGTCTTACCCCAAAAATTCGGTATGGATAGTTTGAAATGGAGTATCTAGAGTTGTAGTCTCCTAATAGTTCACATCAAAATATTCGCGATTCGCGATCTTAATGTTTATTCTCTTAATGTTTATTTTAATGTTTACTCAAAGCTCATGGTGGTAAAGTGGATGTCATCATCAGAAACGGAAAAGAATATTTTATTTTTATTACTCTGCCTACCTCCTGGTATTGATACTGGGCATCAAAAGCTACATCTATACTTCTTGGTGAAATTTGATGAGAGTACAGTTGTTACAGGAAAAATGTAAAGTGGCCGCCGAGGACAAAGTGGGGGACTTGGAAGCGCGGGTGAAGGAGTTAGAGGAGCAACTGTCTTCTCTGCGCGAGCGCTCGGTGCGACTCGTCGATATGGAGCGCAGGCGCTGTCTCGAATATGTGCCTTCTAAAGGTACCACTGTTAGCTAAAACCTGTATGAATGTATAGTATATACAACAACTGCACCTGGCTAATGTTAATTGGCATCATATATGGTGAAAAAATAAATAAAGTAGAAAAGGTAATAGGGTAGAAAAGGTAATAGTGTAAACGTAACAATAATTGGTATCAATGCGTGGTTTTGCAAATGTAGGATTGGTATACCTACCTAAATTATTTCCGAAATTTAGGTTTTCTAAGAATTATTAATATAGATACTTAGCAACTCTTAGAAGACTTTAGAAGCACTCGAAATATGGCAAATACCGCATGATAATGTAGCTATCTTTATCTTATGTGGCAATCTTTTCGGTCCTGATCTACTATTCACCGATAATACGCTAACTTTATTTGTTTCCAGAAAACGAACCTACAGATAGAGAAACTGAGATTTGGAAAGAACTCCAAATCACCAGAGTAGGATTGTCCCGTGCTGAGGAAGAATTGCGCCAAAGTCGCGCTGATAAAGATAGCTTTTTGAATTCACTGTCGAAAATTGCAGTAAGTCACAACTACTTAATAATAAAACTTGAAATGATTATATATCCTTAAATCGAGAATTTCAATACTTTACTGTACGATTACACTTTTCAATTTTTTTGTATTACCATTCGAGAATAAAGATAATTCCATAGTCATAGTCAAAGTCAAAATACTCTTTATTTATATAGGTTTGAAACAAACACTTATAAATCGTCAATTCAATAGGAAAATCAACTAATAATATGAATCTACCACCGGTTCGGAATGTTGCTTCTACCGAGAAGAAACCGGCAAGAAACTCGGTAGTTACTCTTTTCAACAACATATTTTACAGGGGTGTATAGATCATATTTGCATTTGAACCATGTCGTGAAGTTGGCTTGTCAGACACAAAAATATAAAATAACGATGTTTACAAAATTTAAGCATAAATTAACCAAACCAGAGCAGACCAGTCCCCATAGGTGGCAAGCATGACGTTTGTGTCAGCCATCGCTTCACTCAACCATATTTTAGGGAATGTAACGACCCGTCACATAACGCCACCACCTCAGCGACGTTATAGTGAGCATGACTACTCAAGCTTGGTGCGGTAAAAAAAAAATAATAATAAAATAATAAATAAAAATACAAGTAATTGTATTCAACAAACCAACCGTAGGACATAGCTCAAAGTCCCATTGATCAAAATATCATACTATGTAATATTTTAATTAGAGCGAATACAGTCTATAATTTTAGCAAGGGGAAGGAACCGACAACTTACAAGACAAAATCGCAACAGAGTTACTAGATAGAGAAAAAAAAGTGGCCAAATTGCAACACATTATTGAAGAGCAACGCGAAAATGAAAAACTTATGTAAGTCGTTTCTTTAGTTTGTGTTGTAAGTAAAAGAGAACACGGTTTTAATGAGATGATTGGTTATTTATTACTCAGGGAACAAACGATGACGCAATATGAAAATCAGTTAGCGGCTCTGCGGCTAGAGGTGAAGCGCCTGCGCAATTACGATTGCTACGCCAAGGAGGTTCAATACCAAGAATTGCAAACTGAGGTAATGAACAACGTTCTGAAAGCAACCCTTCGCTCTCCTCTTGTATACGATCTTAGGCATTCTTAGTTTTAGCTGAGCGTGCGTTACTGTGCTTCTGCCGAACGCAACGTTCACGCTGTAAATGCTTTCTTGAGCAGGAGATAGGAACAATACATTATAGACGTAATGTACTCGTATTTTTCGATTTTGCACATTAAACGAAAATTGCGGACTATGATCCAGCTTCTTCGCTGTTCAAACGGCAGAGGAACGCGCAGAGTATCATCGGGGCCTAATCTTGAAGACTCATCAATCATGTACACGAGAGGTTGTCTAAGTATTCTAGTGCTAAAGATAGAGTGTTATTCAGTTGATGGAGATGCACATGCAAGTGGAGACGCTGTCGCGCGAGCGCACGGCGCTGGTGACGGCGGCGGCGTCGCGGGCGCTCATGCTGGAGCGGCACGAGCGCGGCGCGGAGCTGTTCGCGCGCATGACACGCGCGCGCCGCGACCTCGCCGCCCTGCTCGACGGACGCACCGACCCGCCGCCTATAGATGAGGCTGTGCATGCCGAGGTGAGTCATTTCGCAGCCATTGAGAGAGCTGCTCGATGATTTTAGCAGATATCAGCTACTAAATGTTTGGATTGATTAAGAGGTCCCATGTTGGTCTGCGACTTAAAAAGAATGTGCCAACTGCTTTTCTTACCTAGTATGTCGTAAAAGGTGACTAATGGTATATTGGGTTTTGGGTGTGTGATTGTGTAGGCGACGAGCTAGCCACTTGTCGCTACTTTTTCATCTAACCCAGCCTACTTTTGATTTTGGCTGAATGTGGTTAAATGGGACTGCTGCCCCTTTGATTCTGCCTACCTACCCCTTCGGGGATTATGAGCGTTATGTTATGTTTTGATTAGGAGGTTTACTGTGAAGCATTTTGCTTCCTCCTTCGTAAGACTGCTAGTCGCTAGAATTAAAAAAGTACTGCTGATTTTCTCTTAAGGTGTATAAAATATTCACCGGATGGCGTAATTGTTTAGTAGACTTTTCGCACGTACAGATAAAGTAATAAACCACATTTTTTCATTTTTCACATTTTAGGGGTCATGTCAGAAGGGGCAATATCATTTTGATCACCTGACCTCGCATCTCAGTTATTATTTCATTTTTGAAACCCTCGTTAGTGCTTCTGAAAATTAAACACGCGAAATTACGTGGCTCAATCAAGAGCAGATAATTTCAAGCGCATAACTAACATAACCCGCCATTTACGATTGGGATGCAAGCTAGTAAGTTTTGCGCGCAAAGCCACTGATTCCACATATTGCTTCAAAGGTTTCGAGATCTCTATCGTGCGTGTGCGCGAACGCGGCGGACACGTGGACGGCGTTGCGCGCAGAGCGCGCGCGCGTGCTGCGGCTGGAGAGTGCCGTGCTCGCGCAGAGCCTGCAGCTGGAGCGCGAGGGGCGCGTGCGCACGCAGCTTGAGCGCCGGCGCGCCATCCTTGAGCGCGAGGTGCTGCGCGCGCAGCACGCGCCCTCCTCCGACCACTCCTCTATGGGCAAGAATCCAAGTTTGGTATTTCTATAACAAAAGTTATATACAATATCCTTTTTCCGGTATGCCTAAATGTGAATGGCAATTAAAGACATCACTAACATTCCTAGCAACTAATCTCTGAAAATACATTTAATTTTAACAAATGGCGTTTCCCTGCAAATTTTAGGAAAAGCATTCATTTTCACGATTAATGCCCAATCGTTCCCCTTTTTTGTGAATGACCTTATTGTGAAACTACTGCCAGTAGCAATTGTGTTACGACAAGACGGGGAGTAGAAAAACAGGGAAATTATGCCAATTTCATTAATGTTTCCTTTATCTTTCCAGATTCCGGGCATTTTTTGGCATAAACAGGAGAAGATGACATCATATTTTATGTATTAAGATTACCTTTCAAATTGTAGCTAGTCTTTATAAAATAAAATGTGTAATGTATTTAGTTACTTTTATTGATTACGAACATTATATTTCACAGGTAGGCACAATACAAATATCATGTAAACTGTTCAGAGTCTGTGGCCAGCTAATTTATACATTTTACACTTTTTATCTTCGCGAAATTGAATTGGTGCTAAAAAATTTATATTTCTGGATAGAAAAATATCTTTTGGACGAGTTTGGGCCTTTCCTCTGGAAATCACATTTTCATGTAATGTAGGTGGCGAGTCATAAACGTTAAGCCCAGTCCCCGGAATAGAAACATACTTCTGAGTATCAATACTCGTGTTGGCTTTCTTTCGATCGAGGTTATCCTCTTTATATTCATCGTAGACCCTTTTAGGATAGGTGTCCACTACGATTTTAGTTGGCATTCTTTCATTTTCTTCATATTGCAAACGATTGTTCCCATCACGGGATTCGTATTTTTCATGTTTGCTGTGGTGGCGGTCTCCAGCGTAGCTTCTCTTGGTGTAGTATGATGGTTGAATTTGATGGGAATCTAATGGACTTACCAACTCATCCTCGAGGATTTTAATAATACTGTCCAGATTTTCCGCGGGAGCTTCTAGACTTCGTTTTCGTTCCATTTGGTAGGTTTCGTACTCTGCTACCTTGTTTTCTAAAAACCTAATCGTTTCTTGATCTTTTCTTTTTTGTGCACTGGCTTTACGTGTTTGATCTTCTAATGTTAAAATTATTTTTTCCAGCTGACTAATTTGCTGTTTTCTTGTTTCAAGATTTGTTATAAGAGTTTCTATTTCGGTATTCTTCTCTGAAAGCTGTTGGTTAAGCTGCAGACAAAAAGATTGACTATATATTTAATGAGATTTTTTACCATTTACAATTTATTTTAGAAAATATGTCAGTAATTTGAAATGTATGTATATGTACTTAAAATGCCACATCGTATCTGTAGAACAGACCGCTTAGTAAGTGGTTAGAGACTCTTAGCCACAAAACCGAAGTTTGCGAGTTATTTGTGCACGAGTCGTATGGATGTTTATTATAAAGGTATTTAAGTATGTCTACTATCTGTAACCTAGTTCACATAGCACAAGCAAACTATGAACTATTTTGGGGCTATGGAATTAGTAAGCGAATTTGGGGAATTTATTTGTAGGATTCATATCACACAAATTATTTTTTACGTTATAACAACCATCGTTAGGAGATGATTGTTGAACTTACATCAATATCAGCCTGTGTTCTCATTTCCAAGTTATTGCGTAACAATTTAATAATGTTAGCATGTTCTTCCTCTTTGTCAGATAGCATCTTGATAATACCATCTCTTTGTTCTAGGATGTGTTCCTGTTCTGTTGCGTTTTCAATGTGTCGTTCGAGCTCCAAATCTTTCTTTTGCAATGCTTCTGCGAGTTCACCATTTTGGCGGGTTGTTTCCAATAATTTTGCTCGCTGTTGATGTATCTGTCGTAAAAAAAATAATTATAAAATAATTTTGTTAGTGATTTGAAATTCAACAGTTAAGTTTGCTTTGCGATGCCATTACCATTTCTTTAAGTTCATTTAGATTTTCAAATTCACCGAAATCTTCTTGTAACTGAGTAAAGTGATTCTTGAGTGATGCGAGTTGTTCTTGGTAAGAGTTCATTTTACTTTCGCTATAAATAGAAAAACAACATCTAAATAATTATGTATGTAATTCATTAGACACTATCGAAATAAACAAAGCAAATAAATTGGGCTTTAGCACCACCGAGTTGAATAAAGAGAAATTAACCTAATTATATTTCTAGCTTGAGCAGTATAGGGGAAAAGTTTTTTATCGTACATTAAAAGTGGTAAATATAGATTGACCTTTCGTGTAACCGTTGTTCTAATAAAGCTTGTTTCTTTTCAAGCTCTGATATATATTCATCTTTATTTCTCAAATTACGCTGTAAATCTTCTTCCAGTTTTACAGCTTCCTTGAAGTTGCACTGCAAGAAGGGTCAAGTTAAGAATAGTATTAAAATGTTAAATTCGAAAAGTAGTAAAACTGTTTTTCTGAAGCAATAGAGTATCTCGGATTGATTGCCAGAATAAATGTTGGGTATATCCGTAGTGAACTTATAGTGGTTGGTAAACGGATTGGATATCGAGCGATATGATTATTATGTTATTAGGGATAAGCAGAGTCCAAAGAGCAATAAATCTACCTGAAACACTTTTGGCAAAAAAAATTTAAACCAAAATATAATATGGCGAAATATAAAAGTTTTAAGTAGTCAACGTTTGCCATTTATGACATTGAGACAAGGAACATAGTCGTATACCTCAATTTCCTTGATGACATCACCTTGTTCAGCAAGGCGCTTTCGATAGCTGTCCAATTCCTTATTAGTCAACGCTAGATCATTTTTAGTAGTTTCTAATTCTCTATGACACTCCATAGCCTTCCCTGAAAAAGAAAAACGTAGTTTTGGTAACTTTATTCAGACTAAATATAAAGAGGAAAGATTTGATTGTTTGTATCAAATAGGCTCCGAAACTACTGGACTGATTCGAATAATTCTTTCACCAATGTAGAGCTACTTTATCAGCGAGTAAGGCTATATTTTATTCCCGTATTCCTACGGGAACGGGAACTATGCGGGTGAAACCGTGGCGCACGTCTAGTCTGTAATATGTTTGTCCCCGCCCAACGGAACAGTTGTTTTTCTCGTTTCAGTTATTGTTGAGACAGTTATATACTGCTATAATATTTTTTTTTTATTTATAATTATATAATATATATTTTCTAATCTAATAACATAAATGGTTAAATGTTAAGATTATAAGTAGAGGTTTTTGAAGTCAGGTATATAATGGTCTGAGTCTCACATTTAACATGTTTGCAATTGATAAAATAATCTTTAAAACTGTTTATTTACCAAGCTCTTCTTCCCTTTCTTCGAACTGTTTACATAAATCTTTATACCGCAGTTCTGATTCTAAAAGCTGAGAGCACAGAGACTCTACTTTTTCTTCTAACTTAAGCTTAATGTCTTTTTGATCTTCATATCTTTTTTCAATATCTATGAGTTTTACCACGTTGTTATTCATTTCATATTTAACTCGTTTGAGTGATTCGCTATAGTGAGCGGACAATTCATTGAGATGATTTTCCAATTCTTCTTTCCTAAAAAAGGTAAATCAATACTAAATTCTAAACAATTTAAACCATATATAATAGCCAGTCAATATTGTTTATCCGACTTACTCAGCCTGTAATTTTTCACGAGCATCAGCTATTTCTTCTAAATGTGCTGTGTTTTCGCGGATAGATTCAGTAAATTTATTCAGTTCCTTATCGAATTCAGTCTGCAACTTTTGATTCTAAAACATAATTAGTAATCTAAGTGGTATGTTAAGTTTTACAATTTCTTAATATTTTATTATTAAATGGCAATATCGCTAATGTAACAAAAAATTTATGTAATATAATCTGCCTACCCTGCTAGGGAAGTGGCGAGAAGTTTAGTAGTAGTAACAACGATATGTCATATCTCTATCTCGTCAAAAACGTTAAGTAATGATTATTATTAGCCTTCAAAATAATCTTGACTGCCTCATGGTCAAGTGGTAGCACGCGCCGCCTAAGGACCAAGAGGTCCCTGGTTAAAATCCCAGGTCGCGCCAAAAATTTGTGGCTATTTCAATATTGAAATTACTTAGTAACAGCCCGGAGTCAGGAAGTTGGCGGTTTAATCACCCCCGTGCCTCGGAAAGCACGTTATGCCGTTGGTCCTGCGCTTGACCTCTCTTCGGTCATGTCGGATTGCCATCTCGCCGGACTATGACAGTGAAGGAACAACAGGGTTTCAAGAGTGCACTTGTGTTTGCGAACACACTTGTACACTATAATATCTCCTGCGCGGTTGGCTAATCCTCGTTGAGATTGGCCGCCGTGACCGATATCGGTTAGGAGGACATTAATCTCGATAATAATATTTTTTTATCAAATACGTATGAACACCTGTTCCCGCAGCTGCTGCACAGTGCGCTCCAGGTTCCAGCACTTTGACTGCGCCTGCTCCAGCGTAGCTTCGAGCTGGGCCGTATGCTCGGCGCTTATTTTGACTTGTCCTTCGGCGCGTGACAATCGGTCCCTTATCAGTGTTCGTTTGCACTTCTCTTCTTTTAGCTGCCTTTCAACCTCCTGGATCGAAATTTTGTGGTTAACTTTAGTTTATAGTGCACTAGCGGCCCGGTACGTGCTTCGCTACGTATAAAGTGAAATACAAAAAATGTGATAAATGAAGAACCGCTCTACCGATTTTGTGCAAACTTCACATAAACCATCTACTAAATAGTCCGAACAAAGCCTTAACATTTGGTTTGGATAGGTGAGCCCGTTCTTGAGTTATAAAATTACAACGAAAAGTGGCATTGATTTTTATATATATTGATTGTAATGCAATATATACGAGCGAAAATAACCGTTAAAAACCCTTTAAAATAAATAGTTAACGGTTACTTATTTTCTATTATCTTCTCTTTTATTTGTTATATTTAATCTAAGTACTAGTATAAGTCTTTTAATGGTTTTTATTACTTCTTATGTTTTATATTACCTCCAATTTATTTTTATGTATACTGGACTTGAGATGATCAGCGTTGTGTATTTGTTTCCGAAGATCATCTTTCTGTGCATTCAGTTCTGAAATTTGGTACGTAAGCTGCTCGTTGCGGAGTTGAGCAGCCATTGTGTCGTTCACGCATTTCCTGATAAAATATGATTAATATCATATATTTTTATTATTATGTAATGATGATTTATTTTTAATACAAACCTTATAAATTCCACAACGTCATTTAGTTCCTTGAAAAATTCACTTTTCCCCTTTTCCAAAGAACAAGTCAGCATTTCATTTTCCGCATTAAATTCCTTGATTTTCTTTAAGAGTTCAGTTAAACAGATACCCTTAAAATTAAAAAGATACGTACATATTAAAAAAAATAATAACACGGTAATAGAAACCTGTGAAAAGTTTTACTAAAGAATAATAGTGAGTACTTACTTTTTGAGTTGTCATAGATTCTAGTGTTTCAATTATTTCCTTTCTTTTCACTAGAGTTTGTTCGCATGTCCCTACTAACTTTGAAGGCATGTTGTAAAGCTTGTTCATATCGATAGCAATCGGGTTTTTAGAAGCAAGATCTGTAAAAAGCAAAACAGTGTTTATCTTGTTATTCATATACAGTCTGTTTACTTAGGCGGTGCCTAGGGACTCAAATCAAAGGTTCTTGTGCCAAAACCTAGTCGCTAAGGATCGTGGTCAAAGTTAAAATACTAGATACGAGGCTCAGCATAGGATGCAATATAATATAATAGTATGAATACTTTTAACGTTGATACCTTTTTGTTATTGTTTCTCATCTGCTTGGCAAGGGGTGCCTAAAGATCTTGACTAGATTTCGTAGTTTACCACATGAAATTTCCAAATTAAGGATCGTGTGATCAAAGTTAAAGTATACATGACCCCTTCTTCTTCTATGTAACAGTAGGTATAGTTTTAAGTTATGCTACCTTCCTGTTGTTGTGCCTGGCGAGCGTTGGCGCACAGCTGCAGCAACTGGTCGGGCTTCAGGTTGGCCACGTTCATGATGCGGAGCTTATCCGCCGGCGGGAGGTTAATGCGCTGCCCCAGCGCGAACATCTTCTGGTGCGTCACTCCAAGTGTCTCGTACAGCTCCATTATAGCTTTCTGAAAATATCACATACGAGTCCACAACTGGACTGAAAGCGGTGGTTGCTAGGAGAAGTTATAAATTTATCAATTAGTCCAACACGTGTCTCATATACGAGACGTGCGACGTGCTGCTCGCGCACGTACCTTTGGATTTTTAAAATCTACTTTTAATTCCTATATAGGAATTTTTACCACTTGCTCGGCGACGAGGGAAAATATCATGATTAAACCTGCAAACTCAAACAACTATGGATGTATAACCATGATCCAAATTATCCGGTTCCCCTATTTAAGGGTTACAAAGATAGGTCGCTCCAATGTAACCAAACTCATTAAATTCTGAATTATGGCCTAAGCGGCTCCCGACTAGGTACGACATAACGCTAGGAAGTTGATGACGAGTCTGGAACTCTGAAGAATCTTGCTATAAGGTTTTCGGCCAGGAAGAAATAGAATACGGAACATATATTTGGAAATCAAGAAACATTGCTTACTCACCTGTTTTTCGTTAAGATCATTCTTCATTTTCTCGAACTGAATTATCTTCTCTTGCCACGATATTTTCAGTTTTGTTACTCTTTCACTACGCGATGTAATGGATTCTATAATTAATTTGATAATTTAGTTCGTAAATACATATTTTTATATTTTGGTGTAACTAAAACGAGTGGATCGTACCTCGATCATTCAAATCTGTGCATGGAGATGGTGCACTTTCTAGATCACCTTGTTGTAGTTCTAGATCTTCATGTCTGTCGATTGTTTCCTAGGATAAATAATAAACATCTAAGATAACTTAAGTACGTAACATTACGCCTGTAATCCCCGAAGGGGTTCACAAAGTCAAAGGGGCAGCATAACTTAGCAAGTTAACTAAGCTATGTAAAAATAAAAAGCATCACTTAACGCTGTTCTGCTTTACAATTAATAGGTACTTTTAACATTAGGTAAGTAACAAACAATAAGATTGAATCATGTATATTTTTATTATTCAACCATCCATTCAACGCTTTATATCGATTGACACCTTTCATTTCAAAATGTCAATTGCAGGCATATTTACTTTAAATTAAACGAGACCGTACCTGATCAGGGAGACACGTCATTGTTCTGTTTGTGTACACAGTTTTTGACGGCTGTTTCTGAAAAACAAAAACATCTGTATTTATTTTCCATTTATATAAAATAGTAGAATTGAATTGAGGGAATTAATTTAAAACACTGTTACCTGCCAATAAAAAATACAATAGGTATGTTTTAGATATCTACATTATTCCTTTTTATGACTGAGACTTTTTAGTGTTTCTGAAGTAACTAGCAGGCAAATATTAGAATGCGTTTTGGCAAAATGCAAACCCTCATACGAAGACAATTAATTATAAAAGGGAAATTAAATATCTATGTAACAATATATTTCAATTGTGAGCGCTTATATTTGAAAGTTTTGACCAGGTCCAAAGATAAGGCTATGTTTACATTTAACAGTGCATCTTTGTAAAGTCGTAGAATATTTATTTACCTGTGTGACGGGTACCATTATAATGGGGCGAGACATTTTATTGGGCACCATATTATGCTCGTTCATAATTCTTTTGGGTATTGTAGAGGGCTTTTGCATCTATTGAACAAAACATGTACATTACAAAGTAGCAGAGTAGTTATTACAATAATAATTGTTTGTTCTTTTCAGCCTGCTTCTGGAAATCCTACAAATTTGTCAATGACTGACGGCTATAAATCAGCACTAAGACCATTTTTATGCATCAGAGCTGGTGCGAGAAGCTATGATAATTTGTGTAACTTGACGAAATTAAACATTGGAAGGTCTTAAAATTTACCCTTGGAAATGGGAGTCTCTCCTTTTCTCCGGGTCGCGCTGACCGGGACACGGTGAAAGCATGCTTGGGTGGTGCTATGTCTTCTTTAGTCCGACTCGCTGATCTCGGCCTTGTTTGCTACGCCATGTAAGACATTATATTTATAATCATTCTGATATACATATAGTCAAGAGTATACACTCTTTGTTTAAATATAATTTCATTTAATACCATTATACCGTAATAATGTACTCACCTCCCCTGAACGCGGACGGGAAGTGGGCTTAGCTGCAAATCGAGGTTGTTGGGCTGACACAACCTAAAAATGTAACATTAATCAAAAATAATGCCTAGATCAGTTTATTGTGCGAAAACCAATTAACTACCCGATGCATTTTAAACTGACCTTAAAACCTGCCTGTTAAACACCATGTTGTAAGCCACCCTTATTTTTCACCCCATTGCAAGGGTTACTTCCATATTTAATTAGTTACTAAATAGTTTTTTAATGTAACTCAGCGTCAAACGCAAGTGTAACATCACGGACTAGTAAAAAAAGAAGGAGTCCGCGCCACTAACTAGACATTGAAGCTCCTCAAGTGCTTCACCTTGACACGCAACTTACGTCACACATTAACATAATAAGTGCTCCAAATGACAGATATCCGATATCTGGTATCCATAAGTATCTCACTCACACATGCATAAACGTGGCTTCAAGCTATAGTATGATAGCGTGGAGTCCTTCTTTTTTACTAGTCCGTGTGTAACATATAGTTACATAGTTGCTGATGACAAGGACAGAAAAAGGTCGCGACAAAACACAATACAAAGCATATTAGTTTAGATATGAATATGAAATGAAATAGTTAGATATTTAAAGTACCTATAGGAAAAATAACCGTTACCGTTTTATTTTATTTTTTGTGAGAGGACGTTGATAGTTGGCCGAAGGCGGCCTTTACTACCTACCGGGCTGGCGGGGGAGCGGGAAACTCTCACCCCTATAACCGTTACCGTTACGCAGCACCTATAATATTTATAGTAAATAGGAAGTTCTACATACACAGTATTAACGTACCACAGATTTAGAATTGACAGCGGGTTTTGGTTTGTACGCCAAGGGTTTCTGTCGGGCAGAGGGCAGCCTCTGCGGGATACGGCATTTGATTGGTCCTCTTGCAGCATTTATAATATCTACAAAGGTTACTTGTACATAACATAACACAAAGATATTAAATTGCTTCTCTTCATTACCCTATTGCATTGTGGTAGTGTTATGAGAGCTTCGAATTTGTGATCTGACTTAATAGTAGGTATGTATGGCATAATTAGGTCTACAAAATATGTTAACACAACATAAGTGATTACCTATTTATAGAATAAATAATGGCGCTTCCCATTACTGTGCGTAGATAAAATACTAGTTGGGTGAGGTAAGAGTATATATCTTAGTATAATACTCGTACGTAGGTATATAATATTCTCTTAAAAACATTGAAAACTATGCTGGATTTTTATTCCAACATAGGTACAATCAATGATGAATATAATTTAAGGAGCTCATCGCTCCTTGGCCCTCTGCCTGTCCCTTCGGGGATTGCTGGCGAGATGGCGTGGAAGTGGTTTAAGGTGCCCATTGCTCCATGGCCCTCTGCCTGCCCCCCCGGGGATTGCTGGCGAGATGGCGTAAAAGTGGTTTAAGGCGCTCATCGCTCCTTGGCCCTCTGCCTGCCCCTCCGGGGATTGCTGGCGAGATGGCGTGGAAGTGGTTTAAGGCGGTCATCGCTCCTTGGCCCTCTGCCTGCCCCTCCGGAGATTGCTGCCGAGATGGCGTAAAAGTGGTTTAAGGCGCTCATCGCTCCTTGGCCCTCTGCCTGCCCCTCCGGAGATTGCTAGCGAGATGGCGTGGAAGTGGTTTAAGGTGCCCATTGCTCCATGGCCCTCTGCCTGCCCTCCCGGGGACTGCTGGCGAGATGGCGTAAAAGTGGTTTAAGGCGCTTATCGCTTCTTGGCCTTCTGCCTGCCCCTCCGGAGATTGCTGGTGTGATGGTAGGTATGTCTGTGATGGTATGTCTGTATGTGTGTGAACAAAAATACTACCTTGCACCCTCGGTTCACCAGGATCTTTAAGTGACATATTACTTCACATAACCTAAAATTTTGATATCGTGAGATTTCTTTAAACATGAAATACGTAAAATCCCGTTATTATTCTCGATTTTAGACAGAAATTTCATCTTTATTTGTGTTCCAAAAGTGAACGACGTGGACTGACAGAATTTTTGACAGAAATAAGAAGAAAAATAAAAATATAAAGTTAATTTATATTGATTGGCCAGTAACCCTAAGAAGCTGTCTTTGGAAAAAGATTGATTTAAAAAAAATAAAACTAAATTTGTCAAATGCTGAAAAATATTTATGACAACTTACAAATTGAGTTTAGAACTTCAATCTGCAATACCAAAATTCCGACTCCAAAGATATAACATCAAAATTGTAAATGTTCCCCTTTTTCAATAAAATATAAAAGCTACTTACATCATTATTTGGCGGTGACTAGTTTGTGCATCTGTGCTCAGCATGACGACCACGCCCAAAGCGCAGAAAGAGAAACCTTGTAAGTAGATACCTCAGATCAACAGAAAAAGTTTGATCTGAGGTAGATACATTAATTTTCCTACGTAAAAAGTATTATACCTAATTAAGGGCACTTATTCCATAAAAACTATGACGGCTTAGTGGTTAACTATCCATATAAAACTAGTTCTTTATCAATACCTAAATGAAGTCCACATGCGTTTGCTATATGCAAACGCATGTGGACTTCATTTATTACATATACATATTAAAGTCATATTTTTTTAAATTTGTCCCTATGTAGGTTACTATCGTCGCATGTAAGTAGGTGTTTGTTACAAATTCCCTGACCAATACGTTAGTTACATATGGTTCGAATTGATATGTGATGGTATAATTCAAATTAATTCTATAGTTATTAAACACTTGCAAACCACTTGCCAGGTGCAAGATATCGCCAAGGGAAATTGCAACCTTTTGATTTTTCTGGCCAATTCTTCATTGCCCTTTGCATTGATCCAGATGCTCCTACGCCGCGCCTGACGCCGCGGCCGACGGCCGCGTCCGCCGCGCGCGCAGCTCGCAACGCCACGAACCGCAACCTGCTGTTGCCGCATGCGCAGAGGCAGTCGCCCACGAGAGTCTCCAACTCACCTGTTGCGATGAAGGTGAAACCAGTAAAATGTTCCTTAAATGCTCTGAGATAAGGATTACTGACATGATCTAATTATCTTTGAAAATCATCCCGAAAATGTTACTTATACCTTGATTTTCACGTTCCAGACATTAGAGCCAGCTCCATTAACTCAGGTCGTCTAGTCAAACATTCCAAATGTCCAAATATATGATATCTAAGTCCTTATTATTAAATTATCTAATTGTGTATTATGGTATCATGAGAAGATAATATGTATAATGTAAGTGGTTTTAACAGGTGAAGAGTCCTGCGTTTCGCAATCCTCAAAAATGTGACTCCAAATCTGATATAAAGGTACGTTTCTGAAATAATATCAATGATGAAGTGCATTTATTTATTTAATAAATGTTTCTTTTTTATCTTGTTACAGATAAATCGAGGTGGCGATATTGAGGGTGTGGACAATATTGCTGTAAGTATTTAAACCATTTCTTTTAAATACATTTTCCTATTATTGATTCTTAAAATAAGTTTCTGCTCAAGCCTAACAAGTACTTACCTTATCAAAGAGTAGGTAGAATAAATAAATTAACATGTTGTTAGTGTTATTTTAAAACTGAAAAACTAAACCCTTAATGTCGAAACTGAACAGATGCCTGTACGACACGACAATGACACTTATTTAGTCGAGAACTTATCAGTCGTTCTCGTAGAAGAAACGCCCAACGCCAAAAATGTCAACTACGCCAATGTAACTGACTTGGAGGAGCTTAATGAAACTGATAATTTCGGTAAATATCACACTGTGTATTGTTAAATAATTGTGTAAAATATATAGCGTGCTGCAGTATCTGTTTATTACAGATGATAGATGCAATGAAGATGTCATTGAAATCGGAAACGAAAGCAGTGATCGAGTTACTGGTAAAATAATCGTTCTATCTGCCTATGAAGAAGTTTAAGTGCTTGTATATGTACATTAATTCCTGATGGAGATTTTGATACTTTGCAGAATCATTCCCGCGAAGCCGCCCTCATACGCCAGCGATGAGCAGTCGCCCCCCAACCCCAAAGAGTCTTCAGTCGAGTCGTCCACAGACACCGCGCCCTCTCAGCCGCCCCACCACTCCTGTCCACCCGCGCCACACTACACCCGTCAGCCGACCCAACACACCCCAGCGGCTGTCAACTCCCAACAGACCAACTACACCAGTACACGCTATCATCGAGAAGATCACACCCGCGAATTCATTTAACAGTCCACCGAGATCCCCGATCAAAGATGATCAGGATATAAAGACAGTCTACACGTTAAAGCAAAAACAGTTTTATCGCATGAAGAAGGAACTTGATTTGAAACAGGTAATTGTGTTTTTACAGTTTTCAAAATAACTAAAATAAAATTTCATTTTGGAGATGATCTTTGGATGCCTGAATAATGGTTTCCCAGTTTTATTTCTGAATCTATTTACAGCAAGCGGTCCTTGAAGTGTTTGACTGCCTTCGCGGGCTTCGAGAGCGTATGTGCCAAGAGGGTTTGGGCAGCGGCGAGGGTCTGCAGCAGCAGGAGCTGGTGGTGTTCAATGTGGCGGACTGGGCGGCCGATGAGGTGTCCCAGCTGTGCCGCGACGCCGCTGCCTCCACTGCGACCGAAGGCGCCGCGGAGCTCATCAACACTATCATGCCATTTGGTAAATTTCCCGCAAATCTACTGACGTGAAAAGTTAGATATTCACATCATCATTTTCATTTTCCTAGCGTTATGTCCCGTGTTTAGGCGGGGTTTGCTTGGCCATGATCCAGGATTTAGCGAGTCTGGTAATTACATTGAAGCGACTGCCGATCTGACCTTCGTAACCCTAAGATAGGGGAACCAGACAATTTTTGAATCATGGTTACAAATCCAAAGTTGTTTGAATTTGCAGATTTCATCACGATGTTTTCCCTCACCGCCGAGCTAGTGGTATAAATACGTACATAGATACGTACATTACAACATTGAACTCACAGCAGAGCAGTATGACTGCTCAGGACCGCAAGAACTAAGGATATACACTGACGGATCGAAAACCGACCAGGGTACTGGTGTGGGAGTGTACTCAGCTGACCTAAACATCAACATATCTAGACCCCTAGGAATGCTCAATACAGTCTATCAAGCGGAATGTGTTGGCATTATCAAAGCAGCACACGCCATTGAGGCCAGGAAGGTCACAGAAACCCAAATCCGCATACTCTCTGACAGTGCCTCGGTTCTCCAATCCCTAAAGAAAAACCATATCACGTCGAGACTAATACTAGAATGTCACAACGCTCTAGAACGCGTCACGGTACTAAACCGTAACACAGTGACACTACAGTGGATCAAAGGACACAGTGGATCAGCTGGTAACGATGCAGCTGATGAACTAGCCAGAAGAGGCTCCAACACCAAAGCCGTGGGTCCAGAACCTATAGTACCCATTCCCTTCAACCAATGGAGGACCTGGTTAAGAGAACACACAGACACTAGCGACAAAATGGTGGACCTCGACACCAGGATGCAGGCAATCCAAAGAAGCTATGCCATCCCTGGATATAAAACTAACCAGGCGCCTTCTGAGCATGGACAGAAATAGCCTGAGACTGGTGTCGGGGACCATCACCGGACACTGCTCACTAAACAAACACTTTCACACACTAGGCATAACAGGCAGTCCTCTGTGCAGAGCGTGCATGGAGGCAGAGGAAACGGTGGCGCACGTGCTCCTTGAGTGCACTGGCGTCGCCCAAATCCGCAAGGAGACTCTTGTTACACCGGAATCACTCGCGGACGCCCTGAGTAGACTGAGAAGACTCATCTGTTTCTGGAGGGAGGTGGGCTGGCTGGAGTAATCGGCCGCCATGGCTCACGCACAATGGTCCACCCTGAGGACTAAGTGCGGAAACCAACACACACTTTGAACCCGCACTCTTTGGTTAAGAGGCGCGTGTCCTTACCATTGAGCTACCACCGCTCTGAGATATTCACATCAGTTTAAATATTATAAAATGTCCATTAGATGACGTGTTTGAGGTGTTAGATCTTGTCAAAATTAGGTTTTTCACAAAACCAATGAGCTCCCTCATTGATTCCTATTGAAAGTATTGGTATCTACTATTGTAAGAGAAAACATTCTGTGGAACATTCTCTCAAAATAAATCAAAATGGTAAGACCCTGAAGTTACAACTTTGTCACCTATGCTCTCACCTCACCACTTACAGTATCAATTAATCTGTGACCATAGAGACCATGAAGCGCATTCAATTAGGTAAACTGCTTTCATCGTTAACGTCGAAATAGGTTTATGTCAGCGATGTTTTCTTAACAGGTTAATTACTAATAGATACTTACATTGAAGAATTTCGATAATCGTATTTACTTGCACACGATTGGTATCTGCAGATGAGTGTGCTATGGCGGAAATAGATGCAAAAGTGATAACTGTGCCTGCGCGGTTTGCGGACCTGTGCTTGCAGGCGTTTACCGCCCGCCAGGAACTCATTGACTGGGTCAAGAACTTACTTGAGAAATATGTGAGTATTCTTTTTAATACCAAGTAGATATTCACAGAGAGTTAAAAGTTAGCTGTAACGGGACTACGCCTTTGCGAAGATTTTGAAATTACATTTCTATTTACTGAAGAGATTGAATGCAGTGTCGTGTTTCTGACTCGGCGGCCCAGGTCTGTAGAGACCTATAAATCTTTGAATATTCAAAATAGATCCAACTAAAGATATACATACCCTTCCCATATGACAAATGCACTTTTAATAAAATCACATAAGAAATAATGACTTAGATATTCTCGTAGTTATTTATGACAGTTTTAAAGACTACAGATTAGGAAAATGCAACGCAGAGGCGCAATGTTCTTTTTATTCTATGTTTAAGCCGGACACGGGCAGCGATGCTCTGGAACGCATCGCCCGGTACAACGCGCAGGGCCTGGAGCTGTGCGAGACATTGCGGGAGCTCAAGAACTGCGCTGACAGCGTCGTCGACACCGTCACGCAGCTATCAAGGCCAGTGAATATTTACATTCACGCCTGTTCTTGACTAATTTCTATAATACCTGTAGGTCCCTTTCTTAACAAGAGTGAATACGCACCGTCACGTCAATCTGGGTAACGGTGCGGTGTGGTACTCCCAAGGCTTTTCGTATCCTTAATTCCTTATACAGCGCCTCCGTATAGCACGTGTACTTAAGCCACTAACATTTAAGTGAGATCAATGAACCTATATACCTATTAAATATTGTTTATTATATGTTGACTAATGTTTATCATAAACCACATTATTTATCTCATAGGAATGCTGTGCGAAAAAACTGAACACTTATCAATAAGATGAGGACTATGCACATCCCTCTCATTTGTTTTGTCATTTTCTTCTTACGTACTCATTGATTTCATAACTCCCATACAGACGGGCCTGTCGTGAAAGGAGTGCATTAGTCACTGTTGGTGAATCTTTAGTTCGAGAGATTGCAAGACTTCGACAGGAATTGGATGCGCGAGTGGCTGCTGTGAATGAGCTGCGGCAAGTCCGAAGCGATAATGAGACTACGAGGATCCTAGAGGTATCTCATTTCTTTTATTAAACTAGTCTCGTAGTAATATTTGTAATAGGCTCGGACACGAAGACATAATGTATTGCAGTCGGTTGGTTCTGCAAGTCCAGCCAGCATTTGTCCTTAGCCTGAAATAATTAATCAAGTTCAAAAAAAAAAAATTTAGCTTAAGCAAGAATGCCTGGGTCGATATCGTTAGCTCTTTTTTTATTTTACAAAGGAAACGCGCCGAGAACTCGAAGAAGAGCGAGCAGCGAGAGTATCAACAAAGGACAAATTGTCCACAACTGAGGCACAATTACGACAGACGCGAATGAGGGTCAGTAAAATGGATCGGCAGTTACGAGAAGCTGAGGCCAGCATTGCTAGTCTTACGGGAACTGTAAAGACTCTGGAAGATCAGGTAAGATATATATTTTTTAATTATTTAACTGTGCGGTGCATATGCTTTCCATATATTATATACATAACATACATAACATCACGCCCATAATCCCCGAAGGGGTAGGCAGAGCCAATAGGGCAGCATGCCCCTTTAACCACATTCAGCCGAAAATAAAGCTGGGCTGGGCTTGATGGAAAATTTTGACAAGCGGCCAACTTGTCGCCTACACAATCACACACCCAAAATCCGATATACCATTAGTCGCCTTTAACCACATGCTAGGCAAGAACCACAGTTGGCATATTCTATTTAAGTCCCAGACCAACATGGGACAGTGGGCTGGGTTGGATGGAAAGCTGTGAAAAAGGAGTGACAGGTGGCTAGCTCGTCGCTTACTCAAGTCACATACCCAAAAGCCCGTAAACCATTAGTCGCCTTTTACGACATGGTAGGCAAGAACCACAGTTGGCACATTCATTTTTTTTGTCCCAGATCAACATGGGCCAAGTCCCAGACCAACATGGGACAAATATTCGCGTCAAGAATTGTGAATCAGCATAGTATTTGCTGCAGCTTTTAGTACCGTATTAAAAACGAGTTATACACATATGGTACTAAAAGCTCGTAGGATGATATTCAACCAACAAATTTTAAAAGTTTACAATAAAAATAATTGTCTAAAAGAAGCACCATTGAACTCAATAACACCTCACGGCTAAATTTATGTAACTATTAAAGTCAAAGTCAAAGTCAAAATATTCTTTATTTATATAGGTTTCAAGGAAACACTTATAAATCGTCAAATACAGGTAAAGCCACAGCTATATGATTCTACTATTCTATTACTTCACAGAGTCGGCAGCGGGAAGTTCAACTGGAAGCACGAGCACGAAAACTTAAAGAATCTTTGAAAACTGGAGAAGTGGCTAGCGGCCAGATAGCCCAACAACGCGATGCCCTCCAAGCTGAGTACGTATAGAACTCTACAATTCTACAAATAACAATAATGATAATATTTTAAAATTATTGGATGTCAATATAGATCATTGTACTCAAAAGCACCATAGGAAACAAAATAAAGCTCTGAACATTTCTTTCGAAAATTATCCCCATAAAAAAAAATATTTTCAGGGTAACGGAGCTAAAGGAACAAATTGATACGTTGACAACACAGCATAAATCAATGGTTCAAGATTTGACAATTCAGTTGAAAGACGTAAAGATTGTTCTTGAAGAGCAGAAACGAATGACGCAACAAGAAATTGACCAAAAACATGCACTGCAAAAGTCACTCGCAGACAGTCAGAATACGATTGAACAGCTGAAATCCAAAATTACTGAACTTGAGAATAGCAGACCGAATCCTGGTACAAATTTATGACAAAAGCAGAAAATATATTATTTAAGTACAATATTTCTGTCGCTTTAATACATATCTTTTGCAGAGTTACCCACTGAAAGAGAAATGGACTTGTGGGCGGAATTACAAGCTACTAAAGATACGTTACGGATGGCCGAAGATGAAGTAACTGCTTGTAAACGAGAAAAAGTCAGATTCTTGGAGACAATGACAAAGATTACAGTAAGTAATCATCTTAAAGACTTGTCTAGCCAATAATACATTTTGTAAAATACTTTTTCTTTGTCGTAAATGAATTGTTTATTTCCTTTTCAGTCATATATACCCGACATTTTTTTTACATCATCATCAAGGTGATTACTATTAAAACAGCTTTGTAAATTTAACGTACTTTGATTTTAAAGGTATACCGTTTTCAGGAATCTGATAACAAAGTAGGCATGCAACAGAAGCTGGCTGCTGAGCTTCTTAGCAAAGAAGAGATTGTGGGCAAGATGCAGGTTCAAATACGAGAGTTGACGAAAAATATCAAACTGAAGTGAGCATTTCTATAATAGCAAGACCTGTTTCCTTTTCATCTACTCGAAACTTCATCTATTTTAAAACATTTCTAGTGAGCAAAAAGTTGTTCAATATGAGCAGTATGTGCGCGATCTGCAAGCGCACAACCGTGCTGTGGCCAACTGCCAGGAGGCGCCCAATGGGATCAGCTATCAAGACCTGCAGCAGGAGGTATCGGTCCATTGCATATTCATCTGCTACTTGTAATTTTAATAATACAATTTTTTAATGAATTTACGGAAATACATACATACTTACATACTTACTATGACACCTGAAATACCCGAAAGGGTAGGCAGATTTGGATATTTTAAGACCGATAATCTCAACCACATTTAGCTAAAAATAAGGTTGATTTGAGTTGGATGGAAAACAGTGAAAAAAGTAGTGACAAGTGGCTAGGTCGTCGCCTTCATAATAACGTTTCCAACACCCGATACACCATTAGTCGAGGCAAGGAACACCAACATGAGACGAATAAAAATGTATTCTCTAAATGATGGATGAAGTGATGTGATGATTATTTGCATAGATCATGAATCTAAGGATGAGCCTGCTGGAAGCCGTGCACCGCAACGAGGAGCTGACGGAGATGCTGCTGCAGAAGGAGCAGCAGCTCGAGCAGCAAGATAAAACATCACGTGCCCAGGCAAGAGTCATAAAGGTTCATAGGATTTCCTAGTTCGCTTATTATTTGGCTGTAGGTAATAGATTTTTATTTTAGGTAACTTTATGTGCCAGTTCTTCGTCCCAGGCATTGCAAACACGCTGGGTTAAATAAGGTTCTATATTTTGTGTAGGTGCAGTGCATATTTCTAATTAACTGTACGGTCCAGTACACATTAGAATATAAGTAACTACTTGTATTTTAAGGTGTAAAAAAAATATCTTGAAGCTTGACCGCCGTACCTACATGTAAAAAATCAAAATATTGGAACGGCTCATTACTGCCTTTGGTACTTAGGTATATGCGGTAGGAGACACTATATATGATTTTGTGATGTTATCTACCTAAACATAAAAATATATAGAATACAATTTATGAACTGATTGTTTAAAGTAGCTGTAAACTTGGATTGCTGCATTCTGAAGTCATAGGTACCTATTATTTTTCCACTACTACATAATCCTGGCTAGATTTATCTTTGTTTGTTTGACAACGTGAGACGTGCGTAGGTTCGCGAGGAACTGATCAACATGCTCAAGAACAAGGAGACGGAGCAGAGCCGCGAGCTGTCCGCTCTGCAGCAAGACCTTGAGCACCGAATGAGCATAGTAGGCGAAGTAAGACGCGTTTATTTTTTATTTTTATGTTTTTTATAAGAAACATATTTCCTAATTTGTTGGTATGAAACGACAATTTTTTTGCAGGCATATCATCACGCCGGCGATCTCCTAACAGATATAATCTAAGGAGAATTTAATACGATATAAGTCACTAGATACCATTAGGGACCAAAAGGACATGCAACGTATTGTCATAAAAAAATTAACCTAAAATATATTTTATTGCCAAGGTCAACAAGCAAATAGCGGCCAAAGCTGAAGAGATCCAGGAGTTATTTGCTACGCTCGAGAACAAGCAGCAACAGATCCACCGTCTGGAGAAAATAGTGCTGGCGCTCGAAGAACAACAGAGGCGTGCGCAGGCGCAGCGCACGCGCCACGAAGAGAAGATCGCGGCGCTGGAGCACGAGCTGGCCGCGGGCGGGAATCGTCGCGAGCGGTAGGTATCCATCTAGCTACACTCTACGCAAGTGCCCAGGGTGTCCAGGGTCCCAACCTGCGGCCCGCGGACCATCAGTGGTCTTTTAACATGCTATTGATTTTAATTTATTTAATATTATATATATATAAAAGTGGTCACAAAAAGGTTGGGAAACACTGCTCAACACCAAACCCAATAGCCCAAAGCCGTTGCGCATTAGTGGTATCAACAGTAACACAAGTAGATAATCGGTTAGTAGTTCCCGCAGATGGTTTTGAATGTGAAAAGATCAAGGACTTAAGTTATTAAGCGTGAACCTATTGACCACCGGAAAAAAGAAAAGACGGACGCATGTTCCTAGGTAGTTTAGCCCGTATAAAAAAAGTAATGGATGATCGTTCTTAGTCTAGCACGTTTGATTTACAAAAAATAATAAACTTCAGGAACCCATTTGGTACTTTATTGTTGAATTTTATTATTTGTGTTCTATTGTAAAAATATTGTATTCTAATGCCAAATAAACGTTTATCTATTCATTCATTCATAAACTCGTTAGTCATCGATTCAATGACGGAAATATGCGCTAAAGCTAAATGTTCAAAAACTTGTGTAAATGTAATGTTTTAAAAATGATTTTAATATTTTTTGGTTGTTTCAGGAAATTTCTGTTTTTCTAAATATGGACTGCTACTTCAAATACGTAAATTGTAGAAGTAAACGTGAAAATCATTGTTCGTGACTGTATTGTGACGTATTTTAATGCATTATGAAGTAAAACATTTTATTGCGAAAAGATTAATTGAGCAATTATCATTTACATTCCTTAATAAAATTAAAAGCGCAAAATTTGCCTTTTTTTCGTTAAATTACAGATTCTGGAAACGGCAGATTCTGGAAATGGCAGATTCTGTAAATGGCAGATTCTTTAAACGACAGATATTGTACAGTCGTCAGCTAAAAATAAAAGTTATTAGACATGAGTTTTTTTGTAAACATTGATTTTTGACCAAATTTTAATTAAATATTAATAACGTTTTGACGTTGCTACAGCTCTGTATCTTTTTTTTACTACCTTTCTAACAAATAAATTAATTTTTAACAAATAGATTAACTACAGAGCATAACACACATAATTATAATAGTTATGACATTTTCTAAATGTGTTATTTTTCAAAGTCAAAGTCAAAATATTTTTATTTACGTAGGCCTCAAAAAAGCACTTGCAAATCGTCAAGTAGGTAATAGGCACAAAATAGAACAATTTGAATCTACCATCGGTTCGGAATGTCGCATCTACCGAGAAGAAACCGGCAAGAAACTCGGTAGTGTTACTCTTTTCAATGCCAGATTGAATATAAAAATTAAAATTTACAGATTAAGTTAAATTATTATATATATTATTATTATTAGTTATTATACCAAGTCATACAGTTAATGTTCATTGAAGATTCAGCCGAGTATTATTACAGGTAAAAGGTAAACCAGAGCAGACCAGCCTCTGAAGGTGGGACCTGTTCACAAGTATGACGTATGTGTCAGCCTTTACTCGTGAACGTCAGAACCGCCGGTCAACAGTCGTAATTAACTTTGAAATTATGTCTAAAATTTACTTATGAATTGCTTATATTTGCTTATCACGATTAGAGAATTGCTTATTGCATGATTTAAAAGAATTTAAGTATTTAAGGTTGACCGTCCATTCTGACGTCAGAATGGCTGGTCAATCTCTGTAGAGCAGTAACTATGTAGAATTACTGAAATGTTTGTTGACCAAAAATTGCTTATCAATTGCTTATTTCACAATTTATAAGTTTAGACCCGAATATTCTTTCCATTAGTTAAGTACGAGATTAAAAATCGCAAGTGCCTGTTAATATCATATGGGCAACAAGTAACGTATGTTGAAAATTGCGTTTACATTACAAAAGGTCTTAAAATGCCTGCCGAAATGAATCTACCCTCGATAATTTTTATGACTTACTCTACGTACAATTTTACTTGCATTATCATTAATGTCGTTGCGTTGAATCAAAGTTTTTTAACCCTTAAACAGGCCCCGAAGAACCGCTGCAAGAAATAGAGTGTTACATATGGATTTAGGCTTTGAATAGTGCTCTTTAGGATTCCTTATCAACAAATAATATGAAAAACACTGAAATGCCTGAAAAAAAAATTTGGAAAAACATAATCCCATTGCCTGGGTAGACTACAATTTATGTGATAACTACATATATATAAATCCCGAATGTTTGTTCGTAATTCCAGTGTCTGATTACTAATTTTTTAAAAATAAAATTATAATTGCTATTATTTATTTATTTGAAAATATATAAATAACAGTAATTTTTTATAATTTTAATTAAAAATATTTATATTTTTTTTAGTTTAGGTTATCTGCGTGAAATAAAAAAATATTGTATAAGTATGAATTATTTATTTATTATTAATGTTATACTTAATGTAAGATTTTATTAAATAGTAAAACACTCCTTTACCAGACAGTCGAAACTCAAATGGCTGTCAGTGTCACTTTCGTTCGTTTATACCACTGAGTACTAAAACTAATGGAGATGGCGTAACTGCGAAAAGGTGAAGCCCAATTTTGAGTGAGAAACAAATATGGCGCCTTTGTTTAGTGTCATTCCACTTTACTTATTTACATACTGTAAGTCTCTGAACAATTTATTTATGACGATGTTTTTGAATGTTACAAGTTAGATTATGTTATAATCACGAATTATATCAATATTGGCACAATACACTGCAAATTCCACTGACATTGATAACTTAAAGCGAGAAACCAAAATGGTAAGCCGGCTTCACTTAGGTATTTCTATGACTTTCTTAACGTTTTTTTTTATACCTTTTAAGTAACATACCGCTACAAGGCTTAGTTCAATAGACGCGTATTTTTCTAAGCTATCCGATGCCATAAAAATCAAATTTTCGGTTTTTTTTGAGATACCGCTTATGCGCTTAGTAGGGCAGAATACTGCACGTAAAAAGAGACAACAACATATTTGACTTAACTATTTTCGGTAACATCATCATGTGAGGTCATAGAAATACCTAAGTGAAGCCGGCTTACCATTTTGGTTTCTCGTTTTAAGTTGTCAATGTCTGTGGAATTTGCAGTGTATTGTGCCAATATTGATAAAATTTGTGATTATAACATAATCTAACTTGTAACATTCAAAAACATCGTCATAAATAAATTGTTCAGAGACTTATAGTATGTAAATAAGTAAAGTGGAATGACACTACACAAAGGCGCCATATTTGTTTCTCACCCAAAATTGGGCTTCACCTTTTCGCAGTTACGCCATCTCCATTAGTTTCAGTACTCAGTGGTATAAACGAACGAATGTGACACTGACAGCTATTTGAATTTCGACTGTCTGGTAAAGGAGTGTTATTGTGTGACTGTGCAAGTTTTATTTAAATTATGGCGAAACCAAGAAAGGCAAGTCGTGCAATTTTTTGATATATTACAGATTTTGAGTTTTTCTATCAAGATTTACATTATTTCTAGTTGATTTCTTGGTAAATTGTCTAAAATAAGGCAAATAATAATGTGGGGAACATGTGACCAAAGCCTGTTGAGTCAACCTAATGTGTGGGAGCTATATATCCATTGCCTGTTCAAATTACCTATTTTTTTTACACTTTTAAGATGTGCAAAGGCTATATTCCGAGATATGCATTATGACGATTTCTTAAAGTACGCGGTTTGAGTGATCCACTTTATTGACGATATCATTTTTATCTCGGGTTTAACAAATTTTTAACTTCGCCGTAATGTTTTAACTATTTTTAACTAAATCTTCCTCGATTTTTGTTAAAATTGAAGAGAGGATCACTCAATCTACAGGCACATTCCTAGTTTCCCCAATTTTTTTTAGGCATTTCAGTGTTTTTCATATTATTTGTTGATAAGGAATCCTAAAGAGCACTATTCAAAGCCTAAATCCATATGTAACACTCCATTTCTTGCAGCGGTTCTTCGGGGCCTGTTTAAGGGTTAAAAAACTTTGATTCAACGCAACGACATTAATGATAATGCAAGTAAAATTGTACGTCGAGTAAGTCATAAAAATTATCGAGGGTAGATTCATTTCGTCTCACTCAATATTGGCAGGCATTTTAAGACCTTTTGTAATGTAAACGCAATTTTTAACTTACGTTACTTGTTGCCCATATGATATTAACAGGCACTTGCGACTTTTAATCTCGTACTTAACTAATGGAAAGAATATTCGGGTCTAAACTTATAAATTGTGAAATAAGCAATTGATAAGCAATTTTTGGTCAACAAACATTTCAGTAATTCTACATAGTTACTGCTCTACAGAGATTGACCAGCCATTCTGACGTCAGAATGGACGGTCAACCTTAAATGCTTAAATTCTTTTAAATCATGCAATAAGCAATTCTCTAATCGTGATAAGCAAATATAAGCAATACATAAGTAAATTTTAGACATAATTTCAAAGTTAATTACGACTGTTGACCGGCGGTTCTGACGTTCACCTTTACTCGACCATATTAAAATTTGAGGGAATGTAACGACCCGTTACATAACGCCACCACGCCTAATGCAATTGAGTGAGCATGACTATCATTATTATGAAAAAAAAGAAAATTAAAAACTAAACAAAACAACAAAAAATCTTTATCAGAATCCATTAAATGTACGAGATGGTGTACAGTTTATTACATTAAAATTAATTCCAGACTGTTTTATCATTAAGATAATATTCAGTCGTGTAAAAACCCTTTCTTAACAAGGTATTCTTTATTCGTTGTTTGAACTGTGCAAGAGGTAGATTTAAAATGTCTGTGAAAATTTTGTTATAGTAATGTACACTTTAACCAATAAAGCAGCGTGACAAATGTGACAATATTTGCAGTCTAAATCGCGGTACTGCGATTTTATTTCTGTTCCTTGTATTCTTATGATGAAAAGATCTGTAAACTGTCTGTTTTTTTTATGGCCAAAATAGCAGAACTGAGCTTCCCTGCTAGTGATGTTATCTGACTATTCCATTGAAGTTTTGAATCTAAGTGAACCCCCAGAAAAACAGTCGTTCCGGCAACGCGACAACGTTAAAAAAATAAACAACAATAAATATTTTTAAGAATATGATGCCTAATTTACCAGTCCAAAGAATTGCTATAAAAAAAATCATAGGCGTTAAAATTTTGTTTTCTTATTTTTGTCGTTATTACCAGTCGCATTTCATCCAGATTGTGTATTTTATGAGGTACATTAAAGGTACATTTGTCTTGTAAATATTATATGACTCAAAGTTATCTAGTACATTAATTATCAGCATACACCCGCTATTCAGACCGTAAGCACCGCGGCTCACTTTATTATTATAATTGTTTCCGTTTCATCGAGGTACATTGAATTTCATTCAAGGTACATAATAGTACATCCTGGTACATTATTTTTATGTATAACTTAATCAATTATGCAACAGTACACCCGCATTTCTGACTCACACGATTCAACCAGTTCTAAAGTTTCGCCATTCAATTTCAAATTTAAATTCGATTTTTTTTGCGTTATGTACATAATATTTACAGAGAGATATGGTTACAGATTTGCTATTGTTTTTTTTATAATAAAATGATTTCTTGATTGATTATTAATAAATACTTGTTAAACTTTTCTTTTATACTTACAGAATTATTTAATTTTTTTTCTTCATTAATTTGCAAAGGTAGAATTTTTTAAGTACATAAATCGGTAGGTAGAAACATACCAACTTGATTATTTAGGACCTAAACCATTAATACATGGGGTCATACGGACAAACTGTATCGGGAATTTTCATTCACATTTGCCTCCGGCTGGTAGCGATCCGCGCGGGGGCTGTTTTTTGTTTTTAATTAATATTATTCTTGGCGAGTGCTCGTAATAAAATAATTATTACCTAAATACTTTTTATGATTTTTTTTCAATTAAACTACTTTGCCAGGCTAATTTCACTTGAGTGGTTGATTAATAGTAGTATTGTATAAAAATCTAATCGCTGGCTAACGGTAGCAGGAATAAAAGCAGAAATGTTTATTTTAGATTACTTAATTTGGAGAAAGCTTTATGCACATTATTTCCAAAGCTGTCAACTGATTTTAAGAAAGTAAATGTCAAGGTTGTGTCATGCCATGCCATGCCATGCCTCAGACTAATTCTTTCCTTAGTATGAGTGCCATGCTCTGAGTACCTACCTCTGAGTACTGAAACTAATGGAGATGGCATAACTACAAAAAAGTGAAGCCCAATTTGAGTGAGAAACAAATATGGCGCCTTTGCGTAATGTCATTCCACTTTACTTATTTACATACTATATGTCTCTGAACAATTTATTTATTACGATGTTTCTAAATGTTACAAGTTAGATTAAGTTACAATTACAAATTTTATCAATATTGGCACAATACACTGCAAATTCCACTGACATTGACAACTTAAGGCGAGAAACCAAAATTCGAGTGAGAAACAAATATGCCGCCTTTGCATAGTGTCATTCCACTTTACTTATTTACATAGATACTATATGTCTCTGAACAACTTATTTATGTTTCTGAATGTTACAAGTAAGATTAAGTTATAAATCACAAATTTTATAAATATTGGCACAATACACTGCAAATTCCACTGACATTGACAACTTAAATCGAGAAACCAAAATGGTAAGCCGGCTTCACTTACAGATAGCGCGCGAGTTGAATGCAGAGCTCAAGAATGTGATAGTGCTGTGACCTTATTAGAATTGATGATGACAATATGTCGATAAATTTCAAAATCGTTTTAAGTTTAACATTTTAAGTTTAGAAAAAATAAATTAATAATTATCATACATTTTTTTATTAATTCACACATAGAAATCAAATAAAAAAAATTACAATTTATTCAGAATCAGATTCTGAAAGTCTGTAAGACTTGGTTGATTCGGTGTCACTATCCTCACCATCGCTGACCTCATCTATGGTATCTTCCATTAATCCTTCATTTCATTTCTCTTCTCTTTGCTTAAATACATACGCCAGCTGGCCTCTTCACCAAAATTCTACGTTTATTAGGACATTTGAGCCATCTATATCCCATGTCTTTTAACAATTTTCTTAAACTCGTCACCCCCCATGGAAACTCGATTTTTTCTCGAATAGCTGCGAGGAGTTTATTGCAGGTCGGAACATTTTTTTTAGTTAAATTAAATTCTTCAATAATTCTGTGTATAACACCTCGATCAAAATCATCCACGTTTAAATTTGTCTTCTTGTTACATGGTCTTTCCCTTTTAGAAGGCGAACAAAGAGGCCCTTTTTTGGCTTCATTTTGAATTGCAGCCAATGATCTCTTCGAAAGTCCAGTGTAACGGCTTGCTCGATCGTAAGCATTATTTAAAGTGAATGTCAAATTTTTGTTCTGCCTTTCTTCAATACACATGTCTAGAACATTTTTCGCCATTGCTTTCGCCGTGCTTGGCGATGAATAAAAACTCGTTTTTTTGTAACAGAACTTGATGAACTCGGATCAGTCATTATTAAAAACAAAAATAACACGCAGCTGCAACTTGAATATTAATGTGATAACACAGTAAACGTATGATAGCTGTCAAGGACAGCACAGCACTACAGACACTGCAGGTGTGCGAGACGCGGCGTGCGGACGGCAGGGGAGATGCTTCCGCCCTTCGTCTCAGGCCCCCCGACTGCATTCAACTCACGCGCTATCTGTAGGTATTTCTATGACGTCACTTGATGATGTTACCGAAAATAGTTAAGTCAAATTATTGCCTCTTTTTACCTGCAGTATTGTAGACTTGTTAAAAAGAGATAGATAGAGGTTTATGAATACAATATCGATATTAATCATATTTGTATAGCAGATTGTTCGTATACATTATTAAGTCGTCTCCGTTGGTTTCAGTACTCAGAGCTCTGAGTACTGAAACTAATGGAGATGGCATAACTACGAAAAGGTGAAGGCCAATTTTGAGTGAGAAATAAATATGGCGCCTTTGTGTAGTGTCATTCCAGTTTACTTATTTACATACTTTAAGTCTCTGAACAATTTATTTATGACGATGTTTTTGAATATTACAAGTTAGATTATGTGTTATTCATAAATTTTATCAATATTGGCACAATACACCACAAATTCCACTGACATTGACAACTTAAAGCGAGAAACTAATATGGTAAGTCGGCTTCACTTAGGTATTTCTATGACGTCACTTGATGATGTTACCAAAAATAGTTAAGTCAAATAATTATGTTGTTGTTTCTTTTTACGTGCAGTATTGTAGACTTGTTAAAAAGAGATAGAGGTATATATCTATACTTATAATAAATCTGTAGAGAGGTCAATTCTGTACATGAAATATATTTAAAAAATAACTATCAGGGGGTGATTAGTGATCGATACTGATGCCGAAAATGCAATCAGTAAAATTTTATGACTGTCTCTCTGTCTGTCTGTATGTTCCTTATAGAAACAAAAACTACTGGACGGATTTTAACGAAACTTGGTACAATTATTCTTCATACTCCTGGGCAGGTTATAGTATACTTTTCATCACGCTACAATTAATAGGAGCAGAGTAGTGAAGGGAAATGTTGGGAAAACGGGAGCAGTTACTCCATTTTTAAGCTTCCGTCGCGTGTGCAGCCTTAATGGTTAAAGTTACATAGAAATCATGTATGACGGAAATAGTCTTTATAATATTAACCATAAACGCGGGTGACACCGCTGGCACAGCTAGTTAATCATAATTGTATAGAACACTATGTCGTCTCTTTACGTTTACTGAAACGTAAAGAGACGACTCAGAGAGACTCATAGGTACTCAGTAGGGATGGCGATCTGAGATCGATTAATCGAAAAATCGACTTTTCAAGCTAATTAAATCGATTTTTTAAATCGATATGTAGTACTGGATCGATTCATTGGATCGATACATCACCCTTTAGAATCGACTTTCATTTTTTTCTGTTTTAGTATAAGCCATACAATTAGTTGAAGGTGCCTGTAGTACTACTCAAAAACTCGCGAGATGGCTGTGTGTTTAGTCTCCTTCGCCTAACTTCTCTTCAATAAAAAAAAAGTTGAGTTTATTATTGTGGATTGGATCCCAGCAGACTGACTGTTGTTTTTAAAAAGTTTAGACATAATATGGGAAATATAAGCTAAATTATCTAATTGCTTAGTGACCAAATGGAAATAAATGCCTCGTTAATCTGAATCTTTGATATGGTGATAAAAATAATAGGCAAGTTGACTCAAAAAAAATAATTAGTCCATTATAGAGATTACAAAAAAATATTGCTTACGTATTTTTTCTTTTGTTCAGCAAACCAAAAATTACGAAGATACAGCGCGTTAAAGGTGCGCGTGACGTCACTTGTTCTGTAGAATTTTAGGAACAAGTGATGTAAAAGCGCCCCACTCCAAATCTTTGAAGCGCTGTATCTTTGTTATTTTCCGAGCATTTGATAAAGCAAAAAATACGAACTCAATATTTTTTGATAATCTGACTAGCGGACTAAAAAAAATATTTTAGTCAACTAGCCTATTATCGAATTCCCTGATTAAAAGATCGTTAATTCTATAACAAATAAATTTATTATAATGAAGTATCGTTAATCATAATAAAATTTAAAACAAGACATGTCTTGTTTTTAATCTAATTTATTTATACTTACATTGTAAAAGCTAATTTGAAAAAAGATCGATTTTTTGGAAATCGATCTTTTAGACCTCGATTTTTTTGTGGATCGATTCATCAGGTCATGATTCGAATCGATTTAAAAATCGATCTTTTTCGGCGAGTATCGCATCCCTAGTACTCAGAGATGCCATGCCATGCCAATGTCACTCAGAATCAGCGTTGCCAGAATGTTACTTTTGTAACATTTTACGTTACTTTTGGCCCTCCAATGTTACTTCCATGTTACACCACACTCAATGTTACTTTTATGTTACTTTTGAGAATTTCGAACAAAATCGTGTATCGGAACGCATTTATGAATATAATTTTAAGTCATGTAGGCACGCTTGATAGAAAACAACATGGCGTTGTTGGACAGACTGACCATGGACTGACCAACCAATACGATTGTTTGTCAAATCTACTTATTCACTCACTCGTGTGTATTTCTCAATCTTTCATCCCGCTACATGTGCGAGCGTCGGATTTGTTTGTGGATGTGACGACCGCCTTGAAGGCGGACTTTTTTTCTTTTCAGCGTCAACAGTCGATTATGCGATCAACAACACAATTGTTACTTTTTACTTTTAATAAAGAGTCAAGGAACGTATTTTATTTTCATTAAAAAAAAATACCATTATTAACGTATTTTGCCAATTTCCACAAAAAAAAAGGCAATGTTACTTTTTCTGACAAAATGTTACTTTTTGATCTGTCTCGTGTAACTTTTGACTATCGGCCACTGGCAGCACTGCTCTGAATTACTCGTCTGTGCCACAGACGAGTAATGGTCTGTGCTTCTAATGTCAAAAGTGATTTCCGATTAAATTTGCGTTTTTAGCGTTGATAGTGTCTCAATAGGATTATCAACTCTTTTTATACATAAAAATAAACTAATACTTCAAAATGTCTGAAAGAAAAGTATTAAACGTAAGTATAAATTGCTTTCTTAAATTTATAACCTGTTCAAACATTTGTTTACGATTATGCACGTAAACATATTTACAAATTCACTTAATTACTGTTTACAGAAATACTATCCTCCAGATTTCGATCCTTCGAAGATCCCTCGCATGAAATTGGCGAAAAATCGCCAATATACCGTGCGTTTGATGGCGCCCTTTAACATGCGATGCGCCACTTGCGGCGAATACATATACAAGGGTAAGAAGTTCAACGCCCGCAAAGAAGACGTGGAGAACGAAGACTATCTTGGCATACGTATTTATAGGTTCTACATTAAAGTAAGTTATGGAAATACTTTAAACATAGGACAAGACATGATCCAAATGTGAGCATAGAACTAAACCAAATAATTTCTTGTTCAAACTCCCCAGCTTGAACAAGAAATGTCTGTGTCTCCCCAGACATCAATACTCGATTATGCCAATACAATACAGATATCAATATTGTTAGGAAATAATAGACAATACAGATGCCACTGTTGGTCCGAGCTGGTAACTCAAGAATAGGAGTCTAAAAAAGACAGATCATTTCAGTAGTACAGCTAGGTCTGGGGTGTAGTAGGAGAGGTATGGGACAAGTTTTCACCTTGCCTTGAATACCTACCCAAAAATTGGTGCCAGCTCTGCTACTATGTATACTAAATAACTCTATAATGCTGTTACTTCTTTAAATACAACATATTAATAAGAATTTCATTGTAGTAGTAAATAGCCATTTCTTATCTTAATTTACATATCAGAGATCCATACTAATTATACAGTTAAACTAAATATTATAAAACATTTGTTACATTTTCAAAGTTAAGAAGATACTGTTTAATTTCAGTGCACAAGGTGTCTTCAAGAAATATCATTCAAAACAGACCCCAAAAACACAGACTATGAGATTGAGGCAGGCGCTACCAGAAACTTCATGGCACTGAAGCTCGCCGAGGAGCAGGCCAAGCGGGAGGAAGAGGAACAAAAAGAGGAGGAAGCTAACAACCCTATGAAGCTTTTAGGTACAATATACTAGAGACTAGCCGCTAGCATGTTACATTGCTGAAAACTTCTAGATATATAAGGTCACTTATAGATACATAAACCGAAAAATGGAAGAAATACTTTAATGTAAAGAACTAGTATAAAGAAATTATGATAATGTTTGTAAGTCACAAACATACAAGCCTTTATTGTTGCCTTGTTAGTATTTAGAGTAAAAACTGGTCTTAGTAATATATGTGGCATTCAGGTTTTAGGATACAAATTATGGTTGAGTCATTATTATAAAACTACTTGATATATTTAAAACTATTTTAATCAATTGAGGTCAACTACGCTACTGATCTATTACAATGGAATTAATTTACGGACTATAGTCCTGTCGCTAAGAGATTGCGTCCCTGACTTCTGTCAGTTGGTCATGATTAGTGATGTGCAATAAATAACATTAATAATGGATATTAGTGACGTGCAATAAATAAAATTAATAATTGATATTAGTGATGTGATTATTAGTGTTTATAAAATTCAACAACAATTTTGTTATTTTTATAGGAATTATATTTTAATAACAATGTAAATTGTTAATGAATAAATGAATTGAATCATAATTTCTGAATGTAACAAAGGAAAAGAAAATAAAACTTCATTTATATTACTTAAATATATACATATTCCCACACAGTGTATCCTATATACAAGATGCAATTAAAACCACTCCCCAAATTTAAATATGGCAATTGTTAGGAAAAATATATATGTTTTTGTATGTATAACAATGTCCATGTTTTTTCTTTTATTAGTCACCTAGTACAAAAATGTTGAGTTAAGTCATCACAGTTATTTAAAAAGCCTACGTTTATAGAAACTGTTGTGTGCAGCTGCACAAGATATTTTATTGTGAAAATTTTACTTACTCTTTTTTTTTCATTTCATAAATGTGATGATGATATTAACAATACCTAAGGCCTGGAATAAATTTGGATAGAACGCATCTTGTATAAAGATATTTAAAAGTATAAACATGCATACTTACATACTAGATGTACATAAATATATTAACGCATTTTTTAACAAAATTTTGTTTCAAAAATTTATCTGACTGATATGACGACACTTATTTCGCAAGTTTTGTTTGGGCGTACATTTATCATATTATTAGCTTTATTTTCTATACACTAAGTACATTTTATATTATAAAATTATTAATATAACGACAGATATGGTTACAAATGCTGCATTATTTTGTTACATTACTACAAAAACAAACAGTTGACATAACTTTGAAACAGTGCAGTTTGGGTTTTAAAAACTATTGTATTTTATTTGTATAACTTATAGTTTAGCCCAAAATTATGAAGTTTATTGTAAGTTGGCATACAAATTCAGTTTTTAATGTGATCACTCGTTTATAGGGTACATACATACATAACATCACGCCCATAAAAGATATTTAAAATTTTGCCGGAAATTGTTTGGCTGTTCAAAGTTACATCGCCCATTCGATCACGACCTGTTAGGATTGCATTCTCTGAGCGACCAGACCATAATTATTATTGAGCTAATATCAATAAAAGCAAATTTGTAAAAATATTTGAGTGAATTGATTCATTGAATTCAAGGTTTCTACATGCATTGCATTTGTGTTTGGATTTTAGTTATTTGACAATTATAAACTTAAATACTGAGTATTTGCAGCGCTGAGAGTGAGGGACATAAAGTACTTATTTGGGAGGTGTCCTACTCCGACTTTTACGGTCGTTACGGTAAATCCTTAAAAAATGGGTCAGCAACATGTGAGAAAATGATTACCGTCAGGCCCGTAGTTTGTATTTTAGCCTATATGCTATTGGCGATGCAAAGATTATCCGCGCGCTTCTGGCGGCGAAATTTATAAGTTGTCTAAGAACGACATCAGATGGATCACGATTACATACAGAAATCTGTTGCTAATAAAAGCAGAAATTCGAAATATTGTTGCGTTCCATAATGTAGTACTTATGGATATTCGGGAATAAGTTTTCATTTGTAAATCGGTATAATTGTTCTCCAGAACGTATTGGTTTTATGTATCCTGCAGACGCTTTAATTACAACGACTATTGACAACATAATTATTGTCTCGTCCAAAAAGAAACCACCACATAAATCTGATTTATATTTAATAAATAAACTGTAAATTGTGTCGAAAACTGTCAAAGTGCCGTTCTTAGACAGCTTCACAATTTTGACACTAGAGGCGCTAATTAGAATCTTTGTAGTCAATATCATTGTTTTTGTGATATAGATAAAGCTTAAAGTTAATGTATGCTTTCAGAATACAGAACAGAGCAGTCCAGACAAGAAATAGAGCTGCTGGAGAGCCTGGAGGAGCTCAAGGAGCTGAACCGGCGGCAGCGCACGGTGGACTACGACAGCATGCTCAAGCAGTACCAGCCCGAGACCACCGAGGAGCGGAAGGCGAGGGAGGAGAAGGAGGAAAACGATTTTATTAAGTATGTCCATTGACTTGCTGAGTTAATTTTATATATTTGTAGTTATTCAACTATGCCAGTTTCAATGTGTCAACCACATTATGTAGCACATTTATTTTAGTTTTCTATCCTGTTAAGGTTATTCAAAGTGCAGAGACTAGTTTTATTGTTTTATACCCGTGAATAATAATCTTCATGCTATTTGTAAACATTTGTTAATAACAAATGGTTTAGGATATCGCAACCTAGAGGTTTCTCATATTTTCTCTTTAAAAATGATAATAAAATTATTAATTACCATATCTCTAAATACAATTACTTGTCTCATCATGGTCAAAATATGATGAGATCCCATATTCTATATCAATAAGCCATAATTTAACAGTATCCAATATTGAACACATGACAAACATACCATAAATGCCTTCCCTTTTTTACCAATATAAAAATTGAAAGTGAAAATCTTAACATATCTTAAAATGAAAATTTAAAGTAACACCTCAATTACTCTTTTTTCCAGGTCTATAAAGTTCGGCAGTTCATCAGGAAACAGAGTGGTGGTCGAGGAAATAATTGAAGACGTACAAGATGACGATGAGCCACCTCCGAAGACGTCCAGAATCGAAGTCATACCTAAGCTTCCTGAGCCAAAGAAGGTAGAGTCGTGGAATAAAAGCATAGGAGTTCTGACGAAGAAGACGCCTTTGACTAATTTAGTAAGGAGCAAAAAATCTGACTCGACTGTCACAAGTAGTGGGAGTGAGAAGGGGGGTAAACCTGAGACGGCGATAAATGTCGTAAGTACAAACACAGATAATAATGAGGCGAACGTTAAAAGTGCGGGCACAGTGGCGCCCTCTGCGACCGGCCTGGCGCTGTTAGCCGACTATTCCGGCAGCGACAGCGATTCACAATGATTTCGAAGTGTAGTGTTCTCAATTTGTAGACATTTGTACATTTTATACAATCTTATTGTATGTACATATTGAAATATAAGCGTAAACTTAAAATATTATATTTTTATTTCTATGTGCACTTATACATATTTACATATATTATATATATATTTGTTTCTACTCATTCATTATTGTTACGTCATAGAAACTATTAATTCCCTTTTTTTTTCATAAAATAAAACTTATATAGTGTTCCGAAAACAGATTCTAATGTCCTTTAATTTAAAAAGTGCACACATTCATACATAACGTCACGCCCATAATCCCCGAAGGGGTAGGCAGAGTCAAAGGGGCAGCAGGCCCCTTTAACCAAATTCAGACAAAAATAAAACTGGGCTGGGTTAGATGAAAAATTGTGAAATAGTAGTGACAAGTGGCTTGCTCGTCGCCTACACAATCACATACCTACCCAAACCCCCATATACCTTTAGTCGCCTTTTACGATACGCTAAGCAAGAAACACAGTTGGCTCATTATTTTTAAGTCCCAGACAAACATGGGAATCTAAAAAGTAGTCTCTTAATTTTAATAAATTGCATTTCAATCATTGAACTATTATTACTAGCGTATGGAACCGACGCAGCGAACAAGTTTTTATGCGCCGTGTGTTGTTGCCGATCGGCAACAACTCGTTTAGTCACTCGCCTACGTTCACGCGTAAGCGCCATGAAATTTACGTCGTTTTGGTCGCGAGAAAAATGTACTCTATAAGCGATCTAGCGCTGCGTGTTTTAATAGCTTAATTAGACGACAATTGTTAGTTTTAGCCCTGCAAATGCTGAAACACGCTCAGTCCATGCTTCGTGATAATATTTTTGTTTGACATAGCTTCTCTATACGTAGTAATAATAGCTCAATGATTTCAATCATAAAATTACATCACTTCCTTACGGAAAAGAGGAAATTTTAGTTACACTTCTCAATTTCATGAGCATAATGAATGAGCATGTAGAATAGAAAAGAATAGAACAGAAAATGCTTTATTTGTCACACACAAGGGATACAGAAAAAAGAAAAAAAAAGCATACAACAAACAATAACAAAAGAAAGAATAAAACGTACAAAAATAAGGTGTGCCAAAACGGCGCCCGCTCAGCTTAAGTCGTAAGCCACTTGATAGTCAGGTAGCCCACGACGCTGGTTTTCAGCGGGTACCAGGTCTACTTCACGCATCCGTCTCCTTCGCGCGGTACCCAACGAGTGAGACAAGATGAATGACGATAGGAAGCGCGATGCAGAGGTGCGAAAAAAAAAAAACAAATAGAAGGTAGAACTACCGGCTAGAGTGTTATAGGATTTGATACATAGAGGCGAACAAGTCTGTCAGTCAGTTAGCATAGGGGACACGGTGCGGTAATGTGACCTACGAAATAATATGCAGACTCGTATCTAAGTACCTCTTCATTCTGAAAACCAGATTCGCTAAATCTATAATACTACTCTGCCTATGTAGAAGAGGATCCCATGCCTCTAGGACAATGTCAACTTAACGTGATGGGCTAGTGTCTGGGGAGTGTATATTGACCGTTTAAAGTCTTATTTTCTTTACATGGTAGAATAAGAATATTAAGCACTAACGCTTATTTAAATTTTAAAAATAAATACATTCAAAATATATTATTATTAATGGAAATCGCTCACAATATTCTACTACCTATATACGGACTCAGATAAATTTTACAAATTAGTTAGCTACATTTGGTTATCAGTTCCATATTTAATGTTATTTTATTTAGTACTTACCTTATGTGCACCTTATGTTACACAGTTGGGCCGCCTAAGTGCATAATATTATAGCTTTTGTAGTCTTTAGATTTAAATGTGTGTAGGCTAAATAAAAGCAGTGATAATTTTTACATACATAAATACCTTCACATCTACAATCCCCTAAGGAAAGGCAGGGTCCCATTAACGATAAGCTTCTTAGACCACATTAAGCCAAAAATAATATAGAATTGGGCTAGATGGAATGTGTAGAAAAGGTTGTGACAATTGACTAGTTCATCGCTTACATAATTACCCAGCACAACAAGCCAAAGGCTGACAGATTTGGGGCCCAAATAAGATGTATAGCTGATTAAGCGCTTTACAGTGTTTTTGCGGCTTTCGTAGTCGGGCCAAAGCGTTGAATAACGCGTTTATTCAGTTATTAAACTTCCTTGTGCTGCTTGGGTACACCTTAAAGAGTTCTGCGAGTCAAACCATCATGGAATCTTTTTATCTTTTTACAATCCACATGTAGGTACATTTTTATTGTGAACCTACAGAGCGGTGGTATCTCAATGGTAAGGACAGGCGGGAGCGAGGGAGCACTCCTCAACTAGGAGTGCGGGTTCAAACCCAGACACCTCTGATTTTTTCAAATCTACACGTTAGTATTTATACCACTACCTCGACTGTGAGGGAAAATTTAACCGAGTATAGGACTGGGGTAATTGAGACAACAGTTGGTATAAGTCTAACTTTAATAAAACATATTCACAGCTTATATATCTCTCAATCTGTTAGTGTATGCTTACTCATGATATATTTACTACGTGGAGTACGTGCTGTATTTCACTACGTGCGGCAATGCGGCACAGTACTCCCCCCTTATTAAAAAAATTATATTAATAAAAAAATAAATATACATTATAAAAATTGGAACAAAATTGCGACGCTTATATACATGGCTAACTGCAACGGAATTTTACAACTGGTTTAACTAATCTTCCTGATCTCGTTGTGTACGTGTTTTTTTCAGTATCCTTAATAGTTACGTTATCGTGTTCGCTATCCATGATAAATGCCGGTTTCAGTCTATCTATTGATATCAGAGATTCTTTATCTCTGACCTTAATTAAAAATGCTTTTTCCATTCTTTTGATGACTGGAAATGGACCTTCGTATGGAGGACATAAACTTTTACGAATTCTGTCGCAGCGGATAAAAACATGAGAACATTTGTTCATTTCTGGATGGATAAAAATTGTTTGATTGCATTTCCGACGTTTCGGAATAGAAATCATCTTGTCTATGTTTCTCTGGATATTCCTTACAAACTCTTCGTGAGTATGGTGTAATTTAGGTTCCTCAAAGAATTCGCCTGGAAGTTTAATCGACGAGCCATAAACCATTTCCGATGCGCTGAATCCTGTATCATCGCGAACACAGCTTCTTAATCCTAATAAAACTGTAGGTAACTCTCTCACCCAATTGCAATCGGCGTTTCTTGCCATCAGTGCTGCTTTTAACGTTCTATGAAATCTTTCGACCATTCCGTTTGATTGAGGATGATAAGGGGTGGTTCTAATTTTATGAATGCCTAAGAATGTTGAAAGTGCTCCAAAAGTTGCTGATTCGAATTGACGTCCTTGATCCGTAGTGATACGTGACGGGCACCCAAATCTCGAGATCCATCCTTCGTAAACAGTTTGTGCGATTGTTTCCGCCGTAATATTATCTACCGGAAATGCTTCTGGCCATGACGTACAACGATCAATTATTGTAACTATGTATCGTTTGCCTTGTGAGGTCGGCAATGGTCCGACTATATCGATGTGAATGTGATCAAAACGCTGCGCAGGCAAAAAGGTTCCGACCGGCGATTTTGTATGCTTATGCACTTTCGACTTTTGACAAGATAAGCAAGTTTTGCACCAGCTGTTTATGTCTTTATTCATCCCAGTCCATACATATTTCTGGGTTATTAATTTTCTAGTTGTACGTGTGCCTGGGTGACTTAATCCATGGATGACATCGAATACTTCCTTTCGAAACCTCAAAGGCAGATAGGGTCTAGCATTTCCCGTGGACATATCGCACATAATTGTTAGTTTCGACCCAGGCAAACATTTGGTTTTAAAATGCAATTTGGGATTCTTTTTAAGTTGTAATAGCTCTCTATCGTCACGTTGGAATTTTGCTATCTCTTCGAAATTAATAGGCGAAGGAAAATCGATCTGTTCTATTGTACGTGATAATGTGTCAGCAACAACATTGTCACGTCCGCTAATATGTTTAATATTAGTGCTATATTGCGATATAAAATCTAATTGGCGAACTCTTCGCGGCGTATCGCTAACAGATGGTTTTTTTGAAAATGCGTATATTAGTGGACGGTGATCTGTATATATAGTAAATTCTCTTCCTTCGATTAATCTTTGAAAATGTCTCACTGCCAAGTAAATGCTCAATAATTCTCTGTCAAACGTTGAGTACTTCTTATGAGTGTCACTTAATTTTTGTGAAAAAAATCCTAACGGACACCATTTCCGTCCATTTCTTTGCTGTAGAACTGCGCCGACGCAAGACGCGCTGGCGTCTGTCATAAGTGCAAGCTCGGCATTCTGGGACGGATGGGCTGTTAGCACAGCATGTTTTATGCTATCTTTGCATTTTTCGTAGGCTCTTTCGGCTTGTTGCGACCAAGCTATGGGAGAATTATCGTTCTTCTTGGAATTCTTTAAATATTCGTTTAGGATGTTCTGGTGTTCAGCGGCTTGTGGTAAGTTATTTCTATAAAAATTAACCATGCCTAAAAATCTTCTTAGCTCCTTAATTGTCCTTGGCTTAGGGAATTCGCTGATAGCTTGATACTTCTCCTCAGTTGGGCGGATTCCTTGGCTCGTTACTCGATAACCTAAGAAATCTAATTCGCTCTGCAGGAATTTACATTTTTCTAAGTTAATTGTAATCCCATTTTCATATAACTTCTTGAATACCCTTTCTATGTGTTGGAGTCCAGTTTTTCTATCTGGAGAGCTTATTAATAAATCATCGCAATAAACAAAAACAAAATCTAACTCTCTGAACATAGAGTCCATAAACCGTTGAAAGGTCTGACCAGAATTGCGAAGACCAAACGGCATTCTTGGAAATTCAAACAGACCAAAAGGTGTAATAATCGCTGTTTTTTCCACTTCCTCTACTGGAATGCAATGATAGGCTTTCCGAATATCAATTTTACTGAAAACCTTTCCATTTTCCAAAATATATGTGAAATCAGTCAACCTGGGAAGCGGGTACCGATCGGGAACTGTAGCGTTGTTTAACATTCTGTAATCCCCACACGGCCTCCATTCTCCATTCTTTTTCCTGACCATATGCAGTGGGCTGGCCCAGGCGCTATCGGACGGTCGGCATATTCCTAGCTCCATCATATGTTGGAATTCCTTTTTGGCGATGTGGTACTTATCAGGCGGCAGCGGTCGCGCCCGAGAAAAAACAGGAGGTCCTTTTGTGATAATATGGTGTTTTACTTTATGTTTTGGAATCATTGCTAAGGACGATGGGCGGGTGATATCTATGTATTTCTCTAATACTTGCTTCACGTCCGTATTGATTCCTTCGTCAATCGAACGTATACTAGGGGATAACTGGTTGCTGAGCATTGCAGAGACTGACAATTTAGTCGCTTTATCGATAAGCCTGCGTCCTGCGACATCGACTAATAATTCGTAGTGCTCCAAAAAATCTGCTCCAATTATGCATTGCGTTACATCGGCTACTACGAAATTCCACACAAAATTTCGACGCAACCCCAAATTAAGGGTCAGCAATTTTTCACCGTACGTGTTTATTTTTGAACCGTTCGCGGCATATACTTTGTATTGCTGATTTGGCTTTGTTTCTCTTATATTATTCTTGCTTATAACCGATATGTTTGCTCCCGTATCGATTAAAAACCTCATACCACTTTTTCGGTCGGTAATAATGAGGCGGTTACTAGAAGAGATAGCACAGGTTTCCGCCGTTGACTGTGCTAATCTTAGTTTCCCTGGTTCTTAGGAATATAGGCTTGTTTCCAATCGCATGGTTTATTACATCGATACGCGTACTTTCCAAACTTGCGATGAAAGTGACATAACGTACGTGATCTTGACTCTGACCTCGGCCTATAATAACTGCGATAATTGCTGCGTTGACTATTCCTGCGTTCTTGTTTAACTGCACATAATTCCAATTGTATTTGCTTCAGCTGCGTCAGCACGTCTTCCATAGTTTGATCGTGACATTTGTTTGCGCCGACGTCAACTGTTGAGACTTCATTTATTTTTGCATTCACTATTATTTTGTCGGCAATCTGGCTCATTTTATCTAAGTCCGACGAATCTGTGACAGCCAGCACAGAGGTTACTGAAACTGGTAATAATCTGAGCCACAATATTTTGATGGTCTTTTCATCAACTATATCACGACCCAATTCTCGCATTCGGCGCAAAAGGTGTGAGGCCTTCTGATCTCCAAGATCTAAACCAGTCAGTAATTTCTGCATGCGTTGTTGCTCGGATTCCTCAAAACAGCTGATTAATCGCTCTTTAATTAATGCATACTTGCCGGATGTTGGAGGGCTCGTTATTATGTCGCTAACCAGCATGATCTCTTCTTTACTTAACTTGGAGACGACCATGGAGAACTTGTAGTCTTCACCTTGCTTTTGTGGTGTGATGACTGTTTCAAACTGGGCGAACCAAAGACGAGGCTGATCCTTCCAGAAGTCCGGGATGCGTGATGTGACGGCGATGCTGGAAGCAACTTCTTGTGGTGCACTGGAACACGCTGATTTGCACGGAGATGCCATTTTGTTGTTCTGTCGGGGTCACCACTTTAACCGAGTATAGGACTGGGGTAATTGAGACAACAGTTGGTATAAGTCTAACTTTAATAAAACATATTCACAGCTTATATATCTCTCAATCTGTTAGTGTATGCTTACTCATGATATATTTACTACGTGGAGTACGTGCTGTATTTCACTACGTGCGGCAATGCGGCACAGAAAACATCGTGATGAAACCTGCAAATTCAAACAACGTTGATTTGTAACCATGATCTAAAAATTGTCTGGTTCCCCTGTCTTAGGGTTACGAAGGTCAGATCGGCAGTCGCTACAATGTAATTAATTACCAGACTCGCTAAATCCTGGATCATGGTCTAAGCGGACCCCGTCTAAGCACGGTATATAACGCTAGGAAGATGATGTAGGTACGAATATCCGAGTATTTATATACCAATCTCGTGGTTTACCGCTTATCCTGTTATGTACACAAATCAAGGAAAATATGTGTGCCTATTATTTGTTAATGTATCGGATTTTTTTTATTTGATTGCTCTTCTTTCAGTCTCTACACTGTATTACTTTTTGTTATTATTCCTTTTCTTAATGTTATTTCTCATTCTTAGTTGCAGTGCAACATAATCATAGATTTAGCGAGTCGGGTCATGACCTTCGTAATCTTTTAGAAGTAGAAACAAAACAGACTATTTTAATGTTAAGGAAAACATTTATAACAAGGTTTCCTTTGAATGTTTTCCATTTCTTGCTGTCTTAACACAACTTTGTTTCCCCTGAACCAAAAAATATTGCTTTTTGTAGCAGCATTATATATGCGCGAAAGCTTTAGGCTGTGGACTGTGACATATGGCGCTCGGTTCTCACTGCCTATCCTGCTAGGAAATTGGCGTGAAGTCAGTTTAGATTAGCTGTAGGCTCGGTGATAAATTTTCCCAACTGTTCACTTCCGATTCGTACCAGAGGGGACAACCGGTATTTTCTTTTCTCAATTGTCACCCTGACTTTAATGGTATTTATGGCATTAAGTTTGTGTTTGGGTAGGCGACGGGCTAGCAGCTTGTCACAATTTTATCTCACCCAAGTTACTGTTTTTGATTAAAAGTGGTTAAAAGCGCATACTATTCCTCTGCCTACCCCTCTAAGGATTGCAGGCATGATAGTATGTATATTTAGTGTGTATGAGTATTTTGGCTCTATATGTACGTTACAAAGCCGTGGTAGCATCCTAATATCTTATACGCGTTAAAAGAAACAACACTGGCGCTAATCTCGAAACGTCGTCAAATTGGGAGTTAATCTCCTTCAGCCGATTGACGGTGCAGGTGACACTTGCAGCGTTAAGGTGAAGTGTAAAAAACACGGTTTCGTACAAAGGCGGTGTGTGGCGGCAACAGAGGCGGATGATAGCGGCCGCAATCCGCTTATCCTAGGGTTACCAACGACAATAAATAAAATAGGATTTGCAGTTTGAAAAACCAGGACAATGCCTTTTAAAGTCAAGACACATACCCGGGGATATACTATTGTGTACCCCTCACCCCTGTATGGGGAGTATGCCCTTACATGGGGGAGGAGGGCTGCTAGTAGTAATATTACTTTCAATGACATTACGTCTTTATTTTAAAAACGGGCTAAGCTCAAGTTTTATTTTTAAAATTCAGGACGCTGCGTAAAATTATCCAGGACCTTTCCAGGACATTTAATATAAACAGGACATGTCCTGGTAAATCAGGACGGTTGTCAACCCTAGGTTAGCCGAGCGCCGGGCTCCGTGCGCCCTTTGTGCGCGCTGCACCATTAGTTATGGTGTCTGGCGCATTCACGCGACGCTTTCTTCTTTGTTGCACTGCTCTATTTGTACACAGGTGGATCCGACGCGTCACTTGTACTGTTACTTTCACATTTTTTATCGGTTCACGTTTCATATTGTGGTTGATGTCATTTTTGACGGTTTTTATTTAATACTGTTAGGCCTAATTGAGTAAGTTTTGGCTACTTTGGAACTGTAAAAGTGGAGTGCTTGATGTATGTCGTCATACTCCTGTGGAGTGAAGGAATTTACTTTACTTTCATAAATCTTATTTACTTTTATTTTATTCCAATTTAAAAATGTAAAAGAACTTAAAATAATATAAGCATATATGTGGCTGAATTCGTTGATGTGTGATAAAACTGACAGCGACATATATCTAATGTATTTATTGCTTACTTTTTAACACTAAAGGTGACTAAGCGTAGCCTGTGGACATTTGCAACATTATATTAACACATTTTAATAGCATCATCATTGAAAAACTGTCTGTGTTGAAAAACAGCAAATACTTAATAAACAATAATAGTGAATCGAGAACAAAATCGAGCATGTTCGGCATTTAAGTATAACAGGAAGTTTTCATTTTGCATTGACGTTGATCAATAAGCTTTACATTCTATAGAAATTTACATTTACGCGAATGAATGCAATTTTGTCCTTATCTTCGATGCATCACCGTGCAACTACATCAACACAGTTATAATTATTCGTTTAATAGCCGAGGTAATTACCACCAATATAAGCTCACCCTGTATCGACGAGTTTTTATAAAGCGCACGTACCTAGAGAATGAAGGGTCTTTGCCTTTTTATAGTAATAAATTAATTGATTGGAAGAAACTGTTAAAAACATCAACGAACGGTTCCACGGCGACAACAATAAAAATGTGTCGTCATTTCTACAGAATTTAATGGAAAATCAAATTGCGTGGGTGTGTCGGATGAACGAGCCGGGCGGTGTCCGACACTAGGCATTCTTGGCTTTAATCTAGTGGCAGATAATTGCATCTACTTTTGAATGGACGGAGAATCATCTGAAACAACAACTTATTGTGTTTCTTACGTTAGAAGAAAGAATAGATACATAGATACATCTCCCTATCTTCTTCAGTATGAGGTTGAAATACCTCTAACTCACATTTAAAACCCCTTGAAACTTGATGATTTTGAGATTAAATATTATTTTATATATTTTTTATGCGAGCAAAACCCAAATACCGCCTCAATTTGCAGGTCTCTTATTTTCCACACTTTTAAAACTTCCAAAAGCACTCGACATCGTATTTCAACAAACCATTTTCTATACCTACACACCTATTGTTGTATATATGTACCACACCATAATAGTCGAAGAAATTTTTTAAATTAATAATTTTAACTTGTTTGAAAATAAATTGTTTTAAAACATTGGAACATGTAATTATGTTTAAATGTTTTTAAAACCTTTCATTATTAGACAGTTAGACAAAAAGTGCATTTGCTAACTGACTAGACCACCGCCTACTCAATGAACAAATTAGCAAATTATTATCTCTACAGATAGGCGGTACCTGCGGATTCCTGCAAACCCGGCGCGTACAAAAAGCGCATATCTCACGGTGTTCAGATAAAGCGTATCCCGATTTTTTCATCGACATAAATATTGTTTTTTCCCTTAGATGTAACGACTTCGAGCCGACACATCGAGCGTCGGTTCTGGGAAGTAGAGTTGTCGCGGCGCCGGGCCGGCAGAGATCACCGCTAATAAATAAAAGGCTGCTTGGGAAATATTATGTTACGTCTGGGGGTGTTTTTTGGGAGTGCGTGTAGTGCGGCGGCGGTGGTCGGCCGCGAGTGGCGCGCCGGGCTGGGCGGGCGCTGGTGAAAGCCGATCGCCGGCTACCATGTCCGCCATACTCGCCTAATGAACTGAAAACATGCAATTGTTTGCCTTAGAATTTGTATGCAATCGCTGTTTTAAAATATTCCTGTGGCTCTAGGCTTCAATTTCGAGTATTTATATAAAAAAAAACAGACTGATAAATTATAGACCAGCACTTTCAAAATCTTCATTCAGATTTTTGATAAGATAAAAATATTAATTATAATTATATAATGTGTAAACAGCGTATAATTAAAAGATTTTTATTGCAAAATGTTACTAATTAATGTTCGAGGAAATATTCATGATCATAAAATCATTTATAGTAATAAATACCCTAGCGTTTATCAGTTATAATAGGCCTCATAGCATAGTTAGAACCGGCGAAATAATAATAACAGGGTCAATTTATATTATATTGAGTAATGCTTGGATTTATCTACGACTATTTATATTTAGATACAAGTATAAACAGGAAAAAATTAAGTAGCTTAATACAGATGTTAATTAGTTAGTTAGTGCGCACAAATGGATTAGAGTGCATTCGATACTTATATAAATCAAGTTCAGAATTTACCTTGTTTAACGAACTCGACCTATACAGTTGCCGTCACTTGTAATTTAAAAGCAATAACATAATACTTATACATATATCTGATTGTTATGATAAAATGACTACCTATTATTACTTACATATACTGACAATCATGGAAAGCGATATAATATTTGATTTGATTGGAGTACTTAAACATTCATTGACGCAAAATCGTAATGTTTTTAATGACAACCACGTGCACACTCACTAGGATATTAGAGAAACCAAAGATCTAATACATACAATACATTGAGAACTCTATCTATTAATTATATACTAGCAGCGCCCTGCGGCTTCACCCGCGTAGAACCCGTTTCCGTGGGAATACGGGGATAAAATATAATGAAATGAAATGATATTATCTTTATTTACGTAGGCTCAAATAAGCACTTATAAATCGTCAGTAGGTACATACAAATGAAAATGAAAATTTACCACCGGATTCGGAAAGTAGCTTCTATAGCATGTGTTACTCGCTGATAAAGTAACTTTCCATTGGGGAAATAATTTTTCAGATCTGTCCAGTAGTTTGGGAGCCAATTCAATGCTAACAAATAATCAAATCTTTCTTTTTATCATATATAATAATAATTAATAAATAATAAAGAATACTCCAGACTGACACACCAATTCCCTAGTCCTAAACTAAGCTTGTGCTTGTGCTATGGATACCAGGTGAACGGAAAAACATACATACTTAAATATGTTTATAGGTAAACATGTATGACTCGAGTACAAATGTCCATGTTCATCACACGAAGCATTTGCCCCTAGCGGGGTTCGAACCCGTGACCCTCAGTTTCGTGGCCAGGGTCTCTGACCACTCGACCAACGGACCAGTCAAATTATCTTAGTGTCTTTTATCTTTACATATAAAACGAAGTCGCCGATTCTGTATGTTGGCTTAGTCTTTTAAACTACGCAAGGGGTGTTAATGCGGTCTTCGCCAATAGATGGAGTGTTTCAAGAGGATGGTTAAAATGTATCGTAATATTGTTTTGTGATTATCGTGCGAAGCCGGGTGGTTCGCTATATATAAGTTATATGTAAAAGAATTAAAAGAATAACTTCAGTATCAATATTATTTACATCAAACATTCTGGTGAGCTTTATCTCGTTCCCAGTCGGAGTACCATTTAACTATAATCCTCTTCTTCTTAAGGCTTACTACCTCGCTGGTCTAGTGGTAGCATGCTTAAGGACCAAGGGGATTCGGTTTCAAATCCCTGGTTGGGCCAAAAATTTGTGGCTGGATATTTCAATATTAAAATTACTCAGTAACAGCCAGGAGTCAGGAAGTTTAATCGCCCCCGTGCCTCGGAAAGCACATTAAGTCGTTGGTCCTGCGCCTGACCTCTCTCCGGTCATGTCGAATTGCCGTCTCACTGGACGAGAGTGAAGAAACAGAGAGTGCACCTGTGTATGCGCACACACTTGTGCACTATAATATCCTGCGCAGTTGGCTAATCCTCGTTGAGATTGGCCGCCGTGACCGATATCGGTTAGGAGGACATTATTATCGATGTGGCAACCACATCCGTACGGTTATGGCCATCGTTTTGAATGTGTATTTTCCCTAACAATGTTTTCCCTCGACGATAACTTACTGGTATTATATAATATTTATCTACTTATAGTTTTTGAAAATCCCAAAGGCGTGGCAGTGGCACCCCTAGTTTGTAAAATCTTTATACACTGATCCGTCAACAGTCGCCGTTTTCAGTTAAATTTTTTTATTCAATTATTGTGGACGCCAGTTTTTTTATTAACTTTGTCAACACTAACTAGAAACCTTGGTTGAATTCTCCAATTAATTACTGCATTAGTACACATGTGTAGGTACAGTTATTTATTATCCTCACTCCATGTCCTATCAAATGGTGCATAAAACGAGTACATAGGGGCGTTATCGTGTTATTATTTCTCTGCAATATAGTCATATTTTTATCTTTATTAATGCCCAGTAACACGACTGATTATATAAATTTGGATATTGTTATGAGCCCGTTAGCTCCATTAAGTTTTATATTAAAATTAAATTATTATTATTGTTAATAAAGGTCTAATCGCATTTCCATTATTATACAAAGACAATCCCCCACGTTGAACAAAAACTATCTTGGTTTATTTCGATACCTGAAATACTTCGGATATGCTTTAGACTGGGATGGGATTCAGTTCATTGTAATAAGGCTTTATGAATCTTATCGGTATTGAACGATTTAGAACCAAAAGAACAACAATTTTACAATATCATCACAAAGTTATATATGTATAATATTAAGAAGAGAGACCTTTCCAAGTCGACGATTGTAAATCCGTTGTGCACCCTAAAATTATATATGGAAGCCTGGTGTATTAAAATGTTTCTATAATTATGTAGGCGCAACAATCTTCAGACAATTATTGTGCGTCGTTTTAAACTCGCTTGTAGTTTCATTACTTGGTGAACGATCACCTTTATTGTGCGGTTTTTTAGATAAATGAGTGCGCCAAATTGCAACCGCATAAATAATATGCATTTCTGCGCGCGCGCATGTCGGTGTACGACATCGACATTCCGCCTGCGCCTGAGCGCTGCACACTGATAGATAATTTCGTTTAAACGCTAGCAACTAGTGTTGCCAGATAAATACAGCCAGTGCCAATTAACGGCGTTTTATAACTTTAACATGTGTATTGTTAAGTTAAATTATAAATATTTTGTCCCATGTTGGCCTGGGACTTGGCCCATGTTGATCTGGGACAAAAAAACAGCATATGCGAACTGTGTCTCTTGCCTAGCATGTCGTAAATGGCGACTAATGGTATATTGGGTTTTGGGTGTGTGATTGTGTAGGCGACGAGCTAGCCACTTGTCACTACTTCACTACTTTTTTTACAATTTTCCATCTAACCTAGCCCATTGTCCCATGTTGGTCTGGGACTTAAAAAAAATATGCCAACTGTGTTTCTTGCCTAGCATGTCGTAAAAGGCGACTAATGGTATATGGGGTTGTGGGTATGTGATTGTGTAGGCGACGAGCTAGCCACTAGCTTGTCACTACTTTTTCACAATTTTCAAACCCATCCCACTTTTGTTGTTTTCGCTGAATGTGGTTAAAGGGGCCCGCTGCACCTTTGACTCTGCCTACCCCTTCGGGGATTAAGGGCGTGATTCTACGTTTGTTTTGTTTGTTTGTAAGTGCCCAAACCGTAATCTATCGGCAGTGGTGTACACTGCGATCAAATCTTCTGGCGATTACTTAAATGTGAAAATAGTATGGACTAGAGCTTCCTCTTCTGCGCCTTAATTATGTACATACATGTTCAAGTTATAAGTGATAATGGTACCATAAACCAATTATATCCAATGAAGACCCAGTCGAGTACACTTCTATAGAATGCTATAATACAATCATAATCACGATCCAGGATCTCAATTCAAACACAGTTAAACATCTTATCAATGTCAGTTTATGGATATTTATTACATATTAAATTAGGTTATAGGTTAGTCTCAACGACCTCGACCTTCGGACTTGGATAGGTAAAATAAGAGGGTTCAATTTTTGGGTCGATAAGACAAAGTGAAATTGGCGATATCTGACAACACTAGCCTTGACGCAAACATAGTTTATGGCGAAATGATCAACACTTATTGGACAATGGTCGTGCGCACCGGATGTCTCTCGGTAGCCGCATGATTGATTAAAGGCCGCAAGTTATTCATCGCACTATAAATAAAGTTGTTAATGGAGGCGGCTCGCTAGTAATTGGAGCTAAACATTCCTTTAATAAACGCGCACGGCCGCCGCAACCACTCTCACGCACCCTTTCGGGGCACGTCTTTGTTTGCCCCGATATCTCACACATTCCTTTTTAATCTCTCACTAATTAGGTGCATAAAATTTTAATCATAATTCGATTCTTCTTATCTGAAATAGGCAAAGAAGCTTGAAGGTCGAATGGTTGTAACTTCATCTCGCAGCCATCTGCAATACAAATGCTGGTCATTAAGAAATTTACAAGTCCGTTTCTTGGAGATTTTCTAATGGGTGGTAAATGATAATAAATAAATTAGTCTGGAAATACCACGGCTAGGAGTTGATTCCAACCTGGTACTACAGGTTGGGATCAACTTCCATTTAATTATATAGTAATTCGATATTTTTACGGTACTTTATCGATTTAATTCGTCGAATCCGAGATAAGTGTTTGACCAAACAATTGCTCATAAGGTGCACCACTTGTAGGTAGTACTTATATGTCCAATAAAGTACGAATAAATAAATAAGTAGGCAGTAAATTAATATAGGTACTTATATATGTACTGTGAGCAATATTTTATTATGTGTATAAAACAGTAGGAATAATTTTTATTTTTTTAATCCCGATATTATTAATTAGGAAAGTCACCTATTTAACATTCAAAATACCTAACATAAAAAGTATATTCTGCAGTGATATTTTCCCGTTTAGGTCATAAAAGTTACAAAAGAGATAAGAATTGGTGAGCAACAGTCAGATTTCGACTGTGATTTAATTATCGTTACGGAGTGGTTTCGTTATGTAAGATTCAAAATAACAGAATTCCTGGGAGAACAGGACTGGATTCTAACGTATAACCGGCAGAGGGGCCTACATACACGCGCACTGGCTTTACGATACCGACTGTACAGTACGTTCAACGACAGCGAGCCATCTCCCCGTCCAGTTCAATATAATGAGTGCCTGACACGAAGTGCCAAAGTAACGGACAATTAAAAAGAGGTATCAAGGAACCTCATACCTATTACGAACACATCAAGTTTCTTCACTGCAAAGATGAAAGTTTAAATAAAAATTTACATAGTGCTCCAAAGTTAATATATTTTTTCATGTTGCATATGTTGTCTTAATTACCAGAAAGTCTCGATTATGAAAATTGATTATTGATAACTTCACTGTTATTATCTTCACTGTGCCGACTCTCCCATATAAAATGCGAATGAGTGTGTGCGCCGGATACAGACGTGGCACACTACGCTGCTTCTCGGAAGATGTTCCATTCATAATTTTAACAACCTCTCATTATGTTTCGCCAGAGCGCGAGATGGGAAGTAGAGCCCGGAGGGACTTAAGAAAAAATGCCTTTGGACCTCACATTTCGCGGCCTCCTTATGCTGTATAAACTTCTATCTGCTTTATAACTTTATCATAAAAATGTAACGTTTAGATTCGTTGTAAGATATTGTACTGCCACAGCGTCATTGGGCCTGATTAATGATCGGTACGCTATCAAGTTGTGCATAAAAGTGCGTTCATATATATCTCACTGTATGTCCAGCTAAAGACTGGGGTTGCGATAATTTTTCGGATGAGATAATTTGCCGATACGCGAGCATAGCCGGGCGGAGCGGTGGCGTTATTACACGCCGCGGTTATCGTGTCATTACGGGCGTCGTGGGCGGTTTGCTCATTAATGTGCTCTTTATTGCTGCGCGAGCACAAAGCGCGATCGTTTCTATGGCCCACTCTCAATGCGCCCCTATTGATGATACCTGATAATCACCTATTTCGGTTGGCTCTTTTAATGTAGGTACCAAATTCCATCGAGGTATCTAGGTTTATTGAAAAACTCATAGAGTATGTAAATGTATGGGGATCTTAAAGAATCTATTTATTTCTAATATTATGTGTCAAATGTCATAGTTAATGTGTTTTTAAAAACTTTGCAACATACCAATTTTAAGACTCGCACCGCAGAAGTAAGCTGATGAATATTCAGACCGTGCAGCATCAGGTCCATAGAGCGCCTGAGAAACGCCCATTAAAATTATGACAGGCCATCTACATTCCTGAACAACAAAGCCGACCTACGATTAAAATAACACCTTCTTCGTAGAACGTATATCCATTTTACTTCACAAGGGTCCGTAACGTTTCCGCTGGGGTCTGATGATACCTTTTTTCCGAGCACCGTTGAAAAAACTTGGCGTCCCATTAACAATAAGATCAAAACTAGCCGCGCCACAATGGCCGGCGAGCGCCAGCCTCCGACCGCTCCACGGACACTTCCAAGAATCGTGCCCTTTTAAAAAAGATCCAACTCATGTTGGGCGTGTGATAGCTATAGTTGGCGAACTCGCATTCCTGCTGAGTGGTGGGCCAGCGCCTGCCTAGGGCGCCCGGGCGACGGCGCCGCGCCCTGCCCGCCCCACGCGGCTCGCACGCACCTCAAGTACTTCCGCATCTCTTGCTAATAAGATTATCCGCGCTTCAATTCATTAATTCACACTAAGTATATCTAGTATAAAACCAATGATGTCATTATTAACACATACCAACTAGCTATTATGCAACGTAATCGATTCTTCAGGTACTTGATTTGACACAGATAAATGGGCCCAAAAAGTGCAATAAAGGTAGCCCTCTGCGCCATTACACAACACAGCCAGTTTCATTGTGCTGTGGTAGGTAAAAAATGACAACAATTATACAATAGTAATAAGGCGATTTGAGGATCCATTAGAGAATGCCACCGGAGCTGCTCCCACGCTCGATTGTCCTTCAGGGCGGTTTCCCGGATTCAATGGCTTCGATCGAAATCGAGCGTGAAAGGTTGCAACTAAACACCCTCTCACCGGCAGCTAGCTGCTACACAAAAATGCATGAGAACGCTGCGAGGGTAACATCCACAAAATAATTAAACCGGCGAGTAATCGCCAAGCGTTCAATTAAACAAGTCCGCCGTAATCCATTTCAACGCGGTCGTAATGATCGTCTATCTCGACACTTTGCGGCGAGTGGTTTATTTTTCTGACGATATCCCTTCATTTCTCAACAACAAAATGTTCTCCATCGCGAGACCTCCTGCAGTGAAAACGTTTATTGTAATAAATTACACGCACTGTTCCTATGTTTATGTTAATAGATTAAAAGTATTTATTGGACGTTTATTTACAAAAGACTAGGGTGCATAGTTGCAATTTGCAAACGTTAATATACGAAATTACTCTAAGTGCCGATAAATATGAACGATGCAGGTAAACTTAATCAAATTTTATGAAACCCGCGATGATCCTGCTCGCGTGCACTCGGCAGAGGTGCTCACAAAATTCCATCTGACTATGCAAACACTTGTCATGGCCCGTAAAATTTATAACACAAATATAGGTATAATATGCAGCACTCGGAGGGAATGTCGTCCTCTGCGTTTTATTTCGTTACGTGTTTGTATGCGTGTGCGCATATAAGAAACACCACGTCTCTCGCTGCTTTGTTTTCATTGGGCACTGTAATAATCCTAATTGTTTATCATTTGTTCGGAATCTCATTAGTTTTATTTTTTAACGGCAGGCTACAAATATGTGAGGCATATCGAGATTTATGCTACTAAATGCATTGCTCGCCGACTAAATGGAATGCTTGAAGAATGATGATTGAGCTGTAACACAGGAATAAAAGCGCATATATATTTTTTATAAAAACAACAATTCTAAGGAACAATTTGCAAAATGCGTCAGTTTTTCTAGATAAAGATTATCGCTATACAAAGCGTCTAATCTGTCGTAGTTTTCAAAAAATGCCAAGAATATCCTTGTAAGATTACTTCTATCAATTAAACATAAAGTAGAAACGTGTCATTGTAAAATTAGTACAGACAGTTTATCCCACTTGGCTCTTCCACATTGTTAAGCCATGATGAGGAATAGTATCTCTGTGGCGTTGGTCTATGAACGCTATTTTGTATAAAGCAGATATATCATTAGAGGTGCCGAACGCTATCGAGGTCAACTAGTTGACAACGGTGTTTGATATGTAAGAGTAGTATCGATAGCACGATCTGTAGAGTATCGATACAATTGATACTATCGCTAGTAAAACAGTTGTAATACTACTGATGGCTTACAATAGCACCGATATTGTAGGGCTTGATAGTCATGACACTATTTAATATACCTAATTTAATTCTTACTCTTATTTGGTATATCGATAGCGGGCGCATAGTTTATCGATAAGCATCTCTAGATATTATGGTTTCACCAGAAATATTATAATTAATGTTGTATAAATCTGCCAATGTCGCGTATTATATAGAGAATTCATTAATAAAACACAGGTGTTTACTGTTTAATTGTTCCTTTCACGGATGCTGTAAAGACTAACTCGTCCCGTATTAGCAGGTTTATGACGTCTTCGAGTTGTCCTCGACGAGAAAACAGCCAATGCAGATCCTTATGGCAAAGTATTTCAATAACTGGCTTAAAATGGCTGATGTTTTTTAAAAAGCGTTTTACATTTTCATTTGCCACTGAACGATGTCTATTATGTCTAGGGTTGCCATCTCTAAAATTTGGCAACCAGGACAAGATACGTGAAAACCCCGGATTTTAGAGCCCAGAACCCGGATATGTCAAGAGGTTTTCTTAAACATAGTCAGGGTAATAAAAAACAGTTGAAAATGAAGGTGAATTTAGCGATTCGGTTCATAGGTTGATCGCGGCGTGCGGGCACAGTGCGTGTGTCAGACGGCCCAAGACTTTAAATTTTAAACCCGGACTAAAAATGAAGCCCCGCCCGGACGCTCCCCGGATGCCCCTTAAACTAGGACAAATCCGGGGAAACCCGGACGGATGGCAACCCTAATGATGTCTATTATAACGCGTAAAACAACAGTATATTTACTTGATCCTTAAGATATGAAACAAAATTAAGTCCGTAATATCGATATTATATTATCCTAAGTGCAATTACAACATTATAAACTCGACTAGCCCCGTGGTTTACCTCAACTCAAACATTGTTACCATAATGTCGGTACGAAGCTTCTACGTTGTACAAGATCACACAAGTAATAGATCGCTTATCGACAACAGAGGCCTGTACGATAAGTCCATGGGAAATGCAATATCATGGGAACTAGTTTGTACCAAATATCCATGGAAATACATAAACCGTTACATCTATGTCACTATCTCTACCGTTATGTTAGAACGAACACAGTGTAGCTCACATCATTTATATTATATTTTAAATAACCGTTCAAGAGGTAGGTATATTCCAAAATTAATATAATCATTAATAATAACGCGACCTAGCAAAATCTTGTCAACGTTGAGACATTGAGAAGGTGTTGCTGTAAATACCAATACCTAAAGTACTTACAAAGTCGTTCAAAAAAATGTATTTAATAAATTTTTTCAACAAAGTATCAAGGTTTTGCTTTGTTTCTCCTAAATACAGTTTGAGAGGAGTATTATCACATCTAACATCGAAACAACAGTGTCATTGGCATACCTGAGTATAACTTGATAACTTGAGTACGTTCCAAACTTCTATATATAAATTAGAAGGCCCGGATCCGATGTTTTACATATTTTGAAACCTTTTATTATGAATCTGTTTCACTCGTGCAGTATGGGTAGTACCTACTAATTTCACTGTTTGTTTCATTTTATCCCCCTCACCTATGCCCGTAACACGTAGATGCCATCGTCAATTCCCACGGTACGGTTAATCTGAATTGCAATAACTTCTTTATTTTAGTTTATGCGGACCTTCATGGAACAGCGGTGCGTCTCCAAATAGGGCTGGTGGTATAATAATGACTAACACGTTTAAATAATAGATAGGACTAGTGCGACATTAAAAATTACATTTTAATTGATTTCAAAATGATCGTGTGATTTGACTTTTATTTAGAACTAGCACACGCTATCTCTGAAATACTCAACTTGGTGTATAATCAAATTTAATAAAAACCTTCTGTGTCGAAAATTTCTAGGCAATTTTTTTTATTCAATTTTGCGATATTGCATTCATTCAACATTTATTTGTCTGCGTCTGTGATTCTCTGATTTAGGGTTGACCTTAATTTGCTATCAAGTTGAATCATAGATGCAATCGAGCACAATCCGTCCTATTGAATCGAAGTTAATATTAAAACTTATTTTTAAAGGCACACAATTCTCCGCCAACTCACCCATGGAGATTTCGTTTCGTGTTACAAAGTAAATGTAACATAATAATCACTTCATATTGTATCCCATTCAGCTGATCAGGGTACCCCTAATTTCGCATGACGAGGCAATTGTGGCGAATTCGAGGCACGTGACCACTATTTGAGGGCATAAATGTATCACCAGCAGTCATTACGTTTAGTTTATTTATGTCCACAATTAAGCCATCACAAGCGAACCCCATGCGGGTCCCTCGATTAGCTCATGTTGCAAAATTATACGAACCATATTTAACAGAAACGATTGGCTATGAATAAACTTTATTGAGTCTATGTTGATAAGAGTCGGGATGGCGGCGAGACAGATCATATCCGGCGACCGATATGCTGATAAACCCAACCGAACATATGTACTAACAAACATTATTAGTTTTGTTATCAGCGCCTAAATCGGTCATGAGAAAAAAGTTAGACACTTTCTCAGTTGGTCGTTATTTTTGTTTACATTTGCCTGTTGGAAAAAACGGCAGAAAGTCAATGGCGGTTCGAAGAAGCGCCACCGAGGCAGATCCTTCCGTCTCAATTGTGGACAAGTACAGCCGGTAATAAAGCGCCTCCCAGGAGTAATGACAATTGTTAGAAAATAGACAACTGGAAGTACAATGGGGCAAGTATATGTGGCGCCAGCGAGTCGGCCGACACAATATAACGGTCACGGTGACTTGCCGGACAAATTGCTGGGACCACTGTACCTGCCATTGTGCTGCAGGTATGGGCCGCGCTGCGCTTCCCAAGTATACAGAGCAGGAAGCGATATCTATTATCTGTCAGAATGTCAATAATCCCAGAATAGTACTTAGGTCCACGTAAAGGCATTAACGTTTTGAAAGAACTTTGCACTAACAACATTGAGAAGCTATTATTTTTTGGAATTCCACGGAGACTAAAAGTTTCGCATTCATACATATTTAACTCTATTTTTTGCAGTTGATTTTTTACACACGCCTTGTGTTTGTTTGTGTGGCCAGTCCGAATGTTACAGAGTTCAGAAGTGTAAGTTTACGAGTGCGTTATCAACTTCCGTTCCAAGAAATGCGGCGTTTTGTTTCGCATCATAAAAAGCGGATTCTCCGAAATCCTACACAAATTAATGAATGAACGTAAAGTTCCGTCCTTTTGCATAAGACAATGTATCGGTGCGGCATGTGTCCCCGCTGGGAGGCGTGGGGCACCCGCAGCACATGTGTCTTACGCTCATTCACTTGTGCTATTAATGGGTCCATTCAGCATTGTCTTGCACATGCACCGGAAGAGCATGCCCCCCCACACCCCTTCCTCGCCCGCTCGTGCACTACGACAAATTAGCAGAATTGCGGTGCGGTAACGGCTGTCGCTCGTTATGTAGTTTGCGGATGACTCACAGCTTCAGTGAGAAACGACAAACCAATCTACATACTGGTCTAATGCACTCACTGCACCGCATATGCACGCCGCACTCTGTATTCAGTAATATCTTCTATTAATATTCATTCAAACAACCGTTACATTACCGCTTTTCAAAAATGTAAAGTAAAAACAAAGTATGTTTCATAAATTTTTATGAAGTATCATGTCGCGTTGACGAGTGCAGTCCGTGGGGAGCTGCACTCTTACCGCATTGTTTTGTAAATCCTGTGGTAGCTTTATTCGCTTTGTAAATCTTTTATTCTACTCGTCCCGACTTAAAGTAACTCCATTATTTAGCAAGACAAACATTATTATGGGAACGTCATTAGGAGTGTAAGCATTTCGATTGCTCAGAAAGCCTTTCTACCTACCTTCGAAATTCTTTGTAACAAATCCATTGTCATAAATAAATTATCGCATCAACATTTAAAACCTTCGTAGCAACTTGTAAACCTTAAAGCTTTTTGTACTTAAAAAACTGCCTATAAACCAAGTATTCTCCATATGTTATTATATGTAAGCAAAAAGAAATGGATCATATCCGAAATATGTAGCAAGTTTTAATACACCATTGGCGAAAACATCACACGTATAATTTACATAATAGTTATAGTAGCTTAAATAGGTACTAGTGTTATCTAAAATACACCATACGTACCTACTGCTACGAATTTCGTAGCAAACTTAAGCGTAGCAGCCCGCTACGAATTCATTTTGTCTTATGTTTTGATTTTATAACTTCAATATGCATATCCTTATTCCACAGTTTCACACACATTACTTATACGTGATGTAAAGTTTTAATTTAATTCACTCTGAATAATTAATGATACAATGCAATATTAATATTTCAATAACTTTACAACCAATAAGTGTCGTGGTGGATATCAAGTTTTGAACACATGTGACTTTTAAATTGGTTTATTTGAATGATATTTTTATTTTTCTTGAGGCATTCACGAAGCTGATAAAAGGATGTTTTTGAATGTGAGAAATCCTCACCGTGAAAATTAAATGTGAGTAAAAAACAGATCAAGATCATGTGAAATTCCTCTCTTTCGTATCTCCGTCATAAATTGTAGGCTAACGCCGCCGCAGCCACCCATTGCGCGGTTTCAGGGCGCACTGGTAATTGACTCGTCGGGCTGCTCTATCGACCACCCCTTCCATAAATATTTCCCGATCAAATTATTATGCGCTCTAAAAAAATGCCACGAGCCCGATTCTCGGAAACCTCTACCGAGGGCGGTTGACGGTTCTATTGAATGCCGCCGAGCGGGACGGCGCGCGCGCACGCCGCCGCGCCAGACAGGGACCGCTGCTGAATGGAATGAGGTTCAGCACGGCCGAACCACGGGGCGAACTGTGAGAATTACAAGGAATGGATTTATTTATTGATCTTACTTGTTCCGTTATTATGGACGGCCGAGTAGTAAGTAAATAAATAAAAGTTGCCTTTATCTACCACAGCGAGGATGTTTGATATAAGCTCGAAGAATGGGACAAAGCGGTGCTAAGAGATACGTCCGGATGCAACAGTTACTATTACTTGTACTTACTCACCACTTGTTTGTCTGTCCTGCTTTCCTATTAGAATATATCCTACAATCCTTAAATAAACCCCGTTTAAGAATCCAAATAAATCGTAAAACTGGTTTTGATGTGGTAGGCATTCGTGAAGGTTATATTATATCCTATGCAACCATCCGTCCGATATAAACGTTCAATAAAAGATATACAAAATAAGTTAAAATTAACATAGGTCCCAAAATAAGTTGAAATAATATTAAAACAAAATGAAATAATATTAATACAATATGCAACAGCAGCATATCATTTTACGTATTTACTAAAATAATACCTTCAAAACGTTTGACTCGTGGTCAGAGACCCTGGCCACGAAACCAAGGGTCGCGGATTCGAATCCCGCTAGGGGAAAATGTTTCGTGTGGTAAACATTAGAGATGGGCAAAACACCGGGTTTAAACCCGCAAAGCAAAGCACCGGGTTTAAACCCGATGCTTTGCCCATCCGTAATCACTCATAAACACCCAAATAAATGGGTTTCTACTTAATTTGTAAAAATACTGAAGTAAATATTTACAAAAAAGTTGTTGTAAAATGTATTTTTATAGATTCTAATGATCAATTCAATACCTAATAATTTAAGGAAACATTAACTAATTACATTTTATAAATGTTTATAATAATTATAAAAACCCAGATGAAAGTAATTAGTTTTCTGTGTTTTCAATCTGCAGTTTACCAACATGTTGGCCTTTTGCTTGCCGTAGATATTTTAAAATTTCTTCAAAACACCTCGTTCGCACACATGGTCGTATATATTTAATGGCAGATTTGGCGTATTACAGAGCTAAAGAAAACTTTGGGCCAGACGATTTCTATGGAACTCATTGGATTGTATTGAGCCCTGGATGATTATAAACGTTTTTAGGTATGTCTATCCGTTCACCTAGTATCCATAGTACAAGCATAAGCTCAGGTTGGAACTAGGGAATTGGTGTGTGAGTCTGGGGAATTTATTTATTAAAAGTCTGTCGCACCAATCTAGCATGTACTTATGTAATTAGGGACGTAAGATATTTCCATAACATGACGATTAAAATTTAGTAACAAAGTGTGTCAGTGGTATAGTCAGTCGTAACGTAAGCTACCTACCTACTCAATGGACGTCTATTTCTCACCGAGAACGTTGCCCTTAGGCCGAGTAACGAGAAATATAAAGAGAGCAATTCTATTTGTGTAATGTCTTGGGAGTCTAGTGCTAATTACAAGAGAGCGACATTTTTGTGGCATTACGCATGAGTCGCGGCCGGATTGTTTCCACTGTACCCCGTCGTGGCTCCACCTTGAACCCTACGGCCCGGTAATAAAGTAGCAGCCACCGGTAACCATACCACGGCAATAACATTTACTTCCAATAAATATTAATATAACGCGAGCAAAAAATTCCAAAGGACGCGTCGGTTTTTGTCGTCAATTTGTGCTTTCCTCGCGAAAGCATAAGTGACACCTTCGGCGAACGTATTTATACGACTCATTAGGAGCATACGCACAAAAGGATCGACACAGGTTTGGCCATGGCAAACGTTGCTATACAAGGGAAAATTACCACTGAATGCATTCTCTAAGTATATTTAATGAAATCATCATATTGACATGAGATTCTAAAATTTAAAAAAAATATATGGATACGCATATTCATAGATCCTTTATCTTCAACGGATATTCGATCCATAACTAACAGCCAAAATCAAGAAATGCAAAGATCATTGCAATGCATGTATCTTACATAATTAGATTCAAAGTTTACTTGAATACAAACTATCTTTGAAGAATGATTGAAGTGAAGATACGTATAACGTAAATATCGTGTCGTGCAAAGATGTTGCGAGATGGCGGCGAGTAATAAGCGCGTGATCAATTTGTAGACGCGGAGCTAAGGGTCGCGGCGGGGCCCGCGCATCGTAACGCTGACTCACACAATTTAGCAAAACACAACGAGCAGATGGTGTTTTTGAGGCGGTTCTGTTTGAGCACGCATTTAATCATAGCAATGATATCACTATCATTTGCATGTAAAGATATGTGGCCATACTCAATTGCTCGTGTATACTGACTGCAATACCTAAGTATTTATGTAATTTTGCCAATAATTTATTTTATCTGAAAAATAGGTAAAATGTCAATACCAGCTTATTTAATTTTATTATTTTACTATTTTAGCAATTAGGTATCGGCGTACGCTAACCGCTATTAAAAACTATTTTGTGAAAGCGTTTATGATTATGAAGATACCTTTCCGTCAAACACTATAATTAATAACTTACATAACAATTCAGCGGCGTAGATACTTGTTAAAAGACCAGAGCCAAAAGGAGAAGGAGCAATCAATTTCCAAAAGAGGCGTAAAGTGCGCCCGCCGACGAATGAGCATTCCTTAGGTAATGGCGCGGGCGTATGTAGTATGGAGGAGGCTTTTCGATTTAACCCTGTGCACGAGCGTGTTAGACGGAACAGTTTCACGGAAATCTCGTAACATTAACCATATACAGGATGCAATGTTAATTACAAATTCACCAAATAATATATGGTCGTAAATATCCATTTAGAGATTAAACCAATAAGCGAATTCCTCACACTTTATAGAAAAGCAACGGACTTAAAATGTCGCCATAAACCTAAAATGTGCATTTCCCTTATTGTTCATCGTAATTAAATATTTTTCCTATAATAAACGTGTTAGTCAAAGGCGTCAAAGAAATTATCTAGTCCTGAAAATACTAAATTTTTGTTAAGCACTTCTCGTTTAATATAATCAATTATTTAAAAATGGCTACATACCTTAAAAAACTAAATTTTTTTGACACCGGTAAAGTGAAAATTTTTAATGTAACTATTAGAATTATGATATGTTCATTTAGATATGAATAGTCTAACAACCGTTAAAATTTGTAAAGCGGTACCAGACGCCAACACATCGACAAGGGTGTCCAAAACACCAAGGGCACACATTCCTCTGCCATAGTCTATTTCCATACAATACCAGCTAAGTTTTTTTTAGTGAAATTTAACCGCTGTTTATGTAGAGACAATGTATCTATTGCGTTAAAATTTTGGGAATTCCTTTTTTCCCGTGTTGGGTCGTGAGAATGGATTGCGCGCAGTCGCCACATCTCATTAGATAAACAGAATTAGGGTTTGTTTGTGAACCGACACTAATACGCGTCTAATAATCAATAACAAAGCGTGTGACCCGGGAATGATTTTTCAGACCTAACATATGTTTACTCTTTCCAAATCAGGCCAACTTTCTAATATTGGGATTGGGACACACTATAGTGAGTACAAGTGAGGTAACCTACTGTACTGTCGTGATGCACTCATTCACGGCTCGTGTTACCGGCATTGCTGTACTGTTGCGCGTGACATATAAACGTTTCTACTCATTATTTTTGACATCTTTCTCTCTCTTACTTATTACTAAAACAGATCCTAGTCATTTCAAAAGGTTTAAAAAGTTAATTGTTTTATGAGAGCATTTTTGTGTACATTACAAAAAATGCACCTTTTTTAAGGCATTTCCCAAAGTCGCCCCATATTTTATTTTACAATATCTTATTATCATTTCAATTACATAAGTACAAAGTTTTTGCATTTTGACCATTTACTATTATGTCCCATCTAAGTAAAGCACCTATAATGTCCGTTAAGATAAATCTATACACAATAAGTGTCACGTTAAATCCGCACTGATCAATTAAAGCTTCAACACGATTGAGCGCATACTCCGGTTCTCGGTATAGAAGCTCTACACCTCACTTTCATTCACTCCATTGTGACAGGGGCACAAGTAACGCCTGAGAGCGCAGGAATGTAGAGCACCGGAAAATGCGGTCGACTATTTAATTTTGTTGTCAGTTCCCAGGGATGATATCTAATCAGTGAGATTTACCCGTCATTACCTACGATTGCGGAGGATGGGCTACGGGGTCTCACACGTTTTCCAACTAAATTAAATATTTAGTAAAATAGAACAACTGCTTCCTTTAGATAAGGGTTCACACGAGGGCGGGTCCTCGCATCCTCCACCCAGCTTGCGCTATTGTTATTTTTTACTGATTCTCGACATAAATTACTAAATTGTCCCCTAAACCTAAAATGTACTCTAACGGTCGGTACTAGTTTGTACAAATGTTGAGATTAACGGATTTAATTGGGATGTTTCTTGGGTAAATAAACAAAATTTTAGGTTATTTATAAAAACAAAAAAAGATAATCACATTCTTTACTTTATAAAATACACAAAAGTTGACGAAGATACAGTGCATCAAAGGTTTTGAGTCGGGAGCTTTGTCATCACTAAACGCAAAAAATTTTACTGTTTAGTAAAGTCACGGGAATTTTTAACGAGCTGTTTCTTCATAATTTTCGTTTGCAAATCAAGAATTGGGATTCGGATTGTACGGATGACGACCACTTTTTCACAGGTTTGCATCTAATGGTAAATTTTATCTTTCGCTAAAAGTTGTTAAAAGAGGTATTTGACAGAGTCAAAGGGACTGCCCCAACTGGATTGCCGGCGTGTTATGTTTGTATTACAAAATAATCAGATTTGGTGCCCCATGTAAAAAAGGCTGTGAAAAAATTTAAAAGGTACAAACACACGCGCCGTGTTACGAGAATGCATTTGTAATATTATCAACATTTTTGAGGCCAGCCTTCCATACACAGCGGCCTCTTTAAAGACCAGAAAAAGGTAGTGTGCTCACAAAGGAGGGAGGCGCTCGGAGCCCGGGAGGGTGGTCGCGCCAGCTATGCGCACTGTCAACACGCTCCCCGCGCACTACACACCAGTTTTTATGCGCACATGTGGGTCGCGAGACCGCCCAGACCACAGCCCCGACAAATATTTGCCTTCAATTTTAAAACACTTACATCTCTACAAATCAGATTAACAAGTCAATCTGCTTTCCAGAAACGACACAATTAATTTTCACCTCAGTATTTACAAAGGATGTTGGCTATCGATCTCCTCGTTTGAAAGTAAGTATACGAGAAGCCGCCCCTCAGAAATGCATTACGGCGTCCATTTATTATAATCAATGATAAGAACGTAACATTCCTTTGTGATGGCGATTTGCATCATCCTAATACCTCACCTGTCAAACCCTTCCAAATAAATTAGTCTCTTCTAATGCTAAGCAGCATCGGTAACAAAAATAAACCAAGTAACGGCGCAATCCATTAATTGACTGGACCTGCTGCTGAGCGAAAAAAATCTCTATCAGATAAAGCGGGTAAGTGTTTACGGTTTCTCACGAGGCTCGGCCAACCCTCAATGGCGCCTTGCTGATTGATAGTAGCTCGGCCGACCTTCGCACCTTCGGGACAACACCCGAAAATGCACCTAATCACCAGACCCAAAAGCATATAATGCACCCGACAGCATCCATACTGGATCTTCCTAATAAGAATAGATATGTTGGAACGACTTTGGAACTTGTGGCGTTTGCTTGATGCGTTATTGTTGAATGCATTTGACACGGTTGGGCGCCCATTCAAGGAATTCTGCACCCTCATAGCATGTACCTGTGCGCGGCCACCACCAAAGGAGGCGACAAAAAATATTATGTTAATTTCTAATATCGGAGCATTATTCATAGTTGCCATAATAGCTTTGTTATCATTATTCGGTTACATTCCCTTGTAATTGTAGGCGGCGAGGCCCCGGCGGTTCTTTGTCAGATGTTAATGGGTATTGGAAATTGTGCATTTTCATGCTTGTCATTGCGTTTTTGATAATCGGGAAAAACTGATTTAAAATTATGAATGCTAGTTAACATAAGCAGATGTTATTTAATTGGGATGCATTAATCGGATCACTTGCTGCATTTAGTCAGGTTCATGAATCTTAAGATATTGAAGGCTGCTTGTTAGCCTCCAAATATATGCTGCTATTATTGCCACTGCCTATAATATGCCATCCAAAAGGAATGGAAATTAAATATTTTGTTGCTATAGAAAACAAAAAATCTTTTATGTTAGTTACACGACTTAACTTATCTTATTATGTTATTTATCAAATGAGCTACATGCATGTTAGAAATAGTTTTGGTACTTTATGTGTATTAACTTTTTGTGTCAATTGACTACTGGCACAGATAGCTGATATTTTATTGATAAAACGATACAGGGCCCTCCTACCTACAACTTGTGAGTGCCGATTAAACATAATTTGAACTCAATTTTTGAATTGCGCACTTTAAAATACTTGGCTCTTGAAATTCGCGATAAGTTTTTATCTATGAAAGGTGCAACCCGGAATTTTAGTTCAACAGACTATGAGTACACAAGGTATACCGGGGCTTGGTCGGCTAGAGATAATTTTTGTATATTGTGCGTAAAAAATACATTTAGGTATGATTACAACATAACAGCGACTTATCTTCATTTCCCATAAATAATATATTTGCTGCTACTTTGTAAAATTGTTGAAAATAAATGAATGTCTTCAAATATCAATGAATATGATCGACAATGACCATAATCAAAAAAGCTCAGAGCCATAAACCCGATATATGTCGCACATTGATGATTGATTGAGATTTGTTAGCATGAATTGTTTTGGAGTGTCTTTTACCACAAAGAAAAATATCTCTGCCAATTTTTTTATCAAATTAACAAAAATAAAAACCGACTTCAAAAAACCCCGCCAAAAATATTAATTTAAAAAAACACAAATAAGAACCTGCCTAAATAGCTATTTAAATATCTAAACACTAAAAAGTATAAAATAAATTCGTTCGACTGCTAAGATGAAAGTATTCAACTTTAACACGTATTTAAATATGTACAATAATCAGTTAGTTTTGGAGTTTCAACATCAATTAACTGTCTTACTTTTCTGACTGCATATGAAGCTGAACTAAGCCTTCCTGCCAGAGCCGCAATATTGGGGACCCCATTGCAATTTAGCATCAAAGTCAAAGTCAATAGAGATTCCTAAAAATACAGTGGATTGAACTAAATTTATTGCTCCATTATTCATAATAAGCCGCGTATTGACTTGCCTTGTGTTTGGCATTGAGAAATTAACACATTTCGTTTTTTTGCGTTAAGTAGCAAGTTATAAGTAGTAAACCAATAAAGTACTCGTAAGAGAGCGTTATTTACGTCGTCAAGAGATTCATTAAAAAATTTGTGAAGTATCATCAGCAAATAAGACTATCTCACACAAGTCCAACACATTGTACGTGACTATAAATTGAAAGAATTATCCACGAACTCCTAATTGTTAAGGAGTTATACCTTCCATCATCAGCTCAGCGACATCAGATTATGAATACCAGACGTAAATACTTGAATTATTTTAGAAAATAACTAAACCAAATTATATGCGCCTATAATACTTGAGGGTTTCCTTCGATTTGTCTAAGATTCCTTCATCAGATCCAAATTTTGTGCCAATGGGACCAACTCAAGGATATACCCTTTCGAATAAAAAAATAACTAATGAATTGGCTTACAATTCTCGAAGATCATCATCTTCCTAGCGTTATGTCCCGTGTTTAGACAGGGTCCGCTTAGACCATGATCCAGGATTTAGCGAGTCTGGTTATTGCATTTACAATTCTCAAAGATATCAATATTTAAAGAATCCTCCACTAATTCCTAATCGTTAAGGAGTTATACCTTACATCATCAGCTCACCAACATAAGATAATAAGTACCATGCGGAAATACTTGAAAAATCTTAGAAAATGTCTAAAACACATTGTACGTGCCTATAAAATTTGAGGGTTTCCCTCGATTTTTCTGGGATCCCTTCATCAGATTCTGACTTGGTAGCGATGGGACCATTTTAGGGAGTAAACCCTTTTAAATAAAAAAAAAAATTAATGAAAATCGGTTAACCATTCTCAGAGATATCGAGTAACATACATACATACATACAAAAAAAATCAGTCGAATTGAGAAACTCCTCCTTTTTTTTGAAGTCGGTTAAAAAGGAAGTCGTATGCAACGTCGATTAGCGCAAGAGCAGCCGCGGTTAGGGAAATTGAGCACGTTTTAATTTTCCCGTCGTTATTAGTTCTGAAATAAATGCAAGGTTGCATTTACGTTGCGGTGGTTACGTAGGTAACGAGGTGCGATCAGGCGATGCGCGGGCGCGGCGAGCGCTCTGTAATCCCATAGTCGGTGTCGGGTTGCGGCGCCTCCCTCAATTATCATATTCCACCTAAACACATAATATTGCGCACGCAATTTTAAAAATAACCGCGTCCGGCCGACCTCAATCGAGCCTGATTTATGGCGATGGGCCGAGCGCCGGTGCAGCGCAGCCGCGGGTCCCCGCGCGCATCACGCCCGGCCGCATTATCTACCACTGTGACCATAAGTGCCCCTCGTATCTTTCTTTACAGGGATCTGGTAATGCGATACATTACTATTAAATGATCTGGGTAGCAACTACCACGTACCACCGACGTAAATGGGTACTTTAGCAAACAATCCTCAAAGGAAATATAATTTTTATTTATCAGTAATGTGTTTCAACATTTTATTAATTTGGGGTGACTTTTGATTAAAAAGTTAAGCAACTCTTCCGTGATCAAGACCCTGATTAACAACCAAATTCAAAAAACCGTCAGCTTATCCGTCGCAGACAAAATTATAATTCAGTACTTCAAGAATAATATTCCAAATCTTAATGAATCATACATACAACCTACTTCTACAGTGGGTCAAACTTCACAAACAACTATACAGTTAAATTCGTGTACTATGTATAAGCCGGGCATGTATGTTATTGAAATTGCCTACCTAAAATACATATTACACCACTAAACGACAAGCATAGGCCTGCCTGATCGTAAGCGATTTTCTTAGCCGAAATCCATTTACAACACCAGAGGGAGGACGAGCATCGCCATTGCAACGGATTCTAGAGAAAACACAGCAAGGAGTTCATTACTCTAATATAAAGAGATTTCAACCCTGTTCGCATCAATAGCCATGTATATCATCCCTTCACTTTTCTTATTTAAATAATATTTTAATAATAAGAAGCAAAGTGCTTAAGTACCTATACGCAACCAAACAGCGCCGAATAACATTTTTTTTACAAAACCTTCTTATTTATAACTACGAAAAAACTACGACAAGTTTTTCACATCGTTTATTTGTACTTCGCGTATATCGCATTACAACCTACACTTCTATATTTACACATCTTGATTGTTTAATTAAATAATTCATCAATCACTCGGGCATCGACACCGCTCGACGGAGGCTTCGATCTTTGTTAATTACGGAGCCCTCGCCTGACGTCTTCATGGCAGAGTGTCGCGAGCGATCTGGTGTTATTGTTGCATGCTAGTTTATGAATCAAATGCATGAATGAGCTCGCGTCGGCCACGTGTCGGCGTTCTCACGCCCGCGGCGTCTCCCGACGGCTTTTTATCAGCGTCGGCTCGAGGCGCGGTCGCGTGGGCGACATCTGCGGAGCCGACCCCCGCGATGCGCCATGTGCGCTTCGCTAATTACTTCATCGTGAACCGATCACCTCGCCCCACCTCGGAAAAAGATCTATTCGGAACTACTTTATCCCAATCCTACAGACTTATCCATTCAGCCTTCCCTATAGCCTCAAACTTTTTAGAGCTTTTTAACTTGACTGATCCCTAAGCATCTTCAATATTCCTCATATTAACGATATTTAACGCTTTAAACGATAAAAACGATAAAGATTTCATCTCCCTGCACTGGTAATACCTACCTACCATGAAATTTAATTTTTAAATTGAAAAATAGTTCTGATTTATTCTTAGTAACAGTACATAATGGTCTTGAGGTCGCCAACATCAGATCGCTTGATTCCTGTATCGAGAAAAGTATGTTTATTTCGTCAGGTAATTTCCTAGCTCGTAATTGATCACTGATATCAACTGGCACTTACACTATTATTTTAACGACATTTTTCCAAAGATCGTAATTTCACCATCAACCTTTAAATAGCACGCTTAGTAACAATTATCCCGGTTGATGAGATACTTTTCGTTTTCGCAATTACTCTATTTAAATGACACCTTTTTTAATAGAGGGCTTGAATAGGCTGTAAAATTACCTAATCCGAAATTAATGGCAGTCGCAGAGATAAATCGCCGCGGTCTATACGAGCGAGACGGCATTGAAATAAGTATTAGTGACTGATCTCGACATGACGACGCTGTATCCAGACGGAAATAAAAACGTTCACAATAGAAGTACTTAAGACAAATTCTATTCGCGCGTGCAAATTGCTCGAGTCAACACTCGCACACTTGGACAAAGTCAATGTAAGAATGGAAGGCAGTTTTCTTTTTGTTGGCCATTAGTATAACAAACGGGCGTCACGACTCGGGGCCGCAGCCGGGGAGCGGCCCGCTCGACGCGGACTGATCCTGACGTAGGGCCGGCAGGTTGATAATCCCTAACTTACTAGGATAATTCTTAACTAAGGCCCTGTTAATCACTTTATTATCTTAATTAATACGTACCTGAATACTCGTAGGTTAGCCTTTTAGAGTGCGTCTTTACAAGTATGATTTCGACTCTTCTCGTACTTATTATGGAATGTTAGAACAAACTCCAATTAATATAAAAATATCACTTATAATATGTTGCATAAATCGAGACTCCGAGTACTCTGAGTAATTTTTAAAAAAATACCTACATCAAAGTTTTGTGAAGTCAATAACCTTATTATATATATATATACATATATACATTGCAGCCGCAAGAGTTAAATAATCTGGCGTATCACTCTTTTTTCCGAGGTCATTGCAAGATTGTTTTCTTATTCGCAGAATTCTGAAATAGATGAAGTTTAGAGCCAAGACTTCGGTAACAAATAAAGGTTTCGGGGAACAAAAATTCAACAGAATCATGTTATACGACGTTGTTCCATAAGGAATGAATCTATTCATAGTTTAGTTACGTATTTATTAATGAATTCCATTTCAGCAACAGGTATAGTGTTAATACTCGAATCAATTCCTAAACTTCCTAACGTTCATATGCAAATACAGGTAAGCAATCAAGCGCAATTAGGTACATCCAACGCTAAGCGATGGTGTAATATAATTTCACATGATGTTGTTATTTCAAGTATTTCTATTTCTTTCTCTTCTTGAAATTTGGTGCTATTGATAGCTGTCAAAGACCAAAGAATACAGAGTATAGGTACGTAAACGTCGTTGTTGTTTGTAAATGAAAACCTTATTAGTTATGGTGAAACCATCTTGACGGAAAAACTACAAACGTAGTGTCCCCTTTTACAACGATCAATTGTAAATTTTGAAAATATATCATTTTTGAAAATAAGTGTTAGGCACATGATTGATTGTTAAAGCTACAAGCTGTCTTAATAGTATATGTATAGCCATTATGGTTTCGTCCTAATTTTGTCAAATCTCACGATCAGATTACAAGAACTCACAGAGAAACTAAACACACGTTTCGCAATAACTTATAAAAAGGAGGCACCATAAACATCCAGAGATGTTCGCGATACTTGGATGAAACAGACGAGCCGCTAATTGGCCTCGTAAATAACTATGCAAAGTACGTGCAAATCACTGCATAGGATAATTACGGGCCGGCCGTCAGCGGCTAACGCGTGCCCCCAGCGACGCGGGTCGGCCAAAATTGGGGCCCGCACTCGGAACTATCCTTCGGGGCCCGTGTAATGATTACTATTTGCCATTAAATTGCGCCACAGGCTATCTTGGCTTTTCGATTGACATAACAACTTTTTTGACAAAGTGTTCTGGATCATCCATGTGTCAGTTTTTTGTACTTTAATTAGGCTAGGCTGTTATGGTCAAATTTTAGGGTCTGGATGACTTAACAATATGATATTAGTTAATTTATAATTCAAGTTCTAAGTTCCAGAAAATTATGTATACAAAGAAACTCACGATTGAGAAATTGTTTGAATAGTTAACCATTGTTAGCTTAGATTCTGATTATTTTTTTTTTGTATATTATATACAGTTATTAAATCAAAACTTTACTACATACTATGAAGGGCAAGGGGACAGGATTAGAAGTAGGTATATTTACCATACCTACTACGAGTATATTATATTAAACATTTGTATCACAATGTAAATATCTAATTTCAAATTATGTAATATGATATATTAAAAAAAAACTAAACTATTTTAATAATTTTGATAATGTTCATTAACTGCCAAAAATAAATGTCTATGATAAAGATACGAGGCTTGATAACGTTTGATACATAACTATTTAAATTACATCACAGTCCAAAGTACCAAAGGACAATGAACTCGCAGGAGATGACAGATGGTTAACAGGGTTAGACCTATTTGCGTATTATGTGCGGTCGTACCTACTGAGACATGAGGTTTACATACATATTTTTATCCACATACGCTTCGTATAGCAGCAGTCCACGAAACGTCGGATAGTGCTAGATATCTTGACAGGACACGATATCCTGCAAAACGTATTCGATTTGTGCTTTTCTTGAAAATACGATAAATAAAAAAACCAAAGTGGAAAGTGCATTTAACAATGTTACTTATAAAAATAGAAATGCTAGATCAAAATAAAATTAGATATGCGTTTCATCAAATGTATTTAGGAGCGTTTCCTTTTTAAACCGATTACATCGAAGCCAAAAGGAGGATCATGAGTACTAATGTACATCCTTCTTTCAAACTTTTTCGTATTAAATTGCTAAAGTTGCTATTTCATTATCGCGTAAAATTCGTAAAATTCAAAATCTTCATAATGGCGTCATTTGAAAAATTGCAAGTATGCAACAAATTTAATCTAAATATTTAAAATGTTTTAAGTTTAACGTCTGTTACTTTGAAATTACCTATCGCGTGTCTAGATGATAAATAGTTAAAGCGACATTCCATAGGCTATACTAAACTTAAATATTTAACTCATTTGCAAGTTTCACATTAAAAATCTTAATCTGTAGGTAAATTATTTTAGTGCTCGTATGTTTATTGCGTAATTGAACGGACATATTTAGCATAAATCAATTAAAATTTTCAAGTTTGTTAGTGATAGCTTTAATAATCTTCTCAATGATACATACATACATAACATCACGCCTATGATCCCCTAAGGGGTAGGCAGAGTCAAAGGGGCAGTATGCCCCTTTAACCACATTCAGCGAAAAATAAAGCCAGGCTGTGACAATTGTGAAAAAGCAATGTTCCTCAATGATCATATTTGAATTAGCTATCGGATTTAATTCTGCTATATAATTTTTGTCATCACCTGCTGACTTAAACATACAATCTAAAGTAATGTATGTGCATTATATTTTCATGCGATATATTGTGTTGCGACCGTTGTTTCCTGCCAACGGACTCAATTAAAAACCATCGCGGGAGCGTGCGAAGTTATGAAGTGACCGGATGATGAGCGAATAGAGCGCTCTACTTATGTTGTTCATGTGGAAATATCGGGGGTATGCTCTAGAGTCTAGACCGTATTGAACACATATCTGAACTGATTAGCAGCCCTCTAGCTTAGAAATTAAGATCCATTAAAAACAGATACAAGTTACCTTTTTTTCACGTGGAAATGCCTTAAGCCTACACGGCAGGGTGGTGTGTGGTCAAATATGATATGGTAAAGAGCTATAACTTCTATCATAATGGAACTCATTATATGACAGGATACGTATGTGGGCCCGTTGGTGCTCGCGTCTCGGCGGCCCCCAAGCGCCGGGGCGCCTAATCGCTGCCGACCCCGCAGGATATAAGCAGTTCTTGACCGCTCCGATGTCTCCGCGTTTTCGGTCAATAAACTCTTTGCGCTTCACTACCAACTTCCTTCTGTATCCATTCCACTTCCAGTCCTTATCAATGTGATTATACATATAACGTAATATAATATTAATTTGCCAAATTCTATTAAAATGCAAAGGACATTTTTCGCTAATAGATACAAACATAGACACATGTTATTTGTAATCTAAGACTAGAGATATCTGAAACTAGTTAGTTTCGAGTATACTATACTCTCTAAGAGTTAGAAGACTTACGAGAGACGAGTTTATTTTTATTTTACTTAACTACGATGAACTTACTTTACTTATCGAAGAGTAACAAAGAAAAACGCAGAAAACAATTTGTTGTCGTTGTTTGTCAATTACCCGGTACTATAGGATAGGATAAGGCGCGCGGCTGCCAGTGAAAACTAATTGATACTATAAGTATGAACTGGCCTTTTTCAATCTACAACAATTGATAGACTATTGAAATGCATATTAAACAATAAGTTCCTAACATTTGTTAGTCTTAGCGTGTCATACATAATTATAATAGGTGTATTGTATGTAATGTTGCATCTAAGTGTATATTAGGGCTATCATTGCCGAACAATGGAGATCATAAGAAATAGGTGAAACAAAATCTCATTGGTCTGAGTGTGATAAATGTTCATGACCTCTAACAAGATAAAGTATATTTACAATATGTTACCGAAGGTATATGAAGTAAGACATTGCAAGATATTACTAGGTTACTAGTAAATAGTATTATTTCTCATTTTATATACTATACTATATATAAAATTCTATCTATATTTCTAGGAATTTTATGACATGGAACAATATCAAGAATTTATAGTGATATTTATTAACAGGAATGGCTACTTTAACGCTGTATTTTTTACCATCATAAGCATAAGTTACCAATACGTATAACGCTATCCTAAGTCGTAAAAAGCTGTAAGATCTCGTTTAAAACTAAGTCAATTAATAAATTTATTATACAATAAATAGAAACACGGTCTTGTAAATAAGTGTGTATTATTTTATTCAAAATGAGTTACCTGTTTACTTTCAGTTATATTATAATTGTGTAAATCTTTATTTCTATAAATAGAGTGGTTTATGAATTGTAGATATAACTAGATAATTAAGTTTTTAAAAACCTTTAGTAGATAGTATAAAAATAACTACATAAAAATAAACAAAAAAATATATATACCTATATTATATTATTGAAATAATTTCCAAAGGCATAGTTTATACATATTACGGCAACATATATACGACACAACATACTACTCGCTTGGTTTTGATACATTTTAAACCTTTCAATGAGATCATCGTTGTCTGCGTTGCATAACCTTCATAAATGACACAAAATATATTATGTGCCTATGCTAATATCTTAATGAAAATAAATATGCGTGCATAATTTAAAATGTAACACCGTCTGGAACTTGGAGGGACGAACATTCAAAGTTATGTAAAACACATTTAATGTCCTACGCATTCGCCTCATACATAGTATGGAGGGTAGAAAGGAGGATTAGACCTCAGTATAAAAGGCTTTAAATAGGTCACGCTCTTGAATACAGTAAAGAAAGCGTCATACGGTATTGTAGAACAGAAAAACAAATATAAGTCGTTTTAAGTTATGCTCATAATATTCACAGTATCTATCTAGACCAGCACCATTGCGTACGGTTTCGGAACCATTAATTATAATTTCAGGTGGACTAACTGAAAGATTGGCCCCACCACAGTTTGTGCTTCTACTCTTCAATAAGAGAACAGATATTCTTCAAGTGATTTAAACTATAAGTACATGTAGATAATGGTCCGTACGCATAGGTACAATAATTACATGTCCGTGGGCAAATTCATAATTACCGTCCTACAATGATTTGAGACACGCAAAGAATCCGTAGAATTCTCTCGGCCGTCGCTCACGACCAACAATGTCATTACCGATATCTGTATATTTAATCGAATCGCGAGGCCTTGAGAAAAGAATGCCCTTCAACTTAGCCACACGTACCTTACCAAGGAGAATGGTTAAGGAGAATCGTCGATTAATAGCTCTTAATTAATTGTCTTGCACGAATTCCGTTTATCGCGGCGTTAACTTTTTGCGGACCTCCATTGATCGACGAAGCGAAAAAGACCATGTACGTGGTATAGAGTGCTTGCTATCTACATTCCATGTTACACAAACAACTATTTACGAGCCCTATAGGTTCGTAAGCGTAATTGAACGGCATGTTTGGTTATTTTCGAAGTTGAGCCAATCACGGTGGATTATTATTAGGTGCGAGTATGAAGTACGTGGCGACGATAACGCCCCTATGGCCGGCGCGTGTGACCGACATTGCGGCTGATAACTGCCACTTTGTGTTTAAGCCATTTTTTCCTGAGACGGCGCTTTCAAAAATTCACGAATATACGAATGTACCTATATTTTCTACGCAAACTATCTAATTGTACATACCTTCCACGTCAACATAGCACGCGGGTGTGGCGTGCTATAACGAGTCGATTAATGAAGGATCCGCGAAATGGTAAAATTATATTTGCCTTAAATATCTCATCTCAGTGCGAACACGTGGTCCTTAAGTTTTCTTCTAATATGAAGCATTTTAAACGAACGTGTCATATTGAGGTAAAAGATACATACAGCGAAGAAGTCACATTTTGAATTTATCATACGATGATTTGCTTACAGAATTACAATAGGCAATTCGGTTACACAATCATAATATGCAAAACGTATTCTATGAGTATAGTGCCCTTCACTCGACAAAATTTTAATTAGATACGGGATAGTGTGCTACACTCTGTAGTATGTCTGCCTTGAAACAGTCGTATTTACGGCTGGCGACACGACTATAGAGAGGCCCTCCCATTCAGCTTGTTACATATGAATCTTTAGTCAAATATACTTCCAAACTGAAGACAAAGTAGGTACTGAATAAAACAACGGCTCTTCTGAAAATTTTCGCAATAAATAAATGTAACCTTATCTCTGTCCAAAAATACGAGAATTTTGGATGTACATACTTAACATGACGCCCATAATCCCCGAAGGGGTAGGCAGAGTCAAAGGGGTAGCATGCTCCTTCAACCACATTCAGCCAAAAATAAAGTCGGGCTGGGTTAGATGGAAAATTCTGGATGTGTCTAACAAATATACAGATTCACATAAGCGCTAATTTTTGTTAGATTTATTATTCAAAATGGTATTCCATATAGAATACTTGATATAGGGAATGATAATGACGTCTAGTTGGCAACACCGACCGCCTCTACCAGAGCTACAAGGCCTGCGAGCCCGAGTCATTGGCACGCCTGCCCCGTCATACACCGACCCGATCACAGTGCAAGGGGCATAACAGTAAAATAACGGCTATATACGACGCACAACCAACGCAGACAAACGCAAGAGGTTGGGACACATCTCAGGCACACTGAGCTATCTCGTAGTAGCGTGTCTAACTATCGTAACGTTGTTATGCACTACACTACGATTTGTAGACATAAAGTCAGGACGCAGTTATCTTACTGTGCACGTCGAAATAATCGATATAATGAGCATTATGACGTGTTTTATAGGATTCCATAGGAACAAGATGTCATGTTATTAGCGTTAAATATACCTATCAATATTTATTATACGAAAGCGTATAATGTATATAACACACAGTCGCAATATAACTTAATGGCATTGTAAAATGGAATGTCCAATTGGCCACGTTATAGTTTTTAGAGATATTCAAATAACATAATATGATAATAAGAGTTTTCCCATCAAAAAAGATTATTTGTGATAACTATACTAAATATATTAAATTCATATCGGACAAATTAACGATTGTCAAATTCAATATAATGAGTTGACATAAACAATAAAATGACTCTGGGACACTTGCATGCCTGAAAATAGGTATAGGAATTTAGGTACTTGAATGCAAAATAGTAGTCTGCTTAGAATTGATTAACTACATACATACATACATAACATAACATCACGCCCATAATCCCCGAAGGGGTAAACAGAGTCTAAGGGACAGCAGGCCTCTTTAACCACATTCAGCCAAAAATAAAACTGGGCTGGGTTAGATAGAAAATCGTGAAAAAGTAGTGACAAGTGGCTAGCTAAGCTAACCAACAAAACCCGATATACCATTAGTCACCTTTTACGACATGCCAGGCAAGAAACACAGTTGTCTCATTATTTTTAAGTCCCAGACCAACATAGGACAATGGGCTGGGTTAGATAGAAAATTGTGAAAAAGTAGTGACAAGTGGCTAGCTCGTCGCCTACATAATCACATACCCAAAACCTCATAATACCATTAGTCGCCTTTTACGACTTGCTAGGCAAGAAAAACAGTTGGCACATTCTTAAGTCCCTGACCAACATGCATTGATTAACTGCTGGCGAAAACTAGTACTAACTAATCTACAATACGAGTACGTATGAAATGTTGCCTGAGTGATGTAGAACTTGTCATTAAATATTCTGAGAGATGCCTACTTATTTAAGCAAGTCATATCATGTATTACAATAAAAAATAAATCTTACAAGGTTCCACACGCAATGACGAGTGTAATTTTGGTAGATTTGGTAGATCTTGGATATTTTATTTATCCCCAAAAACGAAGTGTTCGGTAAACAAATTATTTAAAACAATTAAAATTTACTATCGACTATCCAGCTATAGTTAGTTGCTTCCCTTCGTGTAAAATTTTCCAGAAAACCCAACACTCAATTCGCAAAGAATATTGCAGACCACTAGGCCAGACTGTCTGTTGTAGTGCCATCGATTTAAACATGAACCGGTATAGTAATAAATTGGCGACAGTTGGAAGTGTGACCGTATTAGCGGGAGGTGCGCAGCGTCCGCGCGGAGATCGCACACGCATCCGAATTGCAAATGGCCCCGGCAGGTAGGTGCCGCATAATATGAAATTCCGATTCTAAATGGGAAACTTGGGAAACTAGACACTAGTGGGAACATTCTCCGAATGCCCTGACTGAGGGTTGTTGGTAGGAGTAGCAGAAATAGCTTAGAAGGAGTAGCTTCACGTACGAGTCAGGATGACAATCCAAGTCACTGTTTTAACATCTGGATAAAAACAGTGGGGCAATAGGTAGATATAGGATTTTTAATTTAACTAACTAAAACTAAGATTGATTAGCTACAAGGCCATTTACGTTTATCTGGATTAAAATAGGCTATAAGGTACTTGGCATAGATTCACCTTAACCTCGAAACTTAGACTTTTTTTTGTTATACCTATAAGAATACTTGTTACTACCCTATGCGGTTCTTTTTTTTACTCAAGCTAGAGTCTTCATTTACTCTTAGAAGTAAAAAAACGGGCATTCCTTATCAGTCAATCTTTTGTCTATGCTAAAAATCGCATATTAAATTACGAAATAAAACTGTTCATGCTTTTGTATTTTGGATCAACAGTGAATTATGAATCTCGTGTCGGCTCTGTGCCTAAAATGTAACTATCATAGAATCCCTAGAAATCTATTCAGTTGATATTCCCCTATGCAATATTCAATCTAATACCAACAAGCTAACCGGGGATGTACCCGCAAGGAGCACAAAAGCCCTTTCAGCGCTTCGCAGTACCGTAGTATTCAGATAACGACCTTCCGCCACCTTTCGTTTCGCTTATCAGCGGTTGCGCGTACGCCATAACCATGTTGTTCTACGGTTGTTACGTAATCTGTAACGTTAAATAATAACCGATTGTGTCCAATTCGGCAAGGTGACTTCACTCCCGATGGCCTAACGCGCGATAAGGACCATTCCCGAATACAGGCGGTTTTTATTGTTCCCCGGCGAGTGGAACCGGTTTTACGGTCGGCCTTAGCGCCTAACCCGAAATATGGCGTTAACATTTTTCCTAAAATAGCTGTTGGTGGCGAAAATAATGGGGTACTTAACGATCCCTTTTTTGTTAGAACTCTACGAACAAATAATAATTAGATATAAATGTAAGTTCCATATCTATCCATACAACACTGATTACGATCAAAGAACAAAATTTATATTTATTACCAAGGATCTTTTTTTTCAGCTAGGTATTTGTAAAGTTTGTAATTAGACTAGAGGGTAAAAGAGAGAAGCCAAAAAAGTGAATCTGTGAACTGGTGATATTGACCCTTTTTAGACATCGATTTTGCAAAAATACCGAACACATTTTTATGAGTAAGTACATACTTTGAAGAGTGTAATCAATTCGATCTTCAATCCTTTCCACCTGTTGAACCATTTTCAGTATATCTTTAAGAAATAGATAGACAAAAGATGAAGTGATCTTCTGAGATCTAAGTTGTAACTTTTTGCAGGACACAATACGTTCTGTTAATCGCTAAATTTATATACACCTTCATACATGTTAAACCTGCTGCTTTATACATAGGCTGTCGCCTATATATGGCCTAAGATCTCAGTTCAAATAATAATAGTCAAGATATACAACAATGGGTGCCAAATCTATTAACTTTAACCGTCAACTCGCTTCGGCAATGAGGGCACTAATTTTCTGAACTGGCCCAACTTGGCGCCAAGCGATTGACTAAATCGAAAACGATTAGTCACGCTTACTATTGCCCCAATGGAACTTCTCGAAGCTAGACGTGTGTAACACGACAGTGCGGTACGTCGTGCAGTTGCGCTAACTCAGTGAACTCAGTCACTGCGCACCATATTCCAACTCACCTATTTAAATTGTGTTAGCGCACGGTGCACTACTGACAGGATTCAAAAAGTGTCGCGCATAGGATGTCAGGCTGGATTATGCTGCGCCGGACCATAGCATTAATTTTAGGCTAACTCATTGGTTCGGTATGGTGACCTGCGCCTGTGTCACTGTGTTAATGCAATGCTTTCGCCGGGTTATGGGTAAACTATTCGATACCCTACAGTGAAATTAATTGATCGATTGAGACTGTGACCAATTTTCGACTAATTTCATGCTATTTAAATTTTAGGTATGTTCAATAAGGATTAGTATTTTTATTATAAATGTAAATATATCTAACTAAAGGCAGTTGTAGGAACTTGTCATGGCACAAATATATCCTGGAATTGTGGTACTGATAGCGCGACAACATGTTTGAATGGGTGTTTCTGTCGGTTCATCGTCAAAAAAACATACATGAGACACACTTCATCTACCTATACTACGGATTTATCCGCACGTGCGATACATACACTTTTAATGGCGTAACTAGATCAATAGACAGATGTTATAAATAAAGATTAAATTTGCAGTAAATTTGATGTTTGTGACGATAGTGAAGAACGTACAGTGAATCATCAAACCAGCGCAAGGCCCATCATAGCAAATGATGACTAAAAGGCCCTTTCATGAGAAAATTGGATTTGTTTCGAGGTTTCATCTGAGGGGAACCCCAAGCGTGGGCCTGTAGCATTCGTTACCTCCTGTTATGTGGCCAGTGTTACCACTCCATTATGTGTGTAATCTGGTATTCTGAACTTGCATAGCAATCATATGGTCTGTTAACGTAGATAGGGGTACGTAGTGGAAGACGAAGGAAACGGGGCCGGATCTACTATATGGCTTTTTGGGCTTCAGCCCAGGGCCCCGTCGATTCAAGGGGTCCCCAGTTAAGTCATGTCAAAGTCAAAAATAGAGATAATGCGAAAAAAATCCACAATTTTAAATTAAATTAAACAGATCTTACGGTTTGCAACCCTGCGAATCCTGCGATTAATCAAACCTATTCAATTCATCTAATTCAAGCCTACGTTCAGGTTTCGGTACTTCGAACTGACAGTTAAAACGTTCGGCTGCCATTACATATTCATTCGATCTCGATCGAGCTCCGCAGTTTCCCTCTCAGGCTGTCTCTTTCTATCTTACTAGAATTATGTATATGTACCATTATTTATCATTTTTATTTAGTATTTTTAATTATTTATAACTAGTAGGATAGATAGAAACTGAGTTTTGGAGGAATGGAGCGGATCGTGATCCAGATTGAATTTGTTATGGCCCTCTACGGGTTATGGGGTACATACATCGATACATAGTAAACATGCAACGGGACTAGACTGAAAGTTACTTCTCTGCAACTTAACATAATAGAAGCGGAGATTTTGGTGAGATGTGGTGTCGGCGAGAGAGGTTTTATACTCCACTCCATTAATTCCACTGTTTCCGAATAATTACCCCTTTCATTTTAAACGTGTACAGTTCCCGGTGAATTTGTGTTACGCAATAAAAATTAACAAAGCCCAAGAGCACACGCTGCACGTCTCAGTGTCAGCTGTTTCTCGCACGGCCATCTCAATGTAGCGTGAAAGACAGCCAACCCAACTATTTGTCCATGTTCCGAATAAATTTACGTCAAACTTCGACTATAAAGAAGCATTGTAAGGTATTGAGATCTATTCTTCGATAACCTAACCTTAACAAAATTGAAAATTATCGTCAACCTCCGACAATTTATTCTCATTTCTCTTTTCCTGCTCGAGTCCAGGTGAAGCCTCAGCATCAGTTCAAGGTTACCATGTTCTTGCAATATAATTAAAGTAAGTTTCGTATCATAAAATTTTGTATCATAAAATTGTCGTATCAATAAAAGTCGTAAGTTAGAACCTTTTTCTTTTATTTAATGATAATAATCGTGTCGGTCGAGTTTACTACAATAAGGAGGTTAAAATATTAATCGAAGGAATAACAAATACCACGCGGACATAGTCGCGGACATCAGTTAGTAACAAATATCTTTTTCCTATCGGATGTTGCCCACTAAAACACAAACCACACTACAAACGTTGTTACACAAAAAGTAATTGCAGTCTGGATGCATCATTACAATGTTAAAACCCTATCAGCCCTACAATGTAAATACATCACCGTTTTGTGATCCTTATTTAACTCAGAGTTTATGAAATCTCCTAGAAATTCCATGACCTGGGCTGATTTTCCATGCTAGAATACACTTTTATGCAAAACAATATTTAAGATTCTATCCAACAAAAGAGACTCCAAATTGTCTTAACAGAAATGCTCAGGCCCAGCTTTATTTAAGCTTGCTTTAAATGCGTTGTGTTTTATTACGTTGTTATACCATGCCTACAGCACAACCTTTGTAATTTTGTTATCAATCACCTTATCGCCCAGGGATTGGTCCCTCAAATTAAAGAAATATGTCACGTAGATAGAAATATTTGAATTATTATTTAAATACACAAGCATGTTTTTTTACCTGACTGTTTACCCGATTGCATTAGCGACATTTTTCGTAATTATTTCGCCTAAATTTTCAAAACGGTATAACAAAAGATTCATAGTAATTTTGAAATAATAGCCTACAGCGAAAAAGCTATTTCGACCATTCATAAATTAGTTATACTTATGATATATGATCAGAAATGTATAACCTAACTAAAATAAAAGCAAATTCTGTAGTCATTTGGTTTAACATTATGCCGCCCACTTTTCGCCTCGTGATTTCATCGGCCAACTTGTTAGATGGCCCGCGCTCACTCGCGCCGCTGACGATGACAACACAAAACCGCCAGGATGTTACGTGATCATGAACTTTAAAAACCTCTAACGCTCGAAATCTTCTTATCACATCGCAATAAGAACCTCAATCCCACGAAAATTATCTTGGGTGAACGTGCTAATATTTTTTGTAGTACAAGTAAAGTACTCGCATAAAGTTATCAACGCGGGTTTTGCGAGCATCTGCCGAAACTGGGCTCTGATACCTACCGGTTGATAAAGAATTCCTCAGGCGAACAAACGCGTCTTGTAATTTGCCTACATATTGTACATGCTTGAATTATTGGTTTCTACTCTTTACTCCCTACGAAAAACTTTGTTCATTTACATGTTTCCAAATAGGAGCCATTGAAAACAGTTAAATTAAACAATCCTAACCAAAAGTTTCTTAAATTTAACATATGGTATCGAATAAATGCGCTTCTAACTATGACATTCACAAGGAGACCGAGTGCATACAAATGAGGTTCTATAGAAAAACTGGATTAAGGACCAGATCGTGAAAATCCAAGGTCATAAAATGCAACACTGTATCCAAAAATGCAACATCAACTTTGGATACAGATAAGTTTAGAATTCTTAAATCGCGAATAGCCCGTTTTATCTATCACAGTAATTTACGCTTATTTTATTAACAGAACACAGTCTTCTTTGGAGATATGAGAACCTCGACTTCATTATAATACTACCCACTATAACTAATATAACTTACAATCTCTGCGAGTACATTTCAATTACAAAATCTTAGAGGAATTTAGTGTTGTTTTGGTCCAATATCCAGATGTTAATATTTTTTACGAGAAACAGTTTAAAGTACGATACAAACAATTGTCGCGACCGGAATTCGAACGGCTAACTGTGTTTTACGTACCTCCAACTCCCGGGTGTTTCAAAGGACACTTGACAGTATAGAAGGTATTTTGATATCTTAATCAATTCCTTACTTCTTATATTAATATTGTATTGTTTTACTTGCTTGTACATTTGTACTAAGTTATTTTCCTTTGCCTTGTGAAGTAAAAAAACTGACTTCATTAGATTTTAAATTCAATTCAAGTCCAAGTTTAAATTATTTCATAGTATACGCTAAGCATTTATATTAGGTACGTACATAGCCTGTACATAGTTTGCTTCATGGGCAACTGAGAAATACAGAATATACATGACTTATTAATATATAGAATTAACTAAGTATGGTACAAAGCTTTTAAGTTGTTAGTTAAACAAAAAAAATCAATGAGTAGTCTTAATTCAATGTAGGACATAGCGAAATACAACGGACGATACACTGGCTAGAAACTATTTATTAAAACAAGGACAAAATATATTTTGTCCTTATTTCAATAAATTCCATTTCCACCATATATTCTATTTAGTATATTCTCTGATAAATAGGTTAAGTGTAGTATTTTACACGTAGATTCACTATTGACGTGCTAATGTGATTTTTTACTAATATCAGGTTTAGTAAAAGCAGTTAGCTATTGGCGTGCTAGTGTGAACTTATTGGTTTGGTAGGAGCAGAGAGCAGCTTCTCTGATGACAATAATGTTAGCGGCTGGCAGGAGGTCGCGGCGCTGCGCGGGCGCCGCTCGCGCGAGTTCACGGTCGCTCCGCGGGGGCAACTTCCCAGTAACCAATCATCTGCTAAACGCTCTGGCCGCACTCGTAACATGTGGATCCTCAACCTGAGGTTTACTACAAAAACTAATAGTTTATGACAAGCCAAAGCTACACATTGACCTTATATTTATCGTTAACGCCAGCCATATGCGATGCGATTTAAAATTAGTAATTACTTAACATGTACATTAATGCTGACATTCTTCTATTGATACTACTAGAATAAATAAATAAATATCCGACGACATCACGTACATTGATCTGACTCCGAGGTAAGTAGCTTAAGCACTTGTGTTACGGATATCATAATCAACAGTGGTATTTTAAAAATATACTTAAATATTGGATATTGACACCTAGATACAGAACAAACACAAGTTTTCATCACACGAATGTTTGTCGTGGGTGGGGATCGAACCCACAACTCTTGGCGCATGGGGCAGGGTCACTACCGAATAGGCCATCGAGCCAGTCAATCAGAATAGTTTGTGTAGTTTAAATCTGGTAAACTATTCTATTGTGCTTTAAGATAAAAAATCATTTTATCTAATGGAATCCGATGGAACACACCATTTGGAAGACCACTAGACTTTGAAAATCATAAGATACAGCTACTTTCCTTTCAAACGTGTACAGAGTTGAACTTGTTAATGTCATACATGAAGAAACATCCTTAGCTAGTTATTTTCATCACTTCTGTGAAGAGCCGGAAAACCGGTATCACAATGAAAAACATTATTTCCTCACTAGAGCTATTTCAAGTTGTACCTCTCACTTCGCAACAGGCTTTACGAGTGTTAATGGAATTTATTAAATTTCGATAGCAATTAAAGTATCAAAGAAGCGTGCTATTTTTTCCCACGATAGATGTTACAGACTGGCCGTTTATAATAGGTTACACTGCGTCATCCGCCTATGTGTGATTGGACTGCTCATACAGGCCATCACCCCACACATTCACACACGCATTCACGTATAAGCTTACGGATATAGTATAGTTATTTTGAACTCTAAATGTAAAGATTTAGAGAATGCTCACCTGTGAATATCACAGGTTTACGATATAATAGTAAACCAGACGCTAATTCTAAACAGATCAAAGAGAACATTGATTGAAATCCGTCTAGTTAAGCCGCATCTTATGAAAAATACGTAACTATCATTAATCATTGGGCTAACTAGTTAATCACATATTGAGATTAAAATTACATGTTTGTTGCGTTTATGAGTTTTTCTTTTATGCATAATAGATATTTAATTAAAAAACGGTAGGTAGTGGTAGTAGCCATTGGGCATTTAGTCGTCCTACACTAATGTGAGGGGTGTTGATTCAACTTCGCGAACATCATTTAGATTACTCACAATGTTGAACCATTAACGAGAACCCAATTTGTATAGAGTGTATAACCAAAGGAATCAGCTCGACAGGAATCCAAAAACTAGACGCCAATTCCCCAATATCCCGACTAGAATTAAAATATAGCTCCTTTCTTAATGATCTTGCAATTGAACGGCAGTATATCAGCGACCGCCGGCGACACCGGTCGGCGACTATTGGCTACAGCCGAAAACCGTAATCGGCGATGCTTGCTCAATCTCGCTCGTTTGAAAAAATATTACATTTTGGTTAACGGATGGTCTGCTTTTACTGTAAATTTAAATTAACAGACAAATAAATAAATGATAAAAATGTTATCTTATTAATTAAGTTTTTATCACAACTAGCTAGGGATTTTTATTAAAAAAAGATTTGTTTGTAACTAATGCTACTATCATGTTGTTGAAATAAAAAACATGGAAGTTACACACGTATCAGCACGCCCGCAATCTCCGACAGGATAAGAAGAGTCCAAGGTGAGAGTGCTCCTTGTGCTCCTTGGACTCTGCTCGAAAAGTGGTTACCATGAGATTTATTTTACCCACTTTTAGCCAAAGATAAAATTAAGCTGGGACAGATGAAAAATTTGAAGAAGTAGTTACAAGTACTTATATGTCGCATATACAATGGAACTATGGAAATTAATATATGGAATACCCACTTAATGTATAGCTGAATAAACTTGTAACAGCAATTTGTTCAAAGCAACACATGGCAATTGGGGATCACGTCGGCCTACGGGCAGCCACGCCCTGCCCTCGCCGGTGTTGCCAGCGTAAACTCACTATTTCCGCGAAATGTTCTCTTTTCACGGTCATCAGCGTTGATCGGCACGTCAAATGTCCTGATTCTGCATTTAGACTCAAAATGTTATAGTTTTTCGTAGCGTGCACTGCCAATTATGGTTTACAAGGCATGCAAAACGTGGCTTTACAAAAAATACTTGTTATAGAACCAATTTGCATCAAGATAAGTAACAATATTTAACTATTGCAGGAATATGTTGAATTTTAAAAGCGAATTGTAGCACGTTAATTCTTTCAAATACATGTATAACACACAGCAATATTTTGTTATTTTTGTAATCCCTTGTTGCCCGATGTCACATGCAAGGTCAGTCATTAAATTATTTCCGTGTGGATGCATTTATCATCCACGTGGAATTAATTTTATGATGGACCTCAATACGAACTATATTATTAATTGTGCGACTTATTTAGATGTTCACATTTACTATTAGACTTTACGAAAAGGAGAGGTTATAGAAATTGTTAGCAATATAATAACTAATCAGGCGCCGAACACGGCGCTATCTCCATCTCATACAAACTAAGCGTACAGATGTCCTTATGCGACCATTAACATGTGTAAAAACCAGACTATAGTTACCTACCTCTGAGTAGTCTTAATTTTGTACGTAGTGTCCATTTTCCCGTACTCTCGCCTCACCGCGTCATTTTCATTACTCTACCAATCATTATTTTTGCATCAGCGTCAGAATGTAATAATTACTAGAAATAAGAGTGATAGTCGACCGTTTTTGTTCATGCTGTCTATATTCGAGACGCAATATGTGTGAATATTAATCTAATCTTCGCGCATTTACCTTAGATATTAAAATATCTACTTAAATTAGATAAAAAAACTACTTTACTATCAATTTATATTCTCATTTACAAATTAAAAAGCAAATTAAGCCAATACTCCTTAAAAGACATTCTGGATGGTATATAATAAACTCATGTACCTACTCGGAATGGCAGTAACATGAGTTGCTGAGAAGAAGTGTTAGTAAAAGTAGCATTTAAAATAAAATTTAAAACATTTGTTCCTCTAAATGTCAAACTTGTAAAACTACAGCTACCTTTTTACATTGTTGTCTCAAGTTAAGTAGCTTATATCAGGACGAAGTGGTATTTCATTCATTTGCTATAAAATCAATAATGGCATCTGCATTAATGCTTCGTTTAAAACTATATAATTATACACATTCATGCAGTTGAAATGGATGTAAAGTTTATGACATAGATACTCAAAGCTCAAGGTATCAGTGTGTGGCGTGTGGTATCCAAGCATTTTCACGGACCACACAGCCACTTCATTATGTTAAACGTGACATACTTTCATGCCGTGGCACAGTACATTTGATCGATATCTCTCAATGTCAGGAAGACAAAAATCCTTGTCTCTATCGTCGCTTTATGTGGTACCCCTTTAGAATACCTTACCGACCGTGACATAAGCCCCACAGGCCCAAGGTCACGCCATGTGACGGCTCATGAAGAATTTATAGCTACTTGTTTCCGGCCCGTAGATATTTTAATATATCAACATTTAAAGAAGTGGGCAGTAAAGTTATTTTATCTATGCCCGGGTATTTCCATTCAAATCTTAAATTAGCCTATCTGAATTTATAAATCTTCGAATATATTTCTCGACGACATGAATACAATTTGAGTATGACGATAATGTCTATCTGATTTCTAATTAACATTATTGGAGGTTCTAGGTCCTGATGACTGTTACATCTATAATATATAGAAGAATTTATAATAGGTACTTACCTAAAATGAAGTAGGTATAAAATTATGCTTGGTTTTGTTATTGACTTTGATCCTGACCTGTGGAAATGAAGTGTTTATAGCTTGTGGTGCAGAGGTCAGTTATTCCCTCCATACTGGACAAATACTAGAGTCTATATATATATATAATCTTAATGGATACAAAATAACATTAAAAAGTAGCTACACAAATGTTAAAGGAAGACGAAAAAGGTAGATTGTAGTAGATACCTATCAAGTAATTTATTCATAGAAACGACAAACGTATGTAAAAGCAGATAAGAATACAATTACCGATTACGTAAGTGGACTAGCTTGTACTTGAACCCTTTTATTCGTAAATAAATTCAAATTAATCAAGGATCGGATCTCCGCTCTTGGTCTTTGTTCGCGACTTACAATTAAGACGTACGCTCGAAGGTAATCGCCGGCTGATATCCCCTATGGGCACCGCGGCTCAAATTGCGTGTCCAGACACGATGTCGTGCCAAAATGAATCCCAAGGCAAATTGGCCGCACATCACGCTACGAAAAGCGTAAAATAAAAGGAACATTAAGCGCGCAGGTACTTATTGATCGCGCAATCATCGGAGACAAACGTTTCGGGCCGTTCGCATTTCCCACGGGGCGGGTGCCGGCCGCCATTCCGGTTTTTGCCAACTTAAATGTTTGTTGTCAAATTAATCTGAAGTTATTTAGTATGCGCCACGAGACCAGTCGAGCGACTATTCATTCATAGCGGTTGGAATGCTAGACCGCTCGTGGCTCGACGGGTCCGACCTTCGCCGCCGCGCGCCTCCCGCCGCAAAAACTGCGGCTGCGCACATCGTGAGGCTCGCCCAGCTATGTGGCGGTACCGGCTCCCCTGCCAGCCCTTCCACAGGACACTCACTCCGGCATCGCCCTTTGTGTCTGCGTTCTCGACGCGAAAAACTTCGGCGCCTGCATTGTTCACGGGACTTCGTGCCGTAGTGCCGCTCGGTGGCTAGCGACAACACCCAGTCGATATCGGGTTCGCCCAATAGAGAAATTCAAATGTAACGGCAGCATGCGCACTCTACGGGGGTATTGCACTGGCTGGACCCATCGGCGGCCGGATAATGGAGTCGAGTGAAACGTGTGCCGGATAATTTTAACGGGCCACATATTATCAAACAGGATTCAAATAAATTAGTTACGAAAAAAAAAATATTATTAGTAATTTAAAGCATTCTAAGGCGGATAATCCGTTACTAATTGTGCCGAGGTGTCCTTTGCGTGAAAAAAGTAATTTGCATCGATCAAACGATCCATTCTGCTTTGATTAATAGCCAGGACGGATCAAATTTGAACGTATGTTATGTTACATGCGTAATTGAAAAATTTAAAAAATTCTGAATAACAATTAATTGTAAGTTTAAAATCGTGAATCAAGTAATGTGTTGTCTGTGCAGTTTTAATTAATTAGCCCTTACCAAATGTTACATGTACCCAAGCGTGTACTTATTTTTCAAAAGATAAGAGTCCTTCGTACATTTTCAGTGTCATTGACCGAATTCCTAATTAGTGTACGACTGTACCTGCTTTACTTTAGAAATGAGATCACTTTATGTAACTTCAGTTAGTTGTTTATCATCAGGGTCGCGGTATGTATGCCGTATATGTATGTATGTATGTCATGCTATAACAGTTTCTAAAGTTGTTCGTAGATACTTATGGTAAAACTACTACTTTAATAAAAATCAACATGCTATATTTAATGCCTGATAATAATCAGGTTTACTAGGATTTTGTGACTATCTTTGCTATGAGTAGTAACTAACTCTACTTTATGATAAGTACTATTTATAATTCATTAATTTATCTTATAAAAGCGTAATACTTAAAAGGTTATTCGAATTTCAACAGGATTATTATAAGTTAGGTGCTGATTACATCTGTAAGATTAAATAAAACATACTAAGAATTGAGAAGAGAGAAATTATCTTTGACGGTTAATTCTATTAATGGAGACAATCTGTTTATTAAATTGCCACCTACTCGACTTTATCTCTAATTGCTAATAACAATCCATTAGCTTCAGTCGGAACACCACGAGAAAGAGACTGAAGAGGAAACAAAAATATGATTAGAATAGTAAATGATCAATTAGGTGCCTACCGAAGAAAGAGCTAAAAAGTTTTGCACAATATCATAAACTTAAAAGATCCAATACTTCTTTCGATAGCGAAAAACTTGAAGGAAGAACTACTCCGAATGCATAATATGTAAGCCAAGAAACACATTTCGACTTTTCTCTTTTTATTAATGTAAGTATTTGGGTTCCTGTGTATAACCTAAAGGATAATAAGTAATGGTTTTAGTTAGTTAACAAATAGTTTAAGTAGGTTCTTAAAATGTTTCTGGGCGCGCTCACTACGCAAAGTTCTTGTTAAGGCCATGAAAAAGTCTGATGAAAAAGCGTGGAGGCGCAAAGCGCGGCGCCGGCCTCCGTCTGAAACCCATCGGCACCTCCTCGGTGACGTCACGTCGGACGCGCCGCCCGCGCCGATCAAGGACAGTAAACATTTGCAGGTCAACGCTCGACGCTGTCTCTAGCCGCGCGCACCGCTTCGCTCACCAGCCGGCCGCGGCCTGCGCTGCGGGCCTCACTCGGCCCTAAGGGGCCGCGCTAGTGTTCAACGCGCCTCCAACAGAGCAATCTTTGGTACTACAAAAAAGTATCCATGAATTATTGTGTGACAATTCGCTGAACCGCTAATAACACGTACGAATAAGTACCATTATCAGGGATTAGAAGACATGATAAAGATTCATATATCTACATACATCTGCTTTAAACTATATTGATAACTTCATAAAAAAGCTTCGCAAAGTGTGGAGATGGGCCCCGCCTGGGCCTAAAAATATATTGTATTGGCCCTCCCGGACCAAAGGCTGCGTACGCTCATGGCACCGTAAGCACTAGAATTATGATGAGTGTGTTTGATAACTTTAATAACAAGTACTTAGCTAATCTATATTTATAAAAATTAACCCCTATTTCTTCTGGTCATACTATAACTTGAGAACGGCTTTACCGATTTCGCTTATTATTTTTTAGTTATGTTTGTTATTACCAGGTGAAGGTTTTTATAAAAGAAAAAAATAAAAAAGTTGCGCAGAAAACAAAAAATGGGTATTGAAAATCCGAGAACGGGGCTTTAGGAAGGGCGCCGAGTCAGCTTTAACTTAATAATAATATATTCTACTTACGACGGCGACAAACAGGTGTAAACAATAGAGATTGCAATAGAGACTGCATTAAAAACTATAATTATATTTAGTTCGTCAGTTAGGTTAAACAAAAATACTAGACACATATTTTTCACTTTATCAAATTAACAAAAAATCACAAAGATAAAGAAAGGGGGCTTGCGACGTCACTATTTTACTTAGTAAAAATTGTACAAATGTGTGACGTCACGCGCAAATTGAATGCATTGTATCTTCTTCAATGTTTGTTTAACGAATAAATAAAAAAATACATGTTCAACATTTTTTTATAATCTAACTGACGGACTAAGCAGAGTTTTTTAGTCATCTTGCCTATTGTAGGCACCTACTGCCTATGTCACCGGAAAAATATGTTTAACTAAATAATTTTCAAAATCGAAAATGTAGTTAATATAAAAAAATATTTACCTGTTATATGTTTAGCCAGCTTTGATGTTGGACATACAGTTTACGTCCAAAAAAAAAATGTAAGCCCTGCTTCACAGAGTAGTTATATATAGTGTAGGTAATAGTTTATATTTACATATACGAAGTATAGTAACCCTTATGTATCGACAGGACATAAGAGAGACCAAAAAAAAAGAGCGACCTTGCAACGTTGGAAGACGAAAAGCTCAAAAGCAAAACATTTTATTAATATCTGATAATTCATTGCAAACAAGAATAAAGATATAATTTCCATAAACATAAACTGTAGAAAAAGACATTTCTGATAACAAAGCGATAACAGTATTGTCTTTTTCTAGAATAGTCTTGCAGACAAAAGCGTACTTACTAATAACTAAGCGATTACTTATGTTGGAATCATACAGTACTTTCTCGTATTTGGTACTCGACCAGAGTTTCGCACATATATCTTTAACTTAATGCACCAAGCTGCCATCTACGTCGAGGTGCTAAAACATTTCATAAGATATAAGTCAACGTTATCTCTTGCGCCGTAGAAGTACAATGTTTCGATATAACTGCACATAGGTGCAGTCTCAGGCACGTAGTTAGATTATCTTTTTCCATGACTAGTATAGTAGCTCGCGCATGAATTCTCACCCTTAAGTTCTTATCTTTACAAACATCGACAGCAAGACTAAAATTACACCGTTCATTCACTAGCTTCCCTAATAACATTGTCTAACATTTGAAATTTGACACAATAATTGCAACCATGGTTGTGTGTCATGTGTTTCAAATAATTTCAGCGTAAGCTTTTGCTCCAAGCAATTCAAAATTGATTTGGTCCCCACCCCCCCTATCCCCCTTGCGTACGCCCATCATTGCAACATTAATAGACTACTTAAAGGTAAGCAATTACCCATATACATCAGATTAAGCTTGATAAGCCTTCTAAGAATATCAAAATTACTCGCAAGAATTCTGGAATTCGAAATAAAATTTTATTCTCGTTGAAACATGGCAGCGGCACTTTTCTATTATAGTACTAATAGGCTGATCATCGTCGCTGAGCATGAAAAATGTAATTGATATACAAGCAAACATTATTGTCTAGCAGAGCAGCCCTCCGTAATGCGTGTCCGACACGCACTTAGAACGCACAAATTAGCTAAGATTATTCAATCTCGTTATTTATATCAAACGCCCAAAGAAAGGTCCAGTTATGCCCAAATTAAACAGGCAAGCAAATTTTAACTATTTTAATAAGCGTCATTCTAATGACGTAATTTGATGAGAATATTTTTTAGAAAAAAAAGCTGAACCTTTACATTATTTGTTTAGGTACTTTCATTAAGTAAACCAATTCGATACTTATACATATTAGGTATGTCGGCTCCGTCTAAGCCTTCGAATCCTTCGGAATCCCTCGCCCTTATTTATAAAGTACCGGCCACTTTACATTTAACGGAGAGGGAAGCTTTCGCTTGTATCTATCAACATTTGAACTTTGTTTCGGCAATATAATAATAATTCTAACAGAGCATCAAAGGAGTCCCTTCGCCATACGCATTCATTTGTAAGACACATTGTTCTTTTAACATATCAGTTACACAATTACTGATTGACCAAGGAATTATCCTATTTGTGTTTCAAAGAAAAAAACAGAAATCTCTTCCTCAGCGCCAGTGTTGTAGCTTATGTTTATCTTAGGTTGCATTCCATAAACACCAGCAAATTAACTATGTACCTACCTACAATATACTATTACGCCCGCAATTCCTTTAATTTAGGTTGGATGAAAGATTGTGTAAAAGTAATTATAAGTTACAAGCTCGTCATCATTAGTCTTCTTTAACGATATCCTAGGCAAGAAACACAGTTTGCTACACAATTTGTTTTATCCCAAACATAGGCTGTTCTCACGGACTAGGAAAAAAAGATGAACTCGGCACTGTCTGTCATACTACAGAGTGAAGCCATATTTATACATGTGTGCGTAAAATTCTTATGGATACCAGATATCAGAATTATTACTAACTTACCTGTGAAATGTGATTCCGTCGCACTTTTTTACTCTTAAGTAATAATTTTTGCGGCATTCCACCACACACGTCGGTATTTTGATAATTTGGTTAATTTTAAATACGATGTGACAAACTAAACAAAACTGACAGGAGCTGTCATCTGGAGCAATAATTTCTAATAGAAATTTTCTATGTGTGATGTAAGTGAAATGTCATTTGGAGCATCGGAAAGGCCCGACCGTGTAGCTAGTGGCGTGGAGTACTTCTTTTTTTCCTAGTCCGTGGCTGTTCTATATCCTTCCTCTATTCATACCTGTGTAGAAGCTGTTAGAAGACGACGCTAGATAACGCCAAATTTGTTCGAGTGCGCTCGGCGCAAGCGCATACTTATTGTTCATAGCTTCCCAGCGGCTCTTGTGACGGATGACTCTTTGTTTCATTACTAGCTTGCATAAATGCGTGCTCTCTGGAATGCATGTCGTCACGGATGTGTTTTAATTTTAGTTCGTTCAAATAAATTACAAATAAATCAAGTTTAATTATTAGGCACCTTCTTGTAATTATATGGCCGAGCATAGACAGAATACAAACTAAACATAGACATATTACAGGTAGAAGAAATAGTAACCATATTAATAGCATATTACGTCTACCCGTAATACATCAAAATCAATAAGTATAAGACACCGATGTTGTATCTGCTTACACATCAGAGGTATAAAAAATTTTTTTTTTAAATTAAGACTTAATATAAATACTATTTTGATAAATGTACATAAAAAGGTTTTATTAATTTGCATTAAAACTGCAAAGTTATATCAATCAATTTTCTACTTGTTGCTTTATTATAAACGAAAATAGGATGTATCTAATAATTATACCATTTTATATAATTATTTAATCATATATCTAATACAATTAAAGCACTAAAGGTATGGACACTTCTGCATTTATAAATTAATTATTATCAATAATGTAACCTAGAAATGCTATAAACGTGGTCATTGCAAAAGCACCCCAATCGTAATTACATTTTCTAAATTTTTTCATAGTAAAAACGCACTCGGGATTTGGGCGAATATGTTCCAAATAGATAATAAATAGATTTCCTAGGAAAGTTCATTGTTATAGCATAGAACAGAAACTGCGCAAACGATTCGTTTATGATGTAGGTACACAGTGGTCGTTTTATTGGATCAGCTGATTATAACTCGAGTCAGCAGTTAGCAATCAATACAACAGTTGTTACTTTTATTGCTCAAATATCCGGAGCACGATTGTGAAATTAAAAAGGAGCCACAGGCACAGTTTTCGTTGACATTCCTCATTAGATGGGTATGTACCTTCTTGTTGACTTAGCTACCTCGTTACTTAAGTGAGGAGACAATTAATGCATGATTTAGTAACGAATGCAACAATAATAAATTGGCTAGTATAAACATCGTAAAAGTTAGTATTTACTTGTATAAAATATGACAGACGTATTCAACATTCCACTAGCTAAACTTGAATTTATAAGAAAATTTAGCAGTGGGTAGATATTACTGACAAAAACGAATTGTTTTTGTTTAAATACTTGATTGCCATGGCTGTCCCTAGATCAACAACTCAATAAATAGCTCATTCCAGGTAATTGATTTAAAAAAGGCAGATACTTACCTGTATTTTGAGTCGAGAGTTGAGTTGTGAAGCCAGTGAACAACGACACGGATAGGGGTGACGGTACACAAAGCGCTTTCTATAAGTCGGTACCAGCATGAACTATTTGAAACGAGTGAGGAAAAGTTAATTTGTTCAGTATTATTAATTTATTATTAGTAGTAATTTATTAGAATACGGGGATAGTACACGGGTATATAGTTGGAGCTCCAACTATACCGTAAATATACATGTCATGTATCATAGATACAGCATTTTACGAAGTCTGCTTGCCTATGATATGATATAACTTAAACAGGTACAAGAATGGATCATGTCTGTCTACCTAAACGTAATGAGCGTAAGCAAATGCGAAGCATGTCGAAAATATACTTGTGATTCTTTGTACCTACCTTGAACCAATTATAATCCATCAATACGCATAGACGTCGCTCGCACTCATCCCATTCAAATCAATTGTGTAAATTAACAACAGGCTTTCCTCAATAACTGATGAAATGTAAAAACCGTATCACAATAAATTATGCCATTTTTATGATAACTCCAAATAGTCTAAATGTTTTTACTAACCTTAATGATAATGAGGGATATGTATGTTTGTATGTATTTCAATTTTTTTTTTAAGGACTACTATCCAATTTTTAAGACTTACCCTTTAGTTACAGTTCTAATTTCCACGAAGTGACCATCCTCATATAGTAAATGCTTGATTAAGCAGTAGACAGTTGCTGTAAGTGCTTTGCACTGTTATCAAAGCCGAAATGTAAAAATTTTCGATGGTGGTCCCCCGTAAGGCCTTATTTTTAGAAGTGCGCAGCCCTAGGTGGCCGGTTGCATTCCATTTAGCCGCGTTCCCTTACGCAGCCTCGTGGTTCCAAGAAAGACTGATGTCCCACTCGCACTAAGCGGGTTATTGCTATGTTTCGGAATTCTGTTCATTGTTTGCGCACAAGCTCATTTCAATACACGTAAGGAAACGCTAAGCTCGCATCCGGTCAAAGGTCTTGAGAAGTCACATTGGCATCCATTAGCCGGTTTTAGGCATGCCTGTTTGTTTTGATTTTTACTAAATTTCCATCGAAAACCGGTTGCAATTATTCTAATGTCACCTAAAGAACCCTTTTGCTGCAGGAAAAGATATCTGTATTTATTAAATGTATACCTTCAATGAAAGCCAATTTTAAATATCCTCTCTTTAAGAATCGTATTTTTCCAAATCGTACAATATAAAATAATACCTAATCGATAAATAATTATGTACTGACATGTGAGGTGATTTAGACATATTATCTTCTCCCGGCATGAAATCTAGCTTGTAAGAACATTGACATTCCACATCTATAATCATACAACCTCTTATCAATTCAACAGCGAATTTTTCGCCTTAGATAATAAAGGTACCGCTTTGAAGACTTAATAACCTAAGAGAATGCTTGTCGCCCATGAAACAAATGGAAAACTAAAAATGCGAAACAATAAAAGTAACGCCCTCATGTTCGCCAGTTCAATCCATGGAGGAAGCCGACCAGTCGGTGATTAATGGTGCGCGGTTATAGCGCACTTCCTGTGCTCTGCGCCCGGCCCTGCGCCTGCGCAGACCTCCGATTTGAATTAGCAAAAAACGACCGCAAAAGAGTTGATCGACACAAGACTCATAACCACAAGCGGTGCTTTATATGAACGTTGACATTAATAGAACTGTGAAATTATAATAACCTATTCTAACGACTGGGGCCGCACCGAAACCGATTGGTATGCAGTCGAAGACTAGTTTGGTGTGCACTTTTCCTGTACCTACACAGTAACAATGCAACTAACCATGAAGATAATCTATCTTTAACGCGGCGTAAATTGATCGGTTGATGAACGTTAGAAATTGAATGGTCGGTGGAGCAAGTCAATTAAATGTTCTTTTCTTGCTTCTCTTAAATCCGTGACGATGATAGGTATTCATCCTCCGCTCCGTCTGGTCGCTTTTATATCTTGTAGCGGACGTGGGATCGGTTGCTATGCCAAAACACAAAAATTACAGTCGCTCATTTTAGTGCTAACATAATGGTCCCATACATATTTATGTGCACTAACGACTCCACTCCTTGAAATGTTGCTTGGATATTTCCTAGGTTTTTTTTTTCATATAAAAATAATTAACTCGGTAATCCTATAATTATTCCTGTCAGATCCAACCGTATTTTAATTTCTATACAATTTACTTGTCCAAATCTCATTGTAATATCCCATTTCTAGTTCTTGGTCGGTAATTTATTGGGATTACTCTGGTAATTTTATGTTTCACTACACTAAAAACTAAAAGAATTTTTCTTTATGCCCTTATATTCATTTTGCGGTTTATGAGGGCATATAAAATATCTTAAGTTTTATTTCGCTTTAATTTTAATACACATAATAAATAAGTCTTCAGGTCCGTTAGTCTTTTAGTTAAAAACTAAAGCAATGTTCACGATATTTGTATTTTTAAACGATTCTCGCTTTTTACAACTAAAAGTTCCATATCGTAAAAAAAAGAATCCCTGCTTGATCTACCGTGTTAAAAACACACGCCTGACTGCTTTTTTGACATAAAATGGCGTGTATTTCAACAAGTACACAGTAGACCAGTACTTAGCTACACAAGAATAGGCGCTGGCACCCTATTTTAAACCTAACATTTAATCACGTCCGACGAACATTTAAAAAGTGTCCATGAATTAGATTGTGCACAGCAGACGTGTAAAAAGCATTTAAAGGTTTTTTGCCCCAAATTCTGTTACGACTGCCAGTTGCTTCTGATTTTCGGGTCAAAAACCGGAACCTTTATTTCAACGAAACACGAAACATTCTGTTCTTTTGATCATCGCATACGTCATAACCACATGTTAGTACCTACATACATATACTATGTGTATATATTGATAGGTTCTTGTGGTAAATAGACCAACAGCAGGTACCTTGGTACAGGAGGCGCTTTGGGATGGTGCCCCCCCCTATCATTTGTGACTAGAAATTAAGATAAGTCTACACAATTTCAAAGAAAAGCAGAGTACCTATTATTTACGTCGAAGTCCCCACGGAACGGAATGTCCTTTATACACCATACCTACCTATTCCCATTGGATAAGTAGATATTTTTATCTGGGTATTACTTTGCATACCCTCTGATATGTTCTTGGATGTATAAATTGATTTGTTATTTTCATTAATTACATGACAGCTCTATCGCTTGTGCTGATTCGAATGTGGGAGGTTATTATTATTAACAGGTAGGTTCAAATTTGGAAGCAAACCTTACCTACTTTTTAACCGACTTAAAAAAAAGGAGGAGATTCTCAATTCGACAGATTTTTTTTTAACTAGTTACCTACTTTGGAATCAGAGCAATGCAGTTATATTATGATGTATGACTGGCATTTATTTATATGATTTGTGTAAACACAATTTAATATAAGTACTTAAAAGAAAGATTTTCAATTCATGAATTCAGAATCGTTATTTTTCAGTTATAGTATAGTTGTAATTCAAGTAACAGTTTTATTCTTAGAAAAGTTTGTACAACTATTGCTTAATTGATTGGTTTATAAAAAATAATCGTTTAAAGCTCAAAAGAAATGTATAAATATTAAGAGTAGGTATAAAAATTACTGCATGTCGAAAATGTAATTAATAATAATGTTTTATAGGTTAGTGTTTAAACGGCGTAATCACTAATCACATAACATCCTCAAATCTATTTTCTCCTACAACTCGTGCTCAATTAGGACTGGCGTTGTTCACCATAGACGATACTTGCATAGGTACCTTTTTGACTCGCTAATCGGGCCAATACATACCGTAGACTGACATAGCGCTTTATAATAAAAAATATAATCTCGTCGTCTCGAGTAGGTACGATAAAGAGCATATGAAAATTAATGCTATATGTGTACCTATTTGCTACAATCAGACAAAAACGGTAAAAAAATTCAAATACGAAGTCTTCGGTACGAAAGTACCCTACCTACCTATGCAGAATATTTTTTTGCAAACCGTAGGTTAGTTATCTACCTACTAATAAATCTATGGTGCAGATTGATTGTCCGTTTCGTGGATCGATGGCTTGGGGAGATTATGATCCTACATATAGATCGCGGAACTTGTTAAAACTTATGTGAATATTTTACCTACGTAGCTTCGTAAAATAGGTAGGTACCCTATATAACGGAGTAGTTTACAAGGTAATATTTGTACAATAAATTTTTTATGATAACTTAAAGTATGATAAAACAAAAGTACCTATCAAGGAACTTTATGTATGTACTAATCCAGTACCTAAGTAAAAATAAAATAAGTTTGAATTTAAATTTTGTCCAGATTGATTCAGACTAATTTAAATCGATATTTCTTACTATAATCCTTATTACCTGTTCCATCTTAGGAATCCATCTTATTTTGTAAATACTATTTAGAAAAGGAAGGAAGAGCGTGTCTCACGCGAGCGAGCAAGAGGACACGTTATGTATTATTATTTCAACGTCGAATCGGGAGAAACCTGCGTGCGGGCCTCAACGGCCCCGCCCCGCCCTGCGCCCCGCCGATCATATGTTCGACGGCCGGGCGCGCGCCGACCGCTCACTGCGGCTCGGGCACTCGCTGTCGCAACACTCCGTCACGACGCACGCCGCTCGCCTCGCACGATCAGCTGTCGACATAAACACGTCGCCGACTACGCGTAGCGAGCCATCAATAAGCCGCAGTGCGGTGTGACATGGAGCTGCTGTGCGCGGAGCGTGTCAGCCCGGGGAGCGAGGGCGCGCTCCGGCCGGGCGCTGCGGCGCCGCGGGCCGCGCTGCCCGACCCGGTGCTGCTGCGCCGGCGCGTGCTGGACAACCTGCTGCGCACCGAGGAGCGCTACGCCGTCACTGCCAACTATTTCGGCACCGTCCAGACCGAGATCAATCCTCACATGCGCCGCCTCGTCGCCGAGTGGATGCTAGAGGTGAGCGCACCCGCGCATGCCGCACCCACACCACGCGCCGCACCACCCGCTGCCCGAACGCTCGCCATTTTGTCGCGTTTTCCGGCCACGTGTAGGTCCTCTTCGTCGTCGGCGACGTCGGTGGCCCCGGTATGCAATAGCCACCGTCCGCTGCCGACGCGACCCCCCCTCCAACAGTGACCCTTCGACCCCCACTGCTGAGTCATAACCTCGGTGATGATGTGATTCTTTGTGCCTCTAAGTGTTTTCTTAACGTGGTAAGTGTTCGGATGTTTTATAGTTGCCCATTGCAACATTGTTTACATGATCAGCTGATTACACATTCGCCAGTTAACGTGTTAGAATCTTATCAGAATTGGTGATTGCGATAACAGAAAGTGTAAAAATTAAGTAGAATGATTGTAACGATAATTTTAGCGAATCGTGATACACTTAGGTAGACTGGTGGCAGTAGGTATTCGTGCAGGTACTGGAACGAGGGGCCCCATGCGCGGGCGGCGCGGTCGCCGACCGATGTGACTCGCTCGTTCTATTTGAATAATCAGCTGATTTTGACACACACAGCTGACGCCGACCGGACGCGCACTATTATCTCGTGCTAATAGGCAGATATAATCGTTTAAATTATTGTCAACTAACGTACAACTGTCATTGTGTTACTAGTCGTTTGTACTCATACCACATGCAATTATAGTTTGATTTGAGTTCATGGATGTTGTTGAATATGTCAATTTCAATTTATATCTATGTGGGTGTGTAATGTGAATCGCAATGACATTTGTATAGAGGTTGGTAAGATGAGTCGGTGTATCTGTTTCGGGCGTGAGTTGGGCGAGGGAGATCAGCTGTGAAGCGGTGCCGGCGCGGTGCTGAGGCCCGGCCACGTGGAGCGGCCGGCAGTCGTGCGCGACTCGAGCGCGCTGACGTCACGCGCTGCGCCGGCCGCGCCGCCGGCGCATGCTCACTCTTGCGTTTTGCCGGCTCCTCGTGCCGGGGTACATCTAAACCAGTCACATACCACATTTCAGCACAAGCAGACCGAAACGCTCCTCTGCGGCTGCAAGGTCAATGACACCTTAAGACGTTAACTTTTATGTAGTTATGTACTTTACTTATACATAACCATTAAGCGCATTCAATTTAGTACACTAATGCCGTGTCTATGTACTAATTCATGTAAACTAATTTCGTTATTAGTAGCATTCATTGAAAAGCTACATTTAATAACTACATCGTGCTGTTAGTACCTACCTAACCTAAATTTACACGATTTTTGGCTCAGCGTGTTCATCAAAAATTACGAGAGCTCTAAATTACAATTTAATGAATGTTTAAGACCCTTAGACAACAAAATATTGATAAGAATCTATAGTCTAGTTAACTAGTAACACTACCGAACCGACTCCAATCATATTCACTGTATTTAATCAAAATCCATTGTTCTACGCAACACTCACATTCATTATCTCTTTAATAAGCTAGTTCGCAAAAAATACCAGTCCGTAATGAGCGTCTGTAAATTAGTATCGGAGACAAAAAAGCGAACACAAGATTACCCATAGAGACCGTGCCCGATCAGCTGACGTGAGACCGTGAGACAGTCAGCTGAGCACAAGTACGTCGCAGATGATTCCACGATGGCCGATATGAGCTGCATCCGCCGCGCGGTCGCGTTACACCGTGCGAAACTATGTGCTGAACAATCCAATTGCCGGCCGAGTCTCATGCCACTCTCCGCTTACTTTATTGCTGCACTCGAACATACCTACTTATCGTGGTTTAAAATTATCGCTACTTTCCACTTTACGATAACTAGGCAACAACATTGGATAAACTTTCGAGATTTTCAAAACTTCGAACGCTTTTCAAACTAAAAAGCCGTTTAACGTAAAATATTTACAAAATTGTTGTGCAACGAGTGGGAATTAGGGTCATTTCCGACGCTCAAATTAGCTACTTACGTAGTAACAATTCGTGCTGATAAGAAATGTAACTGCAGGAAAGCAATGCGCGTCGCATTTATCGCAATAAGCGTGTATTTCAATTTTATAAATGGGTTATCGGGAATTCCGAACGATAAACTCGAAGCCTGGGTGTGGCGTTACCGGATTGTAGTTTCCTAAGAAAGTTGAAGTTGCGTTTTTGCTAATTTGGGTAATTGTTGGCAGGTGTGCGAGGACAATAACTGTCAGGAGGAGGTGTTCCCGCTGGCGATATCGTACCTGGATCGTTTCCTGAGCACGTGCGCGGTGGGCAAAAGCCAGGTGCAGCTGTTGGGCACGGCGTGCCTGCTGCTAGCCTCCAAGCTGCGGGAGCCCAGCTCGCGCTGCCTGCCCGCCGAGCTGCTCATCTTCTACACTGCCAACAGCATCACACTCGCAGACCTTTGCGTAAGTACATTATTGACAGATCCATACCATCAATATCATTCGAAACAAATTATTTTCCAGCGTTTTTCTCACCATTGACATTGGCTTAATGCCCTTTTAACAAGTATAGCTACCATTGAGAATAGTATTTACCATTAGTAGTCGTATGATAAAACATCTTTGGTTATCACGATATGAATGCATTGAATCTAGCCAACTCGGTTACGCGTCTGTAACAATACAAAATCGAGAAATCTGTAAAGTAGACCTAATAATACAGGCGTTAGTGTGTAACAATAGGTTTAAGTATTCATCTAGATTTGCGGACTGCATAACTAGACAGCTGCTCCGGATACTGCCGGATAATAAGAAGATTTAATGAACTTTCTTCGCGCAAGCGAACAGCTGATATCATTAAGCATGCTGTTTCTTGCGGCCTCTTTTTGCATCGTGCATGCGCATGCACCCAGTTGCACAGCCGACTCTAGACGCTTTCGTATCGTTTACTCGGCTGATTTCTAAATCATTCGCTATTTGAACATCCGTGAGAGATTGGAATTTAAGATTTACGATGGTAAATTAATTAATTTTACAGATATAGCAATGGGTTTAACGGTATGATTTAAGTCTTGTTTTGATATCTCCAATCAACCATTTCAACTGGATGTTTCTTAACATTAGCAACATTAACAATGAACACTGACATCATTATTATATGAAAACTTCTGTCTGAAGTCTATTCTGTCTATAGAATAAGGACATGTATTCTTGAATGTTAAATAGAAGACGTTTGGAAAATACATTAACAAACTCGTGGTCCACGTAGATACAACGACACATCATATAAATAAACTTGAGACTAAAATAAACAGGAACAGTTCTAATTATAAATTCTAAATTTTATTTCGTAATTTTTTTGTATCACAGAGCATTTTAAAGGCCTTTTTACACATTAAAGAAAAATAATAATTTTGAAAGACCAACTATGTTTTGATATGGTACCTTATTTGGATTTCGTCCAGATCGACGGTTTACCTCTCGCAACTAACCCGACCAGATCGAAACGGAATTACTTTTTATTTCAAATGAAATTAAGTCACCATAATAAATCTTCGTTCACATTTTGTTACTATTTACTTCGTTAATAAAATGACAAATTTGACCAATCCCGCATATCGCCGAAAGGTCCCACATGACTTATCCGTATCCTCAAAATGGAAGCGCGATAAGGTGACCTCAACTTTTGCGGTGTAGGTGTAGTTCATCGTGCCAAGAAATAGTGTTTCGAATTGGCTCATCAGTTTCCATAATGTATTTAAATAGGTATTTGCATTTAGCTGATACGTAATGTGTGCAGCAACCCGCCGGGGCCCCGCTGCGGCCGCCCGTAGATAAAATAAGTGCACATCTCGTACGTTGTGCTAACGTGCACCGCGACCTGTTTGTGCGCTAGCGAGTGCATTCCGCGCCGTGCACTTGTGTACTCGCACGTTAGTTACACCTAATGAAATGACGCTGCCACTTTATCGGTGACATTTTCCACGGTAACGATTAACAGAACTGGGGCGCACATTTCAAACTTGGGGTCTACTTTCTCTCGGTGCTATCTTTACTATCAACTTAGTTTTATAATAAGTTTTATAATATAATTATCATTTTGAAACAATCGTAGTTAGGTGACCAAACTATGATACTGGATATCATAATACATAAGAGTTTTTGCCTTTAGTGTACGTCTATGAATGAATAATCATCACTTATTATAATTTAGGAATACTTACTAAAACATAAACATGTATAAGATGTGTATGATCAGTGTTCATTATTCGGCTATACGCACATATAGCAGTTCACGTTCGTATAGCCGGGCTGGCGATCGGCCGGCAAGGAATGCGGCAGGCCGCTCCGGCTGGAGACTACCCCGCGGACAGTGTCCCCTAACGAGCCGCCACTCGACAGGCTTCTCGGAAGAACCGCCGAACGAGGCCCGCGTTTCAATCAGACCAATTACAGACGAAGCACGCCGCTTATTTTTTCTCACGCCGAGCCGCCCGCGACGCCCGCGCCGCACCGCCCGCGCCCGCGCCGACACCACGCCAATAAATAAGATCGCACGTTCGATTTTTTCAACTATTATTTTACACATCGACTTTTTATACGGTGGTTTGTCGTGAGCAATGCGCTCTGATCTTATATCCGATACCCAGATATTTGTAATAATTACTGAGTTAAAATTTATTTTATTGTAGGCATTGTTTCGCGATGATATAAGTATACAGTCCACCAAAAAAACAATAATATAATACACGTCAAAAACGTAAATGACACGTCTTTCCAAATACTTTAAAAATATATATTAATAATAACTTTATCCAAAAGTACATCGGCCAAATTATATTAACTATGAATTATATTTAAAACAGGAAACGTTCATGTTCCCAAATTACATTAAGCTACGAAGTGTTAATCATAAAAGTGAGTCAGTGTTTAAAATAACGAAGCCATACGTTTCGTAGCATCTTCGTAGCGCTACGACTACGAGACACGTAAAGGCCGCTCTACCGTCTTGCTCATGTTCATTGGTCATACAATTGAATTATTCTAGAAGTATTCTACTGGAGTAACTTTTAAGTATTATTTTTAAACATCTTTCATTTATTCTTAATATGTATATGTATGAACAGGTGGCATATCGTAACGGCATCGTCACACTTGTTGCATACTCAAATTATGCTCATCTATAATCGTTCAACCAAGTGCATCGAGTATTAATGCTTTCTAGTCGGCTTGAACACCATTAGGTTTTTATGGAAATCAGTCCGATCGCTGCACTATTTCGCTTGCCAATAATATTAATCATTACTCGATATTGCATCGACAAGTAACGGAAGTAATTATGTTAATAATGGGTAATAAAGCTAACAAATTAGCTTCTTATACATTTAGATTACATGGAAATGTACCTTATTTCTCTAGATTCGTATCTGAATACAAACAGAATGTGTATACCTAACATAACATCAACTATATATTTTACACTATCAATAGAATCGCACTAGTCCGAATCTACGGTATAACGTTTACGTTTTTATAGTAAAAAAGTGAAATGTAGATAATATAAATATTCCTGTTCCTTTCGGCGTATACAATGATACATACAGGCGTTTACAATCGGGCTAGATCACTATTCCAGAAATAAGCCTAAGATGCAAAGTAGTCTCAGATACCTACTGAAGTCTTACCAAGTTGAGTATGTGGGCATGTATGTGTGTGACGTGAAGAAGGATCACAGCGAGCGATCCGATCGGCGCGGCGGGGCCAGCCGCGCAGCTAGAGCAAAAAGAGGCTTCGTCGGCATCCGAGGCACAATGCGGGGTTCCCGCGCTCGCTGCGCCCGCGCCGCCCCGCCCGCGCCCATAAAACCGCGCGCGTTCTCACATCCACACCACCGCCGTAAACGTTTATTATAATTGAAGCATAAGTTTACGAGCCGCGGTGCCAGTTTGACAAAAGAGAAAATTCAATATCGCGGCTACAGCTCACTCTTATGTTTAATGAGAGGCCGCGTCTGTACGCCCGACAAATTTCATTACATCTCGCGAATGATATTTAATGTGCCATTTCGTATTTATCATTCGAATTATTATTCGGATCTTGCACTTTATTCTGTATTAAATATTTTCTGCGGAACCCTATTAACGATTGAATGTATATTCTATTTTCATGAATGGTATGTAAACTTCATATTGTATGTAGAGTTGTATGTGACCCGTTTTTATATTTCTCGGCCAGTAGCGATAAGTGTATGAGGTTATAGGCTAGCAAAAGTATTAATTAAGAATTGCCCTAGAGTCCTGATTAATTTCCAGCATGACGTGTAGTGAATTTCAAGAATAACTGGACCAGACTAGACCATATTAAATACAAATACCTAAGTATGTCGTCATAGACCTTTAAACTATAATATTGACGGCCGTTAAATTTGATAATGTTTCAAACTGAGGCTTATCGTGCAAAGTTCTATTAATGTTATCTATGCTTAACATTTTGTGATTCACATTCACACGATAGAAAACGTACGTGGTTGGTTTAACCATAAATCCTATCCGCTAAAGGGAATGGAGTGTATAGTTTACAATAGGGAATGAGCATATTAGCACGGGCGGCGTGCTTGTTTGCCGATCTCACGGCACGAGCGGGCGCATCCGCCCTTGGTCTCGCTCACATCCCTTATTTTATAATATTATACAGCAACGTAACTTTTCGTGGCCACTTGCCACGAACAATGGAACCTGTAGCAATCGCATAGCACGTAGCCATGGCCTCCGCGGAAGTGGATTATTCGATTAACCAATCCCAGAGCTCAGTGACGAACGCAGACATAGCTTTTACTACAGAAATAGTATATGAAATAAAACTAGTCAAGCCGTCGAGACTTTCTATATTTACCTAAACATACCAGTTTTATCAAATTACCTATCTATGATATAGATTCTGCATTTCATTTAAGCACCTAGACTTGAGCATAAACTCTAGAATAAATTAAAAAATAAATACGTCTGTTAAACAGCAAACAGCATACTGCGTATATTAACATGAACACAGTTTATTTTATTCCTTCGCATAATCATTGGAGAATTCGCTACTTAAAGTACCACCGAGGATAATAAAACTCAACTGGTACGTATCAGTCGGGCGAGCCGCCTATGCGGGCGGCGACCGTGAGGGAAGAAAAAAATTAAAATTTTGTGGTCAGCAGCGTCGCGATGTGGAGCGCGACCGCTGCGCCGGCGCCGCCGATGCCTATCGCGCCCGCACGCTGCGCGCTGTTCGGTACAGGCTCGCCATAGCCTTCTCTATCCAACTATCAACGAACTATGGCATCCGCCCCTATACCAACTTACCGCTGCGTATTATACTATAAATTTACTATCAATATAAAAAATTGCATTTTCTTACGTAAGTGCTATGATATTTTGCATGCTGCACACGTTTAGCACGTTCCAACGTTTTAGTATTCAACGCTCCCTAGTTAGGCTTCCGATTGATAAGTATCAGATCTATAAAGAAAAATCCGTCTAGTTCTCTGCTATTATTAGAAGGCTGAATAAGAATTGCATTGTAAGTAGAGCTTGGGCGGCTCCGAGCCATTGTAGCCAAGCTAATCTAAGTCTCGTTTCTCGACTCTGCGCTCGGTATTAACGACCGGCTGGCCGGTTATGCGTGTTCTTATCCGCATCTGGAAAATTCCGAAGTTGTTTAGTCTCAGAAGCGTAGTGGCCACGCGACACCGAGCTCATTGTTTGATTCTAACAGCGGCGCAGTCACACCGTTGACCGTTCGATGAAATTGGATAAAGCATGGGAACCGAGCGTGGAATTCAGCGTGTGTGTCGCGCGCAGCGAGGGCTGTTTGCATAGCTCACTTTATTGGCTGTAACGTGGCTCGATAACTGCTGGGCCGCGCTCGCTGCCAGCCGCCGAACCAGGCCTCTTCTAATGAACACACGCCTGTAAATTTACGAGCTACATTCCATTCGTCTCGAATTCTACATATACACATCTGAGTGCACTGGACATGTCGTGAGGTCAGCTGATAGGGGTACACGCATGTGGGATGATGTCATACATATCATGCATACTGAATTAACAACCTAACAGACCAGATAAGTGTGGACACATCCGTCTGGCTCGGGTGTAGCGGCATCTGTGGTGAATGCTTTATGAGCGCATTGTTTCGCATATTCCGAACGGCCCGGACTTCGCCGTCTGAAAGGCAGTCTTCAATTCGCGGTTGACCCGCATACCACCAACACAGTTAACAGCCTTTGTTGTTCAATGCCTATCTATGCACATACTTAATAGCATCCGAGAAACAACTGCATTGTTTAATTTTATGACGATTTGATAAATTAAATCAACATGCAAGGCAGTGTTGACGCTACAATGTAACGTCTCTGACTGACACGCGGAGTTCTTTCGACTCCAGCGATGAGACTCCATTCATTCACAAGCGCTCGCAGCAGACAACCGATACGGCCTAAGCACAAGCCTTTGCCGAACGACATCGGACTCTAATTCCTCGATATGAGATATAAAGCCGTGTGGGCGGGATGGTGACGGGCGCGTCGCCGCCGACCCCGCGATTGAGTTAAGTAAACATGAGTATTATCTGTCAACGGACATGCACCGCTTACGTGTAAGTGTGTATGTGTATATTCAATAATCAAGTTATTCATAAAATTAACCGCCGATATCAGATACAGTTACGTATTCCTTAAGTTCATAATAATGTTAATTAATTTAATCTAGGTCAGCTTTATTTGTAAATGTCAACAGAAAAACAAAGTGATAACTTGCAAAAGTTTTGCGAATGTTGTCTTTTGTTTAAATACTGTTACAGTTGACTTGCTTTTAGGCAATTATAATGCGTAGAATCCTTTCATTAGAACTATGCGTAATGGAATGTAGACCATTGTTGCAACAAAAGAAACTTCCCTGGGAATACAACTAAGTATGGTGTGTTGTAAATAATTTGTACGTTTGATTGCACAACAATTGTGTGGGTTCTGCCTACGCGCCGTTCCGGGAAGTGGGGCGAAACTCGGCATGTTTACGATTATAGGACGGATGTGCCGGCAGGAATGCCACTTTATTGTCCTGCCAACTTAACACTTTCTTTAACTAACTATAATCTCTTCTTCTTTTTACGCGTTTTTCGTTATATTTTTACAATGACGAGCAAAAGAAAATTCTATATAACACAAACATTTGATTGCATCAGCTTCATAGCAGCACCAAACTATAATCACATATTATATTTACCGACTCGAACTGAAATGCAATATCATTTCATAAATATTAAAACTATCACAGCTTGCGTCCATCGATATGTGTGGCTGGATTATTACTTTTCATGAACTGTTACTCGCATAGAATGTCTCATTTGTTCAATGTTTTATTACGCTTTCTCCACCCAAGATCGCCAGTTGATGAAGCTCATCGACAGATAATATTATTGCGCTTAAGTGTGTCGTCTAAGCTGCCTGTTTGTCGACAGAGCTGGGAGTTGCTGGTGCTATCGAAGCTGAAGTGGGACGTGGCCGGGGTGACGGCGCACGACTTCCTGCCACTGCTGCTGTCGCGGCTGCCGCTGCGGGGGGTCGTCAACACCGAGATGGTGCAGAGGCACGCGCAAACCTTCATCGCGCTCGCCGCCAGAGGTAAGCAGCTTTGAACCATCTCGTTTCTGAGCCATGGCCAATGACATAGCTCAAATGACATGGCTGAAGCCATAGCCATCAGTTGACCATCAACAGAACAGTAGCACGGGACTTATAGGAAGATGATGAGCCATTAGTTGAACATTGCTCGCTCTGGCTTGCAACGACGTCAATATCATAATAATGTGTCGCCACACCATTTTCACCACTGCAATTTATCGTGATTGCAATGGCATTTGATCAATACATCTATTATCATGCTTTGTTCTTAAGGTCACCATTACCATGATTCTTAGAATTTTCACTTACTAAGTCTCATGAATTCATTTCATTATCCAGATTTTAATTAGGTATACCAATCGTTACTGTCGTATGTTTATAGGCTTCCTTTGTTCTCGTAATCAACAGCCAATATACATAGTTCGTATTTAAATAGGATACTAACTAAGATATATAAACTGTGTTCTAAACACCGCCAGGGTTTTATACATACCTAATAGTAGGTTATTCCATAATACGAACTTATCACATTGCGCGGACCGGTATTTTTATCCAAAAGAATAATATTTACAAACATATGAAATATTAAATTGGTTAAATAATTGAAGACACATAAAAGTACACATATTAAAATAAATGAGTATCGCGCCGTTGTTTGCGGCGGCAGACGGTAATTAGCATCTAGATACCGCGTCACAACACGACGTCTATTCGCGCCGGGCCTCCTTTCACGCTCCTCCCCATCACAATGTCACTGAACTATTAAGTTTTAACCTCCCTAAACTAACATACATAATGCATGGATGTGGCATCGTGTACATTATAAAACTGATGTACAATTTCAATAGTTCTCTTATAAAGATATTGTAAAAGTAGATTTGATCCAACGGTCAAATTGGTTTAACCGTCATGAACCCACTGATCGAGAAATGTAAATGTAATTATTAAATTATTTATATTTTAGTGCAACTAAAATTAGCTTAGGCATGCTATCTTATAAAGTGGAGGCGGTTGATAAAGTCAGTGTTTTATAAATGACATTAGTTAAATTATGATACATTGTTGCTTGTAGCCTTGATAACATTATGAAGCGTGAAGGATATTTATTTAAAAAATCGCGTGACTAAATTAATGATTTCCATATGATTTTTTTATACTTACAAAAGTATACAGATCGCTGTAAAAAGGTCGTCACAATTTATGACGCTGATGAATTATTAAATGGATTATTTTAAGCGAAACGATTTAAGTAATTAATTGCTCATGTAATAATAATTAATTTGTCTCGGGTTCGCTTGCGTGCACCTAAAAATAAAGATTTTTTTAAATTCGTATCGTTAAGTTAACAATACTGTAATTTACCTCCTATTTGATATAATCAAGTATTGAGCACTTCGTTGGAATACCTATTAAAGCGATATTATATTCAACAATGCCCATTTACTCGGTCTGGTTAAAAAGTTAACGCACTTCGGGCGGGATATTTCGCGGAACCGCAAGTGCGTCGTAGCTGCACCGAGATGAGAATAGGTTTGTTTACAAGGAGGGTAGAGTGCGCGAGGGCTAGGGCTGTGTGTGTCCGGGCCTGCGCCGGCGGCGGCGCCTCCCACGCCGCTCGCCCGAGCACATTCCAGCACGCCTCGGGACTCCCCCGCGCGCCCCGCGCCGCCTCTCGGCCCCCCGCAACCCTCATGGGATCATATGTTTTTGTGCAACGGTTTTTGTTGTTCGCCGCCGCCTGTCTTGTTGTTTTTTGTCGAAGAAGTTCACGCTCCATCTCTTTTCACTTGCTCGGATATCATCTCCGAATCGGACGCACTTGTCCGGTCTCCTTCGTCCGAACAGATAACTTATTATGAATACAAGCTCACCTAATTGAATTATGAAATGCCAATCAGGTTTTTCAATCTGACGGCATATAAATAGATCGCAAACGACTACCCTAAAGCGGCGAGCTCGTAGACTACGTTTCGCGGCGTCGAGAGAGCCCGCATTATGTATCATTATTCGAATGGCACAATTTACTCTGGAATCATAACTCGTGGGGATATTAAATTTGTAATGGGTTATTTTAAAGCTGACATGTCTCGCAGGGTCTACCGATGGAGATAAATTATATATTTTTTTAATAAAAAGTTTTATTGTCGCTTCGCCCGCCGCCAGTCAGCTCGCCTGTGGGTAGGTGAGGCACCGCTCGCTAAATTAACAGAACGAACCGAGGCCGGCGGTTTCACACGAGTCGTTTGCTGATATTGTGGAGTGGATGACGATGCGGTGGCGACATTGCGTGAGGACAGGTATCTTATCTCGGGCGGGCGTTTTCACATGTGAGCGATTATGGCGTGTGTCGCTAGTCGCGGGGGCCGGCGCGGGTGTTTGTTCCGGTGAGCCGCGGCTGCCGCATGCACGTACTGCGCGCGGCCTCGCGAGAGCGTTCACCTCGCGAATAGACGCGCAGCTACGGCCGCGCCGGTACGCCCGCCCGTATCGCCGACGTCTATTACCGCATCTACTCCATGTTCAAGGGCAATAAAGCCATTATGTCACCGCCGATGAGCACACCATCCAGGGCTAAGGCATTCAAGACGCGTAAGCGTTCAAACGGACGCTGCTACGGACGGACCGCTATCGCACACGTAGGACTGACTGGAGCTGATTAGCCAGATATGGTATGAAAGTAAAGTGTGTAAGGATAGTAATTATAGTAAATAAAGTTGGTAGATATATGGCTTGTTTAATGACAAGGAGAATCATTAAAGATATAGAAACAAACTAGAATTAGCCTATTTCGAATATAAGAAAAAATTCTCCGTGGAAAATATAAATGATAATCCATATTCATTGATGACTTACAAAGTTTATTACAAAGTAGCTTTTGGGGGGTTGTATGTAATCTTCCTCATTCCGTAATGCCAGACTACACCAGGACCCTCGACTGGCTTAGATCATCATTGGGTGATTAGTAAAAATAGTCTTTCGCGCGCGTGTCTTGTCTTCTTGTCCATGCTCATAACATAATAACAGTCGAAGTTACGTGTTTTGACAAGAAAACAAATAAATGAACGCGGAAAGCGCTTAAAGTAACAATCGCCCCGGTAACGGCCAAGCCCGCCGCCGGGCGGCAGGCCCGCCGCCCTGCCTTCGCTTGATTAACATCAGATTATGCAAATGCTTCGAGTGAGCGGCCGCTCTCGTTGTTTCATCTCATTCTTTTTACTCGTTCCCTCTGCCCGTACCCTTTATCTCGGGTATGCCGACATGCAAATAAAAAAAATAAAAAAATATCTTTTAAATGAGCTGAAAGAGTGTTCGATATCCATACGTTGGCCAGTATAATGGAGTCTACTTAGTGATGAATGGAGGGCCCTTGAAGGCTTCACTCGCTTTGTGAGTCCTCATGTCTGTTGGGCATTTGTGGTTTACACGGCCTTTCGGTAATTATTCTTGTAATAGCGTGGGAACACCGTGTACCTTTTGCAAAGTTCATTTGTCTTGGATTATTTATTGCAACTTAACAAACATGTATGATTGAATATTAGGTATCAGTATTCTAGGTATTAATGGTATGGTTATCGGCAAGGCCAGAAGCTGATTTTCCTGCTTATTTGTAGCATTATTAATACAATTTTATTCAATTCCCTGTTTAAAGGATAAATTTCAATCATGCCATAATAGTATAAGGGACGGTAACACAAATACATGCAAAATTAAAATTGTGATTAGATATTAATGTTTTACGTAAAAAGTGCGGTTATCGGCAAGGTCAGCTTGGAACAGCTGATTTTCCTGCTTATTCATCAAGTTTTTAATAAAATGTCAGTTTCATGATTAAAAACACACGGTAGAATGTTATTCTTGATTAACTTGAGATAAATAATTCAAATGTCGTCTGTTATAGATAATTAACTACCTACCCCATTATCCTAAAGAATGGCGGGAATTAATCACAAATCGATGAGTTTTTAATTTCGCGATAGATATTTGTTCTAGATTTTTCATTCAAGGATACCGTCTGTTTGATATTTTAGCAAGGTATCCAGTTACCTTTATTTGAGTATCATAAAAAGCTTTATTATGTTGAAAACAAATTATCTTTTAAAACATGAGAGACAGGCCCAAATTGGCTCATGGTAGGTACGGCTGCATACATACACATAATGGTTTCGCCAAAGTAAGTCCGTGAGAAATATTCGAGTGAATCGGGCGCGCGGGCGCGGGCGCGGGCCGTGGAATGCGGTCGTGAGGGCGGCTGCCGGCTCCTTTGAGGCTAAACTCTCCCGAGAGGGACTGACAACCTGCGTGAGGGAGAAAGCAACATTTCTTTACCGGATGTGCCTCTCCTCTAATATCTACGTAGCGCGTTAACGTGTTGACACTCCCTACGAATGATTTATTGAATTTATGCTCTATAGATCCGAGTTGTAGCACTTAGTTGTTGTGTTGTTGTAGTAGTTGAAATCTGAATAGAGTTGTTACTTAAACTCTAAAGTAAGTATCGACGTCGACAGTAAAACGTTGTGCTATCTGTCTTAGTTATTTCATGTTTACTGTGATAATAAAGGATATTTATTAAAAGGCAGATAAACGTAGGTATATGTAGCTTCAAAACAAAAAACCCAAGGGTCTGGATAAGGCTGCTTTCGGGGTAACTGACGGAGGTATGGTCTCAAAGAGGATTATTACTAATTCTAAGACAGTAATCTAACAATGCTTCATCCCGATTGTGCGCTACCAGTATACATTCTGTTCTGATCCTAGATTTAGCGAACTTGACTAAGTATTACATTAAAACTTATTTATAAAATAAAGTTACGTATCCTATGTGTCTTCATGGTGTCATGCCGCACTTGTACATTCTGGAAGAACCAGAGGCACATGCTCCGATTTCTGCCAACCGACATTCCTCGCACGTGAAGCGCGCGTGTTTCACCAAACTGTCACTATTAGATGCATTCGTATTATGTTAATTAACATCGCTTTTGTGGTTGTTGCAGATTACCAGTTCACCCTGTACTCGGCGAGCACGCTAGCAGCGTGCAGCATCGCTGCGGCGCTGCGGGGGCTGGGGCTCGACGGGCATCTCCCGAGGCTCCACGACCTCACCCGCATTGATTTGGTAACTAGCTCTTTGTACCCTTTTAAACGTTCTACGTAGATATATATTTTCCGGAAATCCATTAGGTATTATTGCAATATTTGTATCTACTTAAGGATCCTAATGCAATGCAAGAATAGCGAATTGATTTGAGTTTTCTTGTATATTTTTACTTCAGTTACTTTAGTATGTACTTGTATTCTGACGCTTTTGAGGTATTTTCTATTATACAGATAACTATAAGTATACATAGGTACAATATACATTGTCAGATATCCATATAAAAGCGCACTATTTTGTAAACAAGTCCTAAATTGCAGTGAAACTTATCATGTACGTTTGTTGTAACAGGACTGCCTGCAAACGTGTCTCGAACAGATAGAAGTGATGGTGGACAACATGATCGAAGAGAGGGCCATCGCAGTCCCAAACGGGCAGAGCAGGGAGGCCGGGTGGACGCCGCCTCCCGCGCAGGACAAGGCGCACACTAGCGCCGCCACCCCCACCGACGTCCGGGACGTGCACTTTTAGCCCACCAGTGACACGACAATGGAACTCTTGCTTTAATAACGGTGCGTTAGTACGAAAATACTTTAAACTAAGTTCTAGGGTGCAACCGTGATGGAGGACTGATACCAAGACTGACAATGGCATATTGTGTTTAGCATAGGTACCTTGTTGAGTACTGAATGTTGTATAGTTTTGTAAGGGCGACCTATGAATTAATGTAAGCCTTGAGTGCTACACGCGCCTCATTGCACGACATAGCTTTAGACATTTCGATATAGTTTACGTTTTATATTTTGAAATAACGTCAGAATCATTCTTATCTTATTTCTGATAGAGGCGTCGCACTGAATGAGTTAACTTATTACTTCTTTCAGGATATAGGTTTAATATTTCTTGGAATTGCAATCTACCTCTTAATTTTATAAGACATAAGTTTCAGTCTCGCTTGGCACTGTCAATTTTAAATAAATAACATTCTGCCAACAAAATAGCTGTTACACATAGTCATTACCTAAAACTTATTATCGAATGGGACCAAAGTTAGCTCTTCACAGTATCTTGATTTGAATGATGAACTGCTTTAGTTCAGATACTTGTCATTATTTATAAATATGTAGTAATCATAAAAAAACTATCATAGTACTAGAGTATTGATATCATGTTAATTGAATTCCTAATTATATATAAGTTAGAAATTATGATGATGGAGTCATATAATATCAAAAGTTTAAGCCGGAGAGATAAAAAATCCGATATAACATATAATTAACATATTTGATCAGTTTCCAGAATAGTTACAGATAATCATTTGCCTCATCGCTTAATGATGATATAGAAAAAAATATTTTCAAACCGATTCCATATATTTCGGGGGAAGGCAATAAATTACGCTTCTATGTTGTAAAAACTAATATTATGTTCATTTGTTATATATTTATGATATGCTATTACAGAGTCAATTACATGTACACTCACGTTTACTACACGGTTCTTCAAATCTATAGCTAGCTGACTTATGTAATTAATTTAATAGAATAAAATCTAAGCAAAGGGCTGTATATTTTCTGGTAAGAAGAGCCTCTGATTGTTTGGGGGAATTAAATATAATATCTTTGTTCCTGATTGATGAAAATACCAACAATTATTAGTTTAACTTTAATGTGATAGAATTATAAGAAAGTTATCGAACTTCATATCATAGTCACTTCCAGTCATAATATGTTAATGTAGGGGTTACTATGTAAAGTTTCTAGAATTACCTAGTAGGAAAAAACAAAAATGTGATTTAGGAATCATTGGTAAGATGTATAGAATAGCACTTAGTCATATAGAACCAGATTACGTTCCTATGAAAGCAAATGTTTGGAAATAATCATATGCAATAGTCATGTTCCATTACTTTGTATGTACTTAATAATTATCACGACAATTAGTTAAAAAATTCAAATTCATGTTACTAATTTAGAAATTGTGATATGTTTGTATCAGTTTTGATCTTGATCTTTTATATGTGGTACGGGTGCGGCAGGTACACAATGCCTGTAGTGCTTTTTACCTATATAGGTACTAGGATTTTATTGTCATTACACCGCCGTTAGTTACTAGCTTATGTAATCGTAGTTAAGTGAACAAGGAATCACTCCTATGTCTTCCACTAGTTTATTAAGGATTCAGGTAACACATTGATGACTGAAGCGATACAATGCTTTGCATCAGACCTGATTGTCCTTAAAAGTTAACTACTGCGATCTGCAATGATGTGTAGATTATTAATATAGACAGATGTATAGATTTAAATGTAAATATTTTTCAACATACAATAATATGCTCTAAGCATGTGGTGCCATAAGTAACACTACTATTATAGTATTTTATAAACAGTAGCAATAAAAGTTGTAACAAAGTTCATCGAAGGTATATTTTTATAAATAAATTTCCTTCGAAAACAAATATATTTAACAAAGTTATACAGATATACATTATGTTTTAAGGCACATATTCTTTTGGTTGTGGAATAAACCGATGCCTAAAGAAAGAAGTTGGGTATATAAATTTGACATTAAAATAGACTTAGGTTGTATGTAAAATTATGTGGGAAAATATACGCATTACAAAGTTAGTCTTATTAATTAATGCTTCTTATTTGGCTTTCGGACTGGCTTTTTAATATAGTGTATTAAGAAATTTAAGTACTTTTGTTATGATATAGTTATAATTAAAAAGTTTAGGGAAATATTTTCCTGTAATGTATATAATTAGAGCAGTTATGCTCAAAACAAAAGTGATCTTTTGCTATTCATTTCACTGTACTAAGTATATAAATATATAAACAGTAAGAGCAAGATTCTAAATATGTTATGACAAGCGAATAAGCGGATGTTTGATTTTATATGTGATTATAGATTAGATAGTTATTAAATTAAGTTCGTCTTTGGATTGTATGATGGTCAACGCGTTGCGATGTAAATACATAAAATACTTAAAAAGAACAATAAACATTTTCAAAATTTAACTGTTTTATTATTTTGTTATTATATTCTATAATCATCCCAATCCCAAAAAAAATCAAATAAAACTCATATGGATTAATTATGATAATGTTTATTCAAAATCAAATTTACAATGTCATATACAAGGCCCTCATCATCTGGCGACTTACGCTTTATGTACATAAATAATACAAGTACAATAATTTATAATAACATGAATTGGGTATCATTTACAAAATTGTTTACAAACGAGAAGGCACGCTTCGAAATTAAGTACTTCACAATAATCAATATTTTCAATCAATATACATATGTATGTTTATGTATTTATATTTTAATAAAATGTCCTCGAACGAGTCTTGCAATGATGTTGATTTTAAGAAGCGTAGGAAGTTTTTAAATTGCACTTGATATTTATGCTTGTAGCGTAAAAATGTCTATGGGAAATACTTAGCTCTATTTAGAAATGTTCAATACACAATTTTAGGAAAGAAAACTCATATGAAATTCAAGAAATTCAATAAAATGTGTAGACACATGAAATACCGGAAATAATTAAAATCGGACGACCTAATTAAACAGAGATTTAATTTACAGTATATGAAAGGAATGCATCGTAAACTAACATCGTTCGCCTATACTTGCCAAACCGTACCAACCAGTGTCAGCGCAAAGTGCATTACATCAGATACTACAAAATCGCAAGTTCATTGAAATTATTGTAAACAACTAATAAGGCTTTACATTTTTCCAATTTTACTGCAACAAGCAGATGGTTGACTTTAGACGAAACGTTTAAATTGACATCTATTTTCAGCTAAACAAAGAAAGAAAGAAGGCAAAGGTACAACAAATACACCGAAAACTAGAATGACTAAATTGAAATGGAATTTATGCGTTTTGAATTTCAGAACTAGCCAGCCATCTGCTCGGATACTTTAGCGGTAATAGTATCAATACCGTATGGTAAAAGGGGACCCAATATTGTCAGTACCTACTATATAACCTTGTTCAAGTTGCAATATTCGGCACCGCTGCATATTTTATTAGGAATGAAAGAATATTTTAGTATATAAAAGTCCTTGCTCTATAAAAAGAAATGACACATGCAAAACCAAAACCGATTGTACGCGTTGGCAAGGTCGTATAAGTGCACAATTTGTAACAGAATGTTTATTCAAACATTTACAATTGCGTCGTAGGGTGGTGGACAACTCGTAATAAATGCAAATAAATTATAAACAAGGAGTTAATGAGAATAAGCATATTTAGAATAAGGGTACGATTAAGTATCATTAATATTAGTAAAAGAATGTAGTTTTCCTACGATACAGCTATTGGCCGCTACGGTAATACATGATTATTGTCCTATGTAACTATTCGAAGACTCACATATGCACCACTTTGGGTGTACTCTTTCCTCGCAGCCAGTTTAGAAGAACTGTAGATGTGCTTTGAGAATCTCGTGCTGAAAAAAACATATAAAGAATTAGCTACTTAGTTCGATTTGATGAAATCAACAATGCTATCGAATTATTAACATTACGTACATAAATATTCAAACCAGTCTATATCATTAAGGATTCTGTTGTAGACGGGAAAACTCTTAAATTAAATACGTGTTTTAAATAATTAACAGTACATTTTATATATGTATGTAGGTATTTATGGATATATAAAATACACATGTATAATCAGAAAATTACTGTATCCTATTCAATGATCTGGTCATTCCAATGGTTATCCCTTAAGTGTAAACAATGGTAACATGGATGTGGCAAATATGTCTTATGTTGGTCTGGACTTCTTTGTTGGATTGGGTGTTACTTGCTAGAAAGTCTAAAACACCGTTACATATCTCAATCAATCTGGTACACCATTAGTCACAAACCCCACATAACCACAAAAATGATTACATATGTAGACGATAAGCTGTCCACTTGTTACTACGTTTTCACAACTAAACTACATTTTACTTTTGGCTAAATGTGGTTTCAAGAGTTTATTGCTTCTTAAACTCGACCTACCTCGGGTATTGCAATCATCATGGTATATTTTTATGAATGTATTAAAGTGTGAAGCGCTTACACAGAGTGTGATGCGCCTGCGCCAGCTGGTCGACGGCCTCGGGCGGCAGGTGTGCGACGTCGCGCTGCAGCAGGCGCAGGTCCAGCTGCCGCTGCTCGCTGTCCTGGCGCAGACGCACGTCGCGGCTGTGCCGCACGCTGCGCAGCTCAGATAACCTGCGCACACCATATACAAAGTCAATTTCTGTATAAAAATATGTGGAGGTGCCAAATGTATTTCCCGCAATAAAAAAATTAAAAGGTAGGTAAAAACGAATGTTTAATTCTATCCTTCAGTCAGATTATAAAAAAAAATAAACGCGTATCTTTTGCTACAACAAAATTTCGATAAATAAAATTCATAAAAAAATACGATGGTCTAGTGAAGCAATTTCTAGAGTCTGATGTCATATTTAGCTAAAATTCGTAGGGGAAAGTGACTAAGTGAATTTTAAGGGAGCATTTTTTACTTGTTGGACATAATAATAAATATAATTATTTAGTAACTAAATAGATTTTAGTAACTAAATAGATATTTATTTTTACAACTACATGACGCTAATGCCCAAGTCGTGTTCGTAGGGGCCGATATGTTGAAACACGTGGCAATAGTGCCGCGAAATGCGAAACGAATATTTTAAATAACAATATTTGCAACCATAACTTACTTTGCTTGCAGCTTCATTTTGTCACCGTCGACGTCACTTATGCTGCTGCTGCGCGATGTCTGACCGCGATGAATGTCCACGAACTGCGTCTGCTCCCGTTCAGTGCTGAAACTCGGAAGTTCTGATACGGTTTCCTGGCTATCACTGGACATGTCTAATTCTTTCTTTACCTTAGATTTTAGGTCTTCATTCGATCGTAAACTGTCTGAGAGGCGCAATTGTAATGTGTCTCTTTCCTCTAATAGTTGTGTAAGTTCCATGGTTAGCTCCTCACATCGAACATCTCTTTGGTGCAGCATGTATAACGCCAGGTCCAGCTCTGCCCTCGGCACAGCGTCTAATAACTCTTTGTTGAGTAAACCTTCAGGTTGCTCACCATCAGGACTAGGTTTGGTATCAGATGAGAAAGTAACATGTTTCTCTATTTTACTACTGGCTTTTCTCATCATCTGTTCCAAAGTAGATATTTCGTCTTTCAATGTAACTATTTCCAATTCTTGATTCTCAAGAGCGCTTTGCATTTCCTTGGATTTTTCAGAGTGTTCCTCTAACATTTTATTTAAGTCTACTATTTGTTTATTTAAATTTGTACATTCTATTATCTTTGCATTTAAAGCATCTGTCAAGTTTGTTTTCTCCGCATTTAATTCGTTTAGATTTTTTTTATAAAAGTCTACGTTATCGTGCATTTTCAATCTCAATATCGCAAGCTCGGCTTCTTTTTCGAAACCCATCTCTTCCATATTTCTTTCCACCTCGAGCAGTCTTCTCCTAACATTTTCAAATTCTTCGTTTCTTTGCGCTAGAGTTAGGCTAAACTGGTGAGTTTTTTGATAAATCTCGCTGTCTTTAAGTCTCACTTGATTATTTAATTCTAAAATTGTAGTTTCAAGTCTTTTAGCCTTTTCCATTAAATCGTCTACTTCTAGGCATAACTCGTCATTATACGCTTTAGAAGATGCTATATCATTTTCCAAACTTTTCATGTTTCGATCATAGCTCTGCGTTTGATCTTGATATTGATTAGTCATTTCTCTAATGAGTTTTTCGGAGTCTTCTTGTTGAGCGAGTAATTTATTTTCATACATCACTTTTTCATCTTCTATTTCTGAGCGCAACAAGTCAAGTTGACTTACTACTTCAGCGAATTTATCTTGAAGATCACGTAAATGTTCCTCTTTATCTTGGAGCTTATTTTGTAAAGAGTTCACTTGCTCCACAACAATCAGCTTATTAGTTTCTTCTTGACTGGAGGACTGAACATTGTCTAGTAGTTGTTCATATTTAGCTTCAGATGCACTAATTTCTGCTCTTAATTCTTGTTCCATCTTCAAAAAATCAGCTTCTCTTTGTGCTAAGTGTTGTTTCCATAATTCAGCTATTTCGAACCCTCTCTGGTCAACAGCACTTGACATAGACGATCGTAATTCAGCTACATTAGAAAGTAACTGATCATTTTCGGTGTTCAAATTTTGTAATTTAGATGTCAAGTCAGCGATTTGGGATTCATAGTCTAGTATTTTCTGTTCGAGGTCACGATTTACAGTTTCCAATTGCAATGTTTTGTTAGCAGAACCTTCAATATCCGTTTTTAAATGAGAAATATCTGCATATTTCTGTTCGTAATCTTTTATTTTTTGCTCCATCTCCCGATTGATATTTTCTAGTTCTATAATATTTTTGGCAGATTCATCAATTTGATTCTTTAACTGAAAAGAGTATTCTTCCAAAGCCTTACACTTTTCTGATAACACTAAATTATCTTGATAATGTGTTTTTTCTTCCTCATAAGATCGCAACATACTTTGTAAAGTATTAAGTTCGTGATTGAGGGACTCAATATTACTCTTAGCTTCACCTTCAGATATTTTTAACATTTGTAACTCTTTTTCGTAATCATTGTATTTTGTACCAAACTCTTTTTTATTATTTTCATATAAATCATCCACTGCCTGTTTCTCAAGTTTTAGAGTTTCATAATTCTTTATAGCTTCATTATATCTGACTTCTAAATCTTCCAATTTATTTTTCATTAAATCATTGGTTTTAGTTAATTCAGTTATTTTAGAATTTAGTTCAACGATCTGACTATTCAGAGCTTCGCAGTTCTGACACGATTGTTGATGCGTAAGTTGAAGTGTGAGAGAATCAATTTCTTGTTTTAATTTTGATTTATGAGCTAACAATTCCTTGTTTTGTGTGTTCAATTGATCAACTATAGACTGTAATTCATCATTTTCTTTTTCAAGTTTTGTCATTTCTTCATTTAATGAATCAGATGAAACGTTTACACGAGAGGCACTAAGCTTGTGAGCGGGGGACTGTTTACTTTCTCCTTCCCATTGTAATGTTGACATTTTATCATTAACTTCTTTAAATTTGTATTTCCACAACTCAATTTCATTATCTAGTTTTTCTTTCATTTCAATCAACTTTTCATTGGCATTATTTAAAACATCGTTTTGTTTTTTGACAGTTTCTTTGTCACGTTTTTCTTTTTGCAAGTCTGCATTGATTTCTTCTATTTTCTTTTCCAATTCTAAAACATTGTTGCGTAATTCATCTTCTATAGCGCAATCTAAAAATGAAGATTGTGAAATTTGTTTCGATAATTTTAACTCATTAGATAGCATTTCATTGTTATTCTTAAGTTCTTTAAGCTTTTTCATGACTTTCAATAACTTTGTGTTATTGACATCAAGTTCATTTTTTAGTATTTCGTTTTGTTTTTGTAGATTACTAATCTGTTCTCTATACTGAGATAATTCAGGTACCACATCACCAGGTATGTCCTCCGTTTCACCGAATCCCCAACCTTCATCAGAATTGAATGGATCTGTTTCTTCAGTGGCATTTTCATCCTCTTTGTAACATAAATATGCTTTTTTAGGCACAATTATTTCTTCTGATATATTTTTTGAATCTGCGTCTGCAGTGAATGTTTTCTTTTGAACAGAGTCAGGTTCTGATTTAGTATCTGAATATTTTGGAGGAACATCAGAAACTATCTGAGATTCCAAATCAGTTAAATCGGCTCTTGGAGGTTCTTCCGCATTCATTGCTTCGATTGTTGATGAAATAATCATACCTTCGGTCTTAGGAATGTTCATTTCAAATGTTACTTTTTTCTTATCCTTCAGTTCCTTTAATTGTTCCTCTTTCTGAAGGAGTGCTAACTGTAATTGTTCATTTTCTTGTGTCAGTATTTGAATTTCATTTATTAGTTGATCGACGTCTGAAGTCGATTGTTGAAGTTTATTAGTCAAATCTTGTATTCTTCCCTCTAGATTGGAAACTTGTGCGACGCCATTTACTTGGAGTGTTCCAAATTTATTGTTTAGTTCTTGTATTTCTTGGTTTTTTGTATTGAGAACAGAATTCAATTTGTTTATTTCATTTATGTATTGCTCGGTATAATCAGGCGTGGAACTTTGCTGAAGAGAAGACTTTTCCAATATGTCATGATTTACTCTATGAAGTTCTTCTATATTTATTTTAAGGCGCTCATTTTCAGACTGATACTCATGAAGTTTATTTTCTAACTGCCCAATGTGTTCATTAACTTTTTCATATTTTTCACTTAAAACTTTCTTTTCCTTTATCGCATTTTCTATTTGGGTATTAAACTCTGATTCCAGTTCCTCAATTTCTTGTTTTCTTTTAGTTATATTTGTTTGATGTTCTTGCGTGACACGTTTAAGCTGCATATCTAAGTCCCGTACCTGAGCTTGTAATTTATGAATTTCTGATTCTGCTGCATCAGTTCTATAAGCTTTTTCCACTATGCTATTATAATTTCCTTGTAAATCGGACACCGTTTTGCGAAGCGTCTGATTTTCTTCGATCATATGTTGTAACTTATCTTGTAATTGTCTATTTTCTTCTTCAATTTCATGCAGTTGTTTATCAACTACTCTGTCATGATCCATAAGCACTGCTAATCTGTTGACTAAGTCATCCTCTTGACTGGAATATTCATTGTAAGCCTTCTGTTTTTCCTGTAACTGGCTATCTAATTGGTCTGCTTTTCGCTCCAGGGAGTGGCGTCTATCTTCCATTGCAGATATGCTTTCTTCTAAACGACATATTCTTGTTTTATATTTGGTGTTTTCAATTTCCAAACTCTCTATATACAAGTCGCGCTCTTGTACCTTAGCATCATATCCAAACTGTATTTGACTTGCTAATTGCTCTTGGTTTTCTATTTTATGTAACATTTCACTAATCTGTGTCTGCTTTTGATTGATATCCATTTCAAGGCTAGATATTTTGGTTATTAAATTCATATTATTTTTCTGTTCTATCTCATGTTCAACTAATTTATTGTTCAACTGATCTATTTGCGACATGTACTTAGCATTTTCTTCACGAATGAAATGCAAATCTTTATGCGCTATGTTTAAGGCATCATTCAATTTTGTAATGTCTCCTAATGCTGCAGCTAATTTATCTTCTGCACCTCTGATGTCATGCTTTAATTGGGTGATGTTGTCACTCTTCTGTTGTTCCATCGCTATCTTTTGCGTCTGTAGTCGATTAATCTCTTCTTCGGCATGTTTGAGTTTTTCTTGTAAAGCTGGAAGAGTTTCAACTTGTATTGAAAGCTGCTCAATGTGCTGATTTTTAGTTTCTAATTGTTTTTGAACATCGTGGAACTGGTTCTCTAATTCCGAATACATAGTCGATTTTTTCTTTATGTTAACGGCGAATTTTTTAAGCTTTTCCATAAGTTCTTTATTTTTAGTTTCCATTGCCACACACTGTTCAGATAATTTTTCTTTTTCAGTCGTAAGCTCATTAAGTTTATTTTTTGTTTCCTCCACTGTGGATGAGTACGCTTCTGTGGACTTATCTTTCTCCGCTAGAGTGTCACGTAATTTTTCATTTTCTATAGACTCCTTTCTAAGCTGTAATTTTATTTCATGAATTTCCTCCTCACGTTGTTTAGCTTGAAGCATGACTTCAGCGACTTCTTCAAGATGCTTTTGTTGCTGCACTTGAAGTTCTTTTATAAGACTTTGCTTTTCTACAAACGCGTCTTGCAATTTATTCAGTTCAGTTTCTATGCTGGAATTTTTATTTTCTAACGATCCTTTCATTGTCATTAATTGGGACTTTTCATCTTCCAAAATTTTAATTTTATCTTCATACTCTACCAATTTCTTCTGATATGCCGATATTTGCTTATTTAATGACTTGACAAGTTCAGCATTCTGATCTTTAGCTTTCTCCTCTTCAAGTACTTCAATAGTCGATTTCAACTTCTGCGAAACATCATTCAACTTAGTAATTTGATTCATATATTCAACCATTTCTTTATCTTTCTGTTGTAAGGTGTTTCCATAGTTAAATATCTGTTTCTCATATTCAAGTAACATATTTTCTAATTCATGAACTCTACTGTCTCGAGTTGATATAGTATTGGAATACTCTTCAGAAGTTTTATGAAGCTCTTTCTTCAGCATTTCATTTGACTGCTTGTATTCTTCGATCTGTTGTTCAAATCTTTTATCATTAGCTGAACTTTCTAACTTTTCTTTCAAAATTTGGTTTTCGTCAGTCAGTAGTTTTAGTTTAATTTCATATGAAGCATTGATCTGCAATAATTCGTTCTGTTTTTGTTGTTGTTCTTCTAAAGATAATATTTTCATTTGACAATCTCCTATTTCAGCTTCTCTCTCTTTGATAGTATTTTTAAGTTTAAGAATCTCCTTTGTCAATTGTTTGACAGGTTTATTCCTATTTACACCTTTTTCACCACTTCCTCTATCATCTTGTTGAGTATCAGCCGCTGTCTCCAGTGTTTCCTCAAGAACAGCAGGTTTAGTCACTTCTACTGTTTCTTTCATAATTTCTATACGTTCGCGTTTTAACTCCTCGATTTGTCGGGTTAGGTCTTCATTCAGCAACTGAAGATCAGTTTTTTCATTATTTAATAAATCAATATTGCTTTGTAAAGCACTGCAATCATTATTTAGCTGGGTTATACTCTCTTGAAGCGCATCATTTTCGGTACTGATTTTACTCATCTTATCCATAACCTCTTCCCTTTCCTGGTTGAACAGATCAATTTTATTTTTCAACTCCAGTGTCTGTTCAACCAAATTTTCTATGCTTTTTTCTTTAGTTTGTGAAGGTTCCTCTTCTTTTTCTATGGTGGAATCAATCTTAGTTTCCATTCCAATACCTTTGTTATATTCTTCAAGTTCTAGCTTTTCTTGTGTTGTTAACGATTCTACGATTTCTATAGACTCAGCTGAGCTAACTTTTTCAGTGCTTAACTTTTCAAGTCTATCCGTGAGTTCCATATTTTCTTGGATATAACTTTCTAGTTTGTGAATTAATTCATCTTTTTCATCTTGCAAAGTCTTGATAGTGCTATTTAGCTGTTCTTTATCTAATTTCAGATTATCTACAACTAGTTCTAACTCCTTCCGTGACGCAATAAGTCCATCAATCTGTTCTTCCAACTGTACAGATTTCATTTCTGAACAAACTTGTTCACTCTGTAATTGAGTTATATCTGCTAGTTTATCTTCCATATCCAAGTTTTTCTGTTGTAAAACATGCAATTCTAAAAAAAAAAAATTTAATTAAAGAGCCAAATATAATATATCAATGGTATTATTACTTAAAATATATGTAGAGTAGCAGTATTAACGTAAATAAAAACAAATCTTCATACCTTGAACCAAATCGAATTTCTGTGCCTCCAGTACGCTAATAGCTTTCAATCTTGTTTCTGCTAAATTTTCCATCTCTATCATTTTCTTGTAAACATCAGATTCAGTTACTAAAAGTAAGAGATAAGGGTTTTAAGGTAATTAAATACTTTTTTTTAAACTATAAAACTACATACAATGGAATCACAATACTCACATCGTCCACTGTCATAGTCTACAAGATGTAACTGCAAATTGCCTTTTTCTTCTTCAAGCTCTGCAACTTTTTGTGTCAATTGATGCATTTCTTCATTCAACTTAACAATTTCGGCATTAGAATCTGATAACTTACTAAAGTTATCAATTGTCTTTTGCATTTGTTTAATCTTCAACTTGTGGCTTGATTTTACTTTAATCATATTTTTGTTTGCCAAGTCAACTTCCTCATTTAGTGCTTTAATCTGCTGTTGGGCTGAATTTATTTTTTCTTCAAGTTCCGCAATGTCTGCTAAAGGAAGTTCAGTGGTCTCAGTATTGTAATTTTTACTTTCCGTATCTTCTAAGGTAGTAACAATAGGCACACACTCCACCAATTCAGTTGATACACCCATATCCACCATATCAACACTAGGTTCCTTTTCTGTTGATTTTAGTTCAGTGATAGCAGCTTCTTTTATTGAATTTTCTGATTCAAGTTTAGATATTAGTGCATCTTTTTGTGAAATAGCATACTCTTTTTCTAAGATGTCCTTATTTAAAGACTGGACAAGCATTTCTAATTTTGTGATTTCATTTTTATTGAGTTTCTTGTCACTTTCTTGTGGCAGAGATTCTGAGGATAAATTACTCCAAGGAGATTTCATTTTAGCTGCTGTATTTCGGCCGCCTTTGCGACCCGGAAGTGGACTTGCCTTTTTGCTGGGAGAACTAGTAGCTGCTTTAGGTTCAGTATTGACAGTAGCAAGTTTATTTTCGAGTTCTATATTAGTTTGCCTAATTTGGCAATTAATTTGCTCAAGCAATTCAATTTTCTTTGACAGCTCCACCATGTTTGAAATCTCTAGGGATCCTTTTTCTACTTCCTCAGGTTCTTCTACTTCTTTTGAGGTCACAATAGAAGATTGCTCTAATGCCATTTTCTTAATGCTTTCTTCTAACTCAGTAATTTGTTTATTTTTCATGTCCAATTCTTCAAGCAATTTAGAATGAGCAAGGGTGATTTCAAATCTAGAATTTTCTAAAATAGTATTTGCTTCTTCTAGACTGCTGATCTTTTCATCTTTCAATTCTATCTCTTTCATCAATCTATGTTTCTCCTCCTTCCATTCTGTTTCCATGTTTATAAAATTTTCTTGCATTTTTGTCATTTGCTGTCTGGTATCTTCCAGTAACAGCATAGAATCCTTCTCTAAAAAATATATAGAATTTACTTATTGTATTTTAAAATGTTTTTCTTAGTTTAAAAAAGAAACAAACAATCATCATCGTCATCATAAAAATTAATTTACTTACCTTTCTTGCTTAAGCTATCAGACATCAAGGTGGTTGCCATATTTTTAGCTTCAATTATTTGATCCTTCTCGTTTATTTTCTCCTGCAGGTCTAGGATTGTTGTTTCCATAGCTTTCATCTTCACCTGTATTACACTCAGTGCATTTTCTTTTTCCTTGATAGTATTTGATAGTCGAGTGACTTCACTTTGGTCCATTGTCTGGAAAGTTAGAATGGCAAATTTTAATACTTATTAAGTAATTGAATTTAAGTTAACTTACCAAAAATGGTGCATCATACCTTTCTTACATCTAACTTTGACTCTCCAACAGGTTCTTTCTTAACTGGTGTTGTTTTGCTTGGTCTCCTACTAATTTCTTTATACTGTTTTATCCTTTCCATTAGTAACTCTTTTTGTTTTAATGTATTTGCCAAACTCTCACTTATACCGGGTACTGTAATAGTATTACCATAGAAAATTAGAATAAAGCTTTATTAAATTAAAAATTATACCAGAAAAATTCATTGGAGGAAAGATCATGATAATAAATATCATGTTTATATTCTAAGTTTTGGTTTTTCAACAGTCAGGTAAAAATAACTCTTAATAATTACTACATTAAGCTCCCAAACATTAAATCTATTGAGTAAGGCAATATGATGATTAAAAAAAACAATTTGAATTTTTTCTAAATAATATAAAATAAAGACAACTAACTGTTTAATGCATCTTGAACAGACATGTTGGTTGAGGTGTCGGTCGCTACAGAATACCCTGTTCTCTCACTCACGGTGGATGCCATCTCAACATTATCTCCAATGTCATCTTCCTCTACAAAAAGATAATAATATAACAACAATTTCTACAATCTCCAGCATTGTTAATATGAACACTTTATTTTTGTTTTACCTATATTTTATTTTATTACAATATTGATTTATTCTATGCAGAGCAAAGAAATAACTATCAAAGATAAAAAAAAAATTATTTGAATTTTAATAAGTAAAAATACTCTCTGATGCTGGAATTGAAGATCAAAAAATTATAACAATAACACAAACTATGCAGTATTACCAAATGGACGTCCAAGCAGTTCAGCAGTTGCTTTTCTATGCTCCTTAATGCGCTTAGATACAAGTGCAGCATTCTCTAAGGCTTTCTGTGCACGTTCAAATTTAACTTGCCTATCGGAGGAAGATGACATACGCTGTGTCTGAAAGGAAATCACATCATCTCATTACTGTCAATCAGTTTAATGAATTAGAAAGTGTGCATGCTTGTTAGCATATGGTATGATTTATCTTAAGGTTAAATAGAGCATAACAAGATACAAGAATACTATTTCCGATGCATAATTTGCCTTTATTAATGTGGCAATAATACATAACACTTTCAACCATTTTTTGTTTGTATCTTTACATGCAAATAATAGCTAGGAACCTTAATGATAAATATTTGTACTAATGACATCATTTAGGAATGTACATATGACATCATATGTTATTAAATTAAATAATAAAACACGTTCTCTAGTATAAAAACTCGTTCACTAGAAGTTATCCATTAGGACGTGTAAAATAATATCAATAACAATGTGGTGCGTATTAAATAATTACCTAAGTGGAGTCGCATATTAAACTAATGTATTAGGGGCTACAACGATATACCTTTGTGGTTTTAACACTTCCAGCAACACTACACACTTCGCTAGTTGATACTGCTACGTTTGTATCGAAATCATCCACTGGTGGATCCCCTTCAAGGGGTTTATCGACTTTTTCGTTATCCGCCATAGCTTGCTACACTCAGCGGACATGAATGGGGAATATAATATGTGTTCTTTCTTGTTAACTATATTTAATGTATTAGAAGCTACAGAATTACAAACAAATGAAAGTGATTTTATACAAAATATTCACAGTAAACAAAATATTTTGCCACCACCACTTGGCACTGACTTGCCATTGCCATTTTTTTTGACCACGTCATCTGACAAGGCAAGGTAATTTAAAAATTCTCTACGATCCCAGTTGTCATTAATCGTTTCCGAACGATTTACGGATTGTCAAAACTCAGAGGTTGGACTGCAAAGAAAAGTGAGAAATTTGACAGTTTCATCATCCTTGTAATAATACCAAAATTCATTAGATAAATTTAGTGTTTCGCTAAAATATTGTATCTTATGCTTATTTACGTAAAAAATTATTAAATGGCATCATCTCGTATTCAGGTACAATGGTTATGCTTGTTATTTGTGCACAATATTCTACGTCACATTATCACTGAAACGCGTAATTTCTTTCAGGCTACTGTGCGACAGTTGTCAAAAACATACAAGAAAAAAAGTCGATTCGATATAGGTATTGCCTCCGAACTTCCAGCGGCATACAAGAAGTTCTGGCGGGAATGGAAAGTGTTAAAGCCCGCGGCTGTTCACTTCGTCCCTCAGGAAGGCAAATGGAAGCGTGACGAGCTGACTGGCGAGACATTGCCCATACAGAACATCCCAATTCCATTGAAACATCCTGCCGAACTCCATGAGGGAATATGGGGCGGGGAAGCTATCATCAAAGGTACTATTTGAGCCATAGTAAAATCTTGGCAGTGTATTTATAGCAAACTAACCCTGAGTATCTTTTGTTGTTATTAATTTCCCATAATCTATATACTCTTCTATGAATTATCAATTTAATGGTAGTGAAGGATACAAATCAATAGTTACTTGGTTATCTTTTCTAAATCCAACTGTATTTTTACTTTCATTAGGCTTCCAAAAACGTGACCAACATAGACGCAGAGTGCCTCACTATTGGGTCCCGGTACTCAAGAGAACAGTGGTGAAGTCTGAGGTGCTGAACACCCACCTCTCGGTCACTGTCACTGACCGAGCTATTAGACTTATCAATGATCATTATGGATTTGATCATTACTTACTTAAAACCCCAGCATGTGATCTTGCGTCAATGTTAGCCCTCAAATTAAAGAAGCAAATACTAACAGAGTTGATGAATGGTTGTCCGAGATATGCACATGACCCATCAAAACAAAGGCAGGTGTATGATGAGTACAAAACCTATTTGTCATCGGTAAGAAACATTTCTTTTTCATACAGTACACATAGCAGCAATCTATAGGCATTTTGAAAATGAAAATTTGTTGCTTTATGTTTCAGTACACTCCTGAAGAAATTGAATGGTATGGATTGTCATGGTATGAGGCTTTATGCAAAGTTGCCAAACAAAAGGAAGCAGCTAATAGACCTATTCCTTTAAAGAGTGTCTATAGAAAAAATCTTGTAGAAAAATTAAAAGCTGCTGGTATTGAAGGCAGCAGTACATCGGCAGATGAAATATCGTAAGTGCATAAATACACAAGGTTTTATTGTATTGTATCAACTTGAAATTTACTATTTTGTTTATATTTGTTTTCAGCACTACCACATCATGGTTATCTAAAATGAATCCATTTGGAAAGAAAGATGAAGCATGAAGAACATATTAGAATTGACTCCATTTATTAAAGAATTGTTGTTTTAGAAGAGATGTAACATTTTATTTGAAGTAGATAGATGTTTATTGCTCATTTGTGGTTTTTTTTTTTTATGGTTTACCTTAATAACAACCACTTTGTTGACAATGAAAAAGCAGTGTTCAATATACATCACATTTATTGCATTTTGTAAAAATATAATTCAATTTATAGTTGGGATTAGAAATGATACAACCTTTTTATATGTTAGCTCTTCAACTGACAAAGAACTCATAGTTAGATAATGGCATTGATTTGATTTTTTTATATCTCCTCAAATGGGCTGCATGCCAGATAAAAGATAAGAAAATACCCTCTACAATGCTACATTGCATTTTATGATTTGCTCTATATAATTAGTACACAGATTAAATGAAGAAATTGTCGTTAATTATGTAGTTTAAAAAAATAATATTAACGGGAGTTTAATGATTTTACCACTTTCGTAATTTGATACTATAAACATATTATCTATACCAAAAATGAACTAAATAACAAAAAAAAACCAAATAATTTTCTATATCTATATACTAGATTGTGCATCAGTTTTCATTTTATATGCTTATTGCATTACTTCAAATAACTTTGATAACAGTGGCGTAACTATAGGGTGGCAGAAGCGGCAAAATGTCGGCCCCCGTCGGAAAGGGGCCCCGGGGCCCGCGAGCACGGGCGACCCTACGCTACAGCATTGAAACCAAATACTGTTCTAGAAGGACAGCCCCAACCGATGCCACGGGCTTCAAACGGCATAGTTACGACACTGTTGGTTTTACCTTAAATAACTCTTCATAATCAATTAAAAATAAAACTAATCAATCATCATTGAAAATAATCAAAACTAGATACTCTAAATTACCATGTTTATTATTGTATATGAAAATTATAATGTGATTTTCAGAACTGGATTGGAACTGATACATAAATAATTTAATCTTATCATATATAGTAGTTACAACATTCCTTTCAAACTTTGAGAAACTTTTAAAACAAAATAATATGTATTATAAAGAAATCTAATTCTATTATTGTATATTACTCGAGGGTATATCGTGAAAATGTCTAATCCTTTACACAATTTTGGTAAGGACTTTGCTTTGAGTCAAATTCAATACTAAGATACAATGTAATAATGAGAGAAATTATGGATGTTAATGATACCATAATTAAGTAACGACTTCCGATCGCCTAAATTACTCGCGTATAGCAGGTACCCAAGGGTGGAAAAGGGGCTAAGAGGCCAATACCCCGTCGTTAGCGTCAGAATGGCTGGTCGCATGCGCAGGAGGGCGCCGATAGTCTATCTATACCCTACTAGGTATTCAAAATAGCAACGCGGGCCTGGACATAGTTCCCAGACAACGAACTAATCTACCGCGAGTGCGAGTGTGCGGCATCAGAAGGCGGCAGATTAGGTGATGGCGCACTGGATGGGCGCGGCGTCGGGCAGGCGGTCGGCGAGCAGCGCGGCCACGGCGCGCGCCAGGTACGTCATGGTGCCGTAGCTGCCGCTGGGCGCGCTGTCGTACAGGTGCTGGCACACGCCCGCCGCGCCGCCGCACACCAGCGCGCCGCCCGCCGTGCCCGCCGTGCCGCCTGCCGCCTTGGCGCAGCACAGCGTCGCGTCCCCGTTGCACCGCATCTGCCCCAATACACGCCATACAAAATGTAATCACCTAATATACATTCATCTATTACAAAGTAGGCTTCTTACACACTTGATCTGATACTACAAACGACCA